>VOCS01051479.1:0-10124 GCA_007922155.1 Mesoclemmys tuberculata
CTTCCAGGATGCAGAGGCACGAAGTTACACCTCCACCCTCACTGTCTTTAACGGAGGCCAGTGGGGTGAATGGGGGGAGAAGGAGTTTTGCCCCCGTGGCTACGCCAAAGGCTTTGCTTTGAAGGTAAAATTCTTCCCATCCCTTTCCTCCTTCCTGACCCTCTGGCCCATACTCATCACTCTGTGTCCCAGCAAGAACTTCTCTTGGCTCTACGCTGTTCCTAGCTTTTTTTTTTTTTAATCCTCTCTTCCTCACACTCAGGCCAGCCATCAGCATACCTGGCCACTGAGTTTATTAAAGGGTGTGTGGGAGGGAGTATCTGTGACCCCGGATCTGTGGCTGAAAGGAGATGAGAACACAACTGTCTGCACAGCTGGGTTTATGGGCCTTTGCTTTTTGCACAACCAGAGACATCTGTTGAAGCAGCAACAAAATATAGGTCCAGATTTAGGAGGCGATATTAAAAGAATTAAATCTGTCTGGCTTGGATAAACTGTGAATAAGGGGTGAGGATGTGACCACTGTCACTAAGTATCTGAAGGGTGCTAACATCAAAGGGGATAGTGTTCATATTTGGGGTAAGAGGAGGAGAAAGGGAATAACATTAGTGAAAGAAATTTGCTTGAAACTTATTCTGAGGGCAGATCATTGTTTGAAAGTTTTGGTGGCATTGCTACGCCTGCTAAGGGGTTAATTTATTTTCATTTTTTGAAAATATTTCTCTGCTGGCAAAAGTCCTAGTAGCTGTGCCAGGATAGTGAATTTTGCTCACCAAATTGGAATAAGCTATACCAGCAAAAGTCCTCTTTTTTCACTGCAGCTGTGGCTACAAAAGAAGGACATGAGGAGTAAGGCTGGAACAGCAGAACTATTCTAGTGTGGGGTAGGCCTTGGGTTTCCCAGCCAAAGAACAATTTCTTAATCTGTAGAGTAAGGGAATAATTGGGATCCCCATCACCACTTCATTTAAAACCAGCCTAGATAGCTCCCTTTTCTAGTGGCTTTGAGTTTGTGTTGCTGCAAGAGTGAAAATGCAGTGTGGGAGTTGTGGGGAGCGGTAGCTTCCTCATTCTTCCCAGCCGTGATCCAGGGCTCTGCTTTACAATGTGGATGGCAAAGAGTGGGAAACATAAAGGGAACATATGAGCAGGTTTTTTAGTTGTCTCCCAGCTTCCAAGGGTAGTGTCTTTTCTAAGAGTCAGAGCCTCCTGGCTCTAATTATTCCTGGACATTTTCCTTTTTCTGAAGAAATGCAGTTAATTTAATAATAGGAAGTTGGGAAGATTTATTGGCTTGGAGGGTGAGGTTGGAAACCCCACCCTCCAAGCCATTCTCCTCCCAATCTGTACTTCTGTTTCCATCACTTGTACCCCTCTCCCAGGTGGAGGGCTACCAAGGTCCTGGGGTAAATTATGATGACACGTCTTTGAATGGAATTCGCCTGTACTGCACTGATGGCTCCATCATCACGTCCACTGTGGGGCCGTGAGTAGCTCTTTTGTTTCTCTCCCTCTTACTGTGCAACTGCAGAGAGAATGACCATCAACAAGCCATTTGCACAGGGTCTCTTCTCTGACTTTTCCCTCTGTTTGGAGATAATCTATAAAGGAAAATTAAAATAGGGCAATGGCTGTTCTGTTTCTGCTTGTTTACGATAGACACAGAGGGCCATTTCACGTTAAAATTCAGATCTTGTATGCCCTAGAAGTTCCTGTGGATGACTGGAGAGAACCAGTGAAATGATACCAGACCCAGAGGACAGTGTGAAAACTGCAGCAATTGGCATGAGGAAAGGGATTTTTAGCTTCTTTTTAGTATCTTTCATGTTCTTCGAGTAAAATCCTGGCCCTGCTGGAGTGAATGGGGATTTTGCCATTGGCATTATCAGTTGCTGGCTGCATGTGTGTTCTCTCTGTGTGCTGCACCTGCTGTTGGCAGGGAGCCAGTACAGCAGACCTTGATTGAACTGCCCAACAAGACCACTGACTAAGTTCTGTGGCATAGGCACTCAGCCAGGTTTACTGCTGATAAGGTACAGTACTAGCACCCCATAGACTCGTCAGGAACACGAACACTAATACAATGGGCTGGCTTAATAAGTGGCAGGACT
This sequence comes from Mesoclemmys tuberculata, assembly GCA_007922155.1. Lineage (NCBI taxonomy): Eukaryota > Metazoa > Chordata > Testudines > Chelidae > Mesoclemmys > Mesoclemmys tuberculata. The sequence continues at coordinate 2,112 of VOCS01051479.1, forward strand.
TTCAGCATCCCTCTAGGCCAGAGACACCTCCTCTGTAACCCCTCTTTTATACACTGATACAAACAAGTTACTTATTACCCTTCTGACATGGTTAGTTACCAATCCGATCCCTTGTACCCACTGGTTCAAGCAAAACATTTTTATCCATCATCCTATCCTGTCCTCTTGTCTTTGTTTTACTTGGGTTGGTGTGTTCCTGTTGCATATCCAGGTATTGTGTTTATGGCAGCCCTTTCTATTGAGGTGTACCTGCGTCTTCTGGGATGGGTATAGATGAACACACTGTGCCTTGTAGTTCTTGGAAGTGCCTGTGTTTTTTTGCCAAGTTCATGTACCACACAGTGAAATTGTAAGCAAGTGTCTGCTTTGTTAACAGTGCCTGACTTTTACTCATAGCCTGACTCTTGCTAATTTTGCTTTATAACTGATTTTTGCTCACTTTTCTTCAGGCCTCAGGCCTTGTACCAGACTCCATGTTTCAAGCTCTCTCTTTCTACTAGAGACATAAATGGAGACAGGATTTCCCCCTGTAGGTTCTCTCTAGTGTGTAATGAGCACTTGGGAGAAGGATGTCTGGGTACAAGATTCAGCACTAAGTGTCATAGATCCAGGCAGGTGCCCTCTTTCAGCTCCCCTCTGGGCTGCTGTGAGCCAGACTCTGTGAACCTGGATCTCCCTGTGCTTTAAACCTCCCTGTATCTCAGCAGGCTTCAGCACTAGTTGCTCCTGTGGTTTCTCTGGCACATTGCTGGACACTGACTCAGTCCACTGTTCCTTCATGGAAGTGGGATTGCTCCCCTCACCTTTCCTTGGCTTTAGGACTGTCACTGACTCCCAAGATACCCCAATTGTTTAAATAGACCCTCTCCCAGATTTCCACCCCATTGAATTCGCTCCAGAGGCACGCCATAATTGTGAAGCACAGAACACACACTCAACCACTTTTTCCAGAGCCTAAGAAAATTATTCGTAGGCATATGAAGCCCACAAGAGAACAGATCTGACAAAACAAGAAATCTCCTGACTACAATGTCTCTCACTTCCCAGTTCACCCTTCCTTTGGGATGCACCTGTGTCTAGGAAGGCTGGCAGGCAGGGTTCCCCTGTCTCATGCAGTGTGTTGTATGCTTGATGATGACTTCCTCATGGAGTTCCTTTCCCCAGCTTCTCTGATCTTATTCCCTCTGTTGCAGGGTCAGTTGAAGAGAGAATAATTGAGCCACGGGGAGTGACAAGGAGCATTTATTCAGTTACAGCTTCTAGTCTACTCGTTCTCCTTTCTCATGTGTGTCCAACAAAGTGAGCCCTGAGTTCACTGCTTTACAACTTTTTATCTTAAATAATATGTAAATACACACACTGCTACTGTGTCCCATAAAACCCCATCTGGTAATATAAAAGGTTATCAAATAAATATTAATGGTTAGGGGAGGCATATAATTATATCCGCTCCTGTTTGTTAGTTCCCATGAAACTTGAATAACATATACTTTTATCTTAACAGCAGGAATGACCATGAAGCCCCTTAACAAACTAACAACAAGGGAAAGACTAGAGGGAGAGATCCCAAGCCCTCCCTAACAGACATGCTGCCTGGGAAAGACAAGATAAAACCCTTTTACCACATTTTTGTCCAGGTGGTGAGTGGAGGAATGGTTGGGGGAGGAGGGAGGAACATAGCCTTCCCGTATTACTCCGGACATTGTTAGAAAGTTGCTCTCATATGCTCCCTCCTTCCCTAACTTCAAGGCTAGAAAAGTACTGTGGTTTGCACGTGATTATTGCTTTTGTAGTCTATTGTCTTTACAGCCGCCAAATTGCGGAGGACAATTTGTGTCCAAAACCTGGGCTCAGCTCCCAGCCCCCCAGAAATGTGGCCCAGCACTGACATCCTCTGCCCCTGCACCCACACTCTCCTGCCTAATGCTTCTGCTTCCTTTTGGGCTCTTTTCCCATCTCTAAATCCCACCTGCTCACCTTGCTGTTTTCTTTCTTCTGTGTTTGGTAACTTTCTACTGCTCCAAAAAAAACCCTCCCCTCCTACAGAGGAGGAAGTATCTTTTGCCTTGGGATACAGTTCCTCTTCTGCATAACTCTTGCATGGTGAAAGCCCTGTCCTTAACATTATCTGCATCCCCTTGGTCTTCAGTCTGGAGAATACCCGGTGTATGTCTTGTCAGCAGTGGTGGAACCACATACAGAGAAGCATTTATAACAGAACAGTTTTTCTGAATAACATTTCATAATAACTCCTTAATATCAACCAGAAGTGGTAAGTTCTAAAGAGACATTCCCAAATTCTCACCCATGGGGAGTCCCCTGAGATACCTATGGAATTCTCCAGCAAAATCAGGACAGACTAGGTTTGACACTTCTGTTGCTTCTAAGGTTAAATACAAGCATGAAAAAACTCTACTCAAGACAAAGAAAACAAAATGCCTCAGGCACTCCCATGCCTGTTTTCAGGTCACTGCTGCGTGTCCTATGAACCCTGGGCTCAGTGCACAGTAGGTAGGATGACTGGTCCCCCCCGGATGCGTATCAGTTGCTGAATAAGTCTCAGGCAGTTATTTTCTTCTCTGGCAGGTGGGGCCAATGGATTGGTGACTTCTGGTGCCAGACGAGGAACCTGACATCCTTCGTCCTGAGGGTGGAACCACCCCAGGGAATGGGCGATGACACGGCAGCCAACAACATCTGTTTCAGATGCTCAAATGGAATATGGGTTGAGGGCATTTCACCAGACTGGGGTGATTATGGCTCATGGAGCAATCGCTGTAGCTCAGGGGCCATTTGTGGGATCCAGACAAAGGTGCAGACGTACCAGGGCAGAGGGGATGACACGGCACTCAATGATGTGAAGTTCTTCTGCTGCAACTAAACAAGCCTCTGTCCCTGCCCCTCCCCTAACACCAGCAGCTGCCCATGAAACACCATTAAAGTTTTGCACTGCTCTTAAAGAGGAAGGTGTCTGTGTCTGATTGACGCAAATCAGGCCTGTGGCATGTACCATCCCCACATGAGCAGGGGGAAGTGGGAGGTAGGACTGTGGGGAGAGCCAGGAGGAGAGGAGACTGGACGGACAATAAAATCCCCGCAGCTAAGATAATGACTATGATATGGTGAGAAGGAGGCATGACTATATTGGGTTGAAAAGGGTGTTTCAAGGTTTTGGGAACCAATTTCATTCTAAAAATTGTGAAAATTTGTTGACCAGAGATCCAATAAATGGCTGGCATATGTATCAAGGTTCTTTTTTCACTCTTCCAGCACCAACTAACATCTGAGGATATCCTCTGGGCAACCTCTGTGGTGTCCAACTTATTATGAATAAAATGTTTTGTTGTATCCAATGTAGCCGGAGATCCACAGAAACATTTCTAACAGGCTTTGCCACAGGGATTCTTTTTAGGGCTGTGATAAATGCCATTCAGCACTTTCACAAAGAACTCCCAACTAATGGAGTTACTCTTTTTAGGAACCCCACTCTTAATAATTGTCTCTCGTAACACCCATTCAGTAAAGCAACTCCCACTATTTTTGTCATGTGCCATTCTTTGCCAGGCGTTAGGGGACATTATGAGTAGAAACAGGCCAAATAATCACTGCATTGAACTGCGCCTGTTTCATCACGAAAACAAAAGAGAGAATAAAGCAGGGTTACTTCTATTACAGTCTCTGGGGTATTGTTGGGGCACAGCTGGCTCTCAACCTGGTCACTAGGCAACCCAGCAAGCTGAGCTGGGCCCAATGAGCACTCTGCACATGGTTGTACTTCCTGACTGGGCCGGGGAGCCTGTGGTCAGCTACTTGAGCCTTGCAGCTGCTCCTCTAGGTGTTCCACTCCTGCAGTTGTTCTGACTCTGTTCTCCTAGCGGCTACTTCCTCTGGCTGTTGCTCTAAGTCCTGCTCTCGCCTTGCTCCCAGCCCTGCTCCTAATCCAGCTCTAGTCTCAGCCTGCCTGCTCTGGTTCTTAACTCCTGGTTCTGATGGACTCTTGGCTACATTCCTGAATATGAGTCCAGCTTACACTTCGACTTCTGACTTTGGTTCTGACCTTCAGCTTTGCCCCTTGATCCCGACTTCAGCCTCACCTTTGGATTGGTGCCTGATTCTTGGATCTATGCTTGTCATTACCTGTACTGCCACCACAAAGACCATGTGAGGTCTGTTTTGAGTGGTGGTGTTCTTCTGCAGGAAAGTCAAGATCAAGCATGTTCGTTCCAGAATTAACAGCTAGTCCTGTTCTAATGAAACCTAGATAACTAAGCCAGTTCATAGATGGGCAAAGAAATTTTGTTTAAGGGATAAGTGTTGCCTACCTAGATTACCATGGGATCTTAACTAAGGCTTAAAAAGCTGATGAAGTTATTCAAAAGAAGCTATTCCAGGAGCTGTCCTGAGATAAGATTCATTAATTTGCCAAAGAATATTAAATTCAAGTGTTAATTTCCTTCATTTAACTTATGTCCCTTTCCAGGAATATATAGTCTAAACCATTTCAAAATTCTGTTAAAATCATCACAAGGGCACAAGGATAAACAGATCTCCCTGGTGGCCTGTGGGAATAAAGTGGAGTAAAGATTGGCGTACAGGGTGTCCTTGCCCCCATCAGGTGGCAACAGGTCCTTCCACTTGGTGTCAGGGTGGGACATGAGAGCGAGGAAGTGAAGGATGTGGAGCAGAAGAATGTAGAGATGGTCCCTTGGCGACGTTTGAAGGAGGAATGGCTGCAGGTTCTGCAGCCAGCTTGGTGCATAGGGAGAGGGCAGCTGGGAGGGCTTGTGAGGCTGGGGTCCAATAGAAAGCACTGGCGGGTGGGGACTGAGCTAGGGGGGAGCGTCCTCTTGCAAGACCTGCTTGAAGTAGACCTGAGCAGTGGGGGGCAGTGCTGCCCTCACCTTCTGGAGTGCATGCTAGAGGGTTCGAAGGATGGAGAGCCTAATGCGCTGAGCCAGACCCTGGGGATCCACCTAGTCCCCCCGGTCATAGTCCAGGAGAAATCCAATCTTGCTGACTTCTGCCAGGATCAACCTCCGTTGCACCGAAGGGGTCTCTGCCACCTTCAAATGGAGTTGGGAGTTGTGTAGCAGGGGCTCCATGAAAAGATCCCCCTCCTCGGTGACCGCAAGGGGCCTGGAGGTCAAGACCAGTGCTCAGGTCCAGAGGAGGTCCTGATAGAAGACCGGCAGCTCAAAGAGGTCTCGTGGAAGACCTCTCAGATGGAGATAAAAGAGCTGCCAGTCATACCGGAGCCCTCTGAGATGCCGGAGGAAGGTGTGCACCAAATGGCTCCTCCTTGGACTTCCTGCACTGTAAAGGAGTCTCTGCAGTGCGTGGAGGCAGAAGGTGTGGACCTGGTTGTGGATACAGCACAAGCCCTGCCCTTCCTCCTCCAGGGGAAGACTCGGGATCCCTGCAGAGACCCAGTGCAGTCCTGGCCAAAAGAACTCCAGAACTGTCTTCTGGATGTAGGCCAGGAAGCTTGGGATCAGGACCAGGATGTTGAGCCAGAGCCAGAGCATGGAGAGGACTAGCTGAGTGTGCACCAGTGCCCTGCCCTGAAGGGAGAGACACCAAAGCAGTCCAGTCCATCTTTGCAGCTGTGCAGACAACCTGCCCTCCAAATCCTGCCAGTTCTCCACTGGAAAAGGATGGGTGGCAGAAAGGTAACTGTCCAGATAGAGCAGCGGATCCGCACTCCATCGGATGGCTTGAAGCATGGGTGGTGTTGATTCTGGATATTTTGAGATCAGTGTGAATACCAGTGAGACACGGTATACCCGATTTGCAGATCAGTAAGGTTTAATGTTCAAGGTTTTCTATAAATATGCTAGCTAGATACACAGCCTAAAATTAATTACAATATATCATACTCATTAAGCCTGGAGAGTTAACCAGTTACTCAGAAGTCTGTATACAGGAACGGCTTTCTTCAGGGGCCCCACCAGGGAGTCAATGGATCCTCTGGTCCAACCAGCAGCACCTCCCATGGACTCAAGTGTTGATGGATCCCTTTGTCTAAGTCAGGGGTCAGCAACCTTTACTATCAAAAGAGCCGCATGCGGCTCCGGAGCCACTGGTTGCTGACCCCTGGTCTAAGTGGTAACTTCTTATACCTTTCCATAAACAACCTTCACCTAATTATCTCTCTGTCATAATCATATATGCTAATTACCTACATTGGGTTTCACCCTTAACTACATTCCATTATCATTATAATAATTGGGGTCGTCAAAATAACATCTGGTGATAGGAGGGGTGGAGTAAAAGTATGCCCCTTGGCCATAAAACAGTGTACCCCCAGACATTCAAGGATAACTTGTTGTTCCCATAACCATTACCTATGTGCACCTGCAAGCAATACAGTATCTATATTTTGTCTTATTGTGTGCTGTGCTATGCAGAAACTGAGACATCTCTAAGGTTATTCAGTCACTGCCAACTGGAAGATATTGTGCTACAGGGATCATAATAGCCAAGCAAGCAACTGAAGCTATGCTAGACCTGTAGGACAGTGGTCAAGCAACTCAAATTGTACTGGGCCTCCAACAGGTGGGAGGGAATTCATCTGCCACCCAGCCTCCACCATCAGGCTAGAGCTCTTGACCTAGTTGCCCTGGGTGGAGGAGACTGCCTAGTAGAAGGCCAAGCAGGCCTCCAGCTTCACCAGGCCCCCCAGGACCTGGACCTCAAGGAGTACATCGTTGGTGTACACTGACAGGACAGGCCTCATCTCTGGCTCATGGAGCACAAACCTCGTCAGAGGAGACAGAGGAAGGGCTCAATGGCCTGAGCATACAGCTGGCCCGGCAGCGGGCAGCCTTGATGGACACTTCTGAAGGTCATCGGTTCGGTAAGGGTCCAGTTGAGTTTGACCGGGCACTCCACGGAGGCAGAGAGCACCCAGAGAAAACCCATGAAGTGGGTCCTGTTCTGCTAATTGAAGGGGTTGATAGAAAGGACACAGACACCAGTAGAAAGAACAAGGTTGCTTTACTATCTCTTTCTAGATATTACAGAAAATAAAATACTATATATATATATGTAAGCGACAGAATCAACTTATTATACTTTAATTTTAAGCAATAGAAAGAATAAGTAAGGTAATGCACCTGATCATTACTACATAAGATCAACTATAGTGATTAAGAGAGATACATCACCAATTGCCCTAATAATAATACGTTACCATCATCCAGATCCGCAGTCACTGGGGAGCCCCGGTTGCAGCGAGGATTTGGAGAGCCTGTCTCAGCAATTGGGAAGTCCTACGCGGTGCGTCCACCCGTTGGTGAGGTCTCCAAATTCGCTACAAGTGGTCCAGCTTTTATAGAGTGGAACAAACAAGTATACGTGACTCTGTGCAGATCACCTTGACGGATATCCGGTTCTCATGCAGGGGGCTGCGATGGGAACCTGGCCAGGTCTCCCATCCTAGACTCCGCACATTCCTTTCTTATCTTTTTAGGGCTTCAATAGCAGATAGAAACTTCTTACAAAGGGAAAGACAGAAACTTCTTACTTTAGCAACAAAGGGAAAGATAGAAACTTCTTACAAAGGGAAAGACCCCTTTCATATGTTAAAACACTCTCACTCTGCCAGCAGAGGGGGAGGCTCCTTTCATGTGTTAAGCATAGTAACCTATCATTATAAATTTATACATAAGGAGTGAACAAGCATATACAATAGTAACCTTTATGATACAAAGATTCACTAGCATAAACAAATGTAACTCCCACCGAGCAGAGTCCGATCCAACTAGATACAGATAATCCTTTCATATCAGGCCCGAAGCTGAATTCCTGCAAGATGCCCAGGAGATACCTGTGGTCCATCCTGTTGAACGCTTTCTCCTGGTCCAGAGACAGGAAAGCGAATGACAGAGCATCTCTTCAAGCAAGCTCCAGGAGGTCCCGTACCAGATGGAGATTATTGAAGATGGTGACGCCCGGGACAGTGTAGGTCTGACTCATAGACTCATAGACTCATAGGTCAGAAGGGACCAATAT
>VOCS01051487.1:0-11777 GCA_007922155.1 Mesoclemmys tuberculata
GGGGGGGCGGACGGGACACTGCTTGTTAAGGTAATCAGGATTTTGGTTAGTTGAAATTCAGATAAATGAGCTTCAGTTGTACATTTTCTCTTGCATGTAATAAAAAGGAAAAATAAACTGAAGTGCATCCCCAAAGTTGCTCCTGATTGGACAAGCAGTCTTGTGTTGTTCAAAAATCAACCAAAATGCCATCTTTGGCACATGTGCAATTGGTAGGGATTGGCAACCTATTAGGTGAAATAGTGACTCTTTCTCAGTGCTGTTTGCTTCCTTGCAGTGAGTCTGCTGAAATCAACTGTGTCATAAAAATGGCTCTAGTCTCACCGAAACAAAGCATAAATAGATACTACAACCAGAGCTTTTAACAAAGAATGGATCCATGAATACTTGTTCATTCTACCAAATGTAACTGAAGCAAAGCCAATGTGCCTGTTGTGCAACGTATGTGTTTCTGTCATAAAGGAATACAATCTGAGACTTTCAGATCAGCCAACCAACTTTCAACAGCTAGTCACCTTGGAACATGGACATAAGGTGATCAAAGATTGGCTTCTTGATTACATCTTACAGTTATGGAAATAACATTCTCACAAGTTTTGCATCACAAAGAAGATGGCTATGGCAGCTTCTCTGTGAGAGGTCTGGACTCTGACATGAAAGAACTTTAACTGTCAAAGAACATGTGTTGGCTATTCTCCATTAATTAGTAGCTGATGAGAAGATGAAGGAGGCCATCCTGAATGCTGCCAAGCAAGTTTCCCTGTCAGAGATGATCACAATGCACCCTGTCCAGGCTTTGGATACTGAAGTGCTCCATTTATTGTTGAAAGGTCTGGGAGGTGCTGAGTTTGTGTTGCTGGCCATCAATGAACCAGACAATAAGTATATAGCACAGCTATGTTTTTATAACATACTTTAATGGCCAAGTCTTCCAAGAGGAACTCTTGAGTTTGATGCCTCTGGAAATATATGTCACTGGAGACATCATATTTGAGAAAACCAGTGCAGTATTTGAAAAACAGGGACTATTTTGTGAGATGATCACTGAGTCCTCTGAGAACCATGAAGATCTTCTCCACAATGGCATTTGCTGGCTTAATAAGGGTACATCACTGGCATACTTCTGCAAGCTCAAGTTATTGAGTTCTTTCAGCACAGCATCCCCAAGAAGGTAGCTAAATATCTGGCCCTTCTAGAAGATACTGAATTCTTAGTCAAAGTAGCAATTCTATGCAACATATTTGGCCACCTGAAAATCCTGAATCTACAGCTGCAAGGACAAGATAAGAAAATAGAAGCTTTTAAGAAGAAGCTGAACATATTTCTCTTGGATTTGAGCCATGGGAATCTTTTGCACTTCACTCAACTCCACAACACTCTGATCAGCAATGAAGGCAGATAATGTGATCACTAGCCTCGTGACAAGTTTCACTCGAAAGCTAAGGAACAACTTCAGCACCCAATTTGGAGAATTTTGCATGCCAGAGGATGTAATTGGCTTTGTACATGATCCTTTCTCCATGCTACCTGAGGGTGACTTCTCATCTCATCCCAAGGTCCTCCTGTAATAGACGAGGGTACACTGCAGCTGGAATTGGTCAACCTGCAGACTTCAGATGGGCTGAAAAATGAATTCAAGAACACTGAAATCATGATTATCTGGACACAAAAGTATCCAAACCTCAAGATATTTTCCATCCTGGTGCTCTTAAAGTTTGAGTCCATGTATACGTGCGAATCCAGCTTTTTAGTCATGACTGTCATCAAAAACAATGCTTGAAACAGGCTGACAAATGAGTCTCTTGAGAGCTGCCTTCATAAAGCAGTCACTTCACCAAAGCCAGATTTTAACAAGCTAGTATAGAGCATGAAGTGCCACTTTGTTCACTAGTAACAAGAGGTAAATATTACAGACAACAACCCTCTATTAGCTACCAATATTCCAATAAGTTACATAGAGGAGTAAGGCTTGTGTTTCATACATTAAGTGCCAGAGAATTATTCAGACACAAAATTCAGTAAAACATAAAAGCTCAAAAAATGCAAACAAAAATGATGTGATGATTGAGGTTTTAAGTGTCAGAGAGATTGTAAACAATGATGCATGACTAAGGGAGAGTGCTTAGTGAAAGTATCAAACATTTCCACTTCAGCTGGGTACAAAACTTCAACTCCTAATGCAGTCTGTCACTATAGTCGTAACTGAAAGAAATTTCACTGTAAAAATCCAGCTAAAAATATTACTTCCCTTCATTCAGATGCCTGCTTATCTGAAGGTATCAGATGTCCTCAAGCCATTCAGATAAATGGACTTCACCTGTACTGAACTTTAGGAACTTTTCATTTACATTTAAAAACACATGAAAGCTATACTGTGATACATTTAGACTTACAGTGGTACACTTTGAATCAGGCATTTAAGCAGATGCTTATATAACATAAGTGATCAGCAATTGACATGCTTTCATTAGAGAGCACACTCCTGAAGGGCCCTTTAGCCCTGTAGAGCACGCTTTGGCCCCCCAAGATTTGGACATTGCCTTATTCAGTCAGCCATAAAATGTAATTAAATACCATTGCTTTAAAACGTGTAACATAGGTATCACCGTATTTCAAAATATATAGAAAAAGAACAAATACTAACAACAGAGTTAGTTTATAGCATGCTTTCTCTGCTTTAAAAATTATAGCCTGATCCTTTGTTCTCCCAATTGCTTCCTGTTCACTGCTGAGTGTCCTTGCAGTCAAAGGGTGCTGAGAGCACTCACCACGTCCCAATAGGTGTGAAGTACTTCTGTTTTAGGGCCTGCTCTTGCTGTCATTGAACTCTCATGATTTTATGGTGAGTCTTGTGATATTTAGAGTTTCTTAAAGCCCTAGTTGCTGGGCTCACAGTATTATGTTAGAATCTCAGCTTTCATTAAAAAAATAAACTAATAAAAAGGTTTCTCGCCCTGATAGTTTAACAGAAAAACGAAAAATGTGACTAGAATGTACTTTAAAGTCTCAAAAACCAGAAGGCAAATATAAAAGAACCTTAAATATATTAATTTTTTAGGGAAAAAATCTTATACTTTTGGAGCATCTGATTCATGGCTTTTGAACTCTGGAAGTTTGTAGTATTACTAATGGAAGTTTTCTCATTGATTTTAATGGAAGAGGTCAAGAGCCTTGCTGGAAAAGATGGTGAAAAGCGAGGAGGTTGACAGATTGCACAGGAGACTAAAATGCTCTGAGCAAAATAAAAAAATATTTGAAAGCCTAGTCCACACTAGAAAACGTCTGCTGGTATAACTCTATAGGTATAGCTATATCAGCAACGCTTCTATTGTACGCACATCTTCTACTAGATAAAATGTGCTTTTGACGGTATAGCTGCTACCAGTTCCCCAGGCAAAATAAGTTATCATGGCAAAAGCACTTTTTTGCCAGTATAAAACTGTGTCTAGACTAGGGCTGCTGGTATCAAAATATCAAAACAGCTCCCCCGCACACATCCCTAACAGATATTATTATACTGACAAAATTTTCTAATGTAGATCTGGCCTTAAACATTATTTAAAGGTTCAGTGCTTTAAAAAATATATTCCAGGCAATAACTGCCATTCAATTTTTCAGCCCAACAAGATTTTAAGCAATCATTATAAACCGTTAACAATGCAGAGATGCAGTGGAAACATCAGTTGATCCTTGATTACAATTTAGTGAATGTATTTGTTATATAGTTTGTTTCTAAAGAAATTATTTTATAACAGCAACAAAAAACATTTAATGGTCATAGTGCTCAAAGTTTAGACCTGCTTATGCAGAAGTAAATTATTTTGAAATGTGCCTGAAGTGGCATGTCTGCAGGTGGAGAGGTTACTCTTTTGTAGAGTACCTCACAAATATTGGCTAGTGGGAAAAGGCTTGACCAGGATACCTAGGGGGCATGATGGTTCTCTATATCTGCACAACAATCTCCACCACATGGATTCGATGAAACCTTAGCCAGAAATAAATACTATCTGGCCCCCAGCAAACAGAAAGATGGTGGTAATAATTCTGTCTGTTATCCCGTGAGGTTCAATCTCATTTTGAGACATAGGGCACCTTGGAAATGCAGGAATGCTAATGTACAGTTTATCAGCAGCAGCAGTCAGTGTAGCCCATTTAGTACCACCTGCCATGGGCCAAGAGTAGGTGGCTGATTATAAATTATAGTGGTGGTGTACTCCGCTGGGGCAGAGGGTTCTTAATTTATTTATCTCGGTGGCGGAAAGAGGCAGACCGACAATGAGAGGTGCTCAAATAGAGTGTTTTATTATAATGATGACTTAAAAGGAACTGTGCTAAAAATACTTCCCACACAACTAGACAGACCTGGTGGATGAGAAGAACAGTTATTGACACAATCAAAATGATAAACAATGTCATGGTTTTAAAAGCAATAGCAATAGCAACCACACACTACTGCAATCCCGAAGCATAGGAAGAAAGCACGTACCAAGAGCAGCAGAGTGGGGAGACCCATCATCCACTCTATCAGTGAGTCGCAACCAGGAACCGACCTGCCCGGGGCATCCAGTAAGGCCTTGACGGATCCACGGAGAGTCTCACTGGGCTGCTCTCGGGGATGCCTATTATACCACTTTTTCCCTAAGCCTTAGCATGATTTCTTCTTAGCAATGCAATATGTAATTCTCAATCTCGGTCAGAGATTTGGCCTTAAGCTTGTTTTCCATTAGTCTGTTGGTTAGTAATTACAGGTGGCTGAGCTAGCAACAAAAATAGGGGAAGCTGCCCTTTTCCAAGATCTAAACTGGTCTTGCGGTTAGACAACTGCTAACCTGCAGTCAGGCACCTGCTGTTTATCTCAGAAATTTTCTGCATAGCTAACATAATTTGTGCAACATAAGACTTATCCTATAATAACAGCAAAGGGTTAGTTCCGCATCCCTCCAAGGGGCTTTCCATGCAGTTATAGGCCTACTCTTGCTCACAGCCTGAGCTGGATTTCTAGGGCCTAGCCTTGCCAACTAATCTGTTTCCGCGTGACAAGGACCCGATCCTCTCTTTTTAAAATCAATGAGAGTTTGGCATTCAGTATGATGGACTGAAACTATAAAAGGTGCCAAAGCTATCAGACTAGTTTATAATTTAATCACTCAGGGATGTTGGTTCTGATCACACTTGCAGAATGTAGTGTTTTTGACTTTAATATAATTTCAATAAAATATTCATATGTTATTAGATGCATCCTTTTTAAAATGTTGGGGACTGGGAAATCGTTTTTCTATATATGTCAGCATTGATTCAGTTAAACTATTAGTGTCCTACACATACATTTGTGCACTATCTTTTAGAAAGCACCCTTTGTTATACACAACTGAATACATTGTGCCTGCTAAAAAATATCTATTCTCTCAGGTCCTAATATTGCAAACACTTATGCATGTGCTTTATTGTAAGTATATGAATACTCCCACTGAAATCAAAAGGACTAACGTCATACATATGCATACATTTTGCTGGATCTGGGCCTTAAAAACTAAAAATTGGCAAAAACAGAACTCTATTCCTACATCTCAAATTAACTTTCAAATACACCTACAGTAAAATTTACTTATACTAGTGTTCTGTTGCACATTCTGAACATTTTATCTACCCCGATCCTGTATAATCAACACATTTCCTGTCTTGCAAGGAATCCACATGAAAAAAGTATGTTTGGGTAACTTAAAATCCAAAGAAATCTCAGAACTGGATGCAGACCCATACTATACATATAATTTGAATACTGTAGTACTCATATTATACCTAGGCAGTTAGTAAGTCATTACTATTAATTCCAAAGACTGCAGAATTGAGGTGTTAGGGTGAATTTTTAAACACACTGAAGTCAATGGGAATTTTGCCATTGAGTTCAGTGAGGCAAGAATGTCACCTCCAAGTGTAAATAGCATACTGTTCTCAATTCAATTAACAGTCTAGAGTATGCGGCCCTGATTCAGTAAGATATTTAGTACATGCATTACTTGGAATCCACCTAGAACTGCTCATATGCTTAAAGTCATATGAGTCATAGTCATATGTTTAAGTATCTTACTGAATTGGAGCTTGTTCCAATGGCAAAGAATCTGTTAATTCAGTTGTGCAGAATTAGCCCATAAAGCATACCAAAGTCAATGGGAGTCTTTCCATTGACTTCACTAGGCTTTCAATTAGGTCCTGAGGAGAAGAATTTTTGGGGAAGGGGAATGGAAGAAAGAAAAGATGTGTAAACGATCTAGAAAAATGTGGTACTTCTAGAAATTTATTAGGATATATTATAAAATATTCACATTTTAAGACAATTTTTTCATGTCAATATATAAAAATCAATGGACAATTTTACTAGATTCTGGGTAGGAATGTTTACTAACTGTTTGTTATTTCTAATAAGTTGTATGTTAGCAAAAGAAAAAGTAATACTGTATAAAATTAATAAAATCCATGTCCAGTAGATGGGAAAGTGGAAAAATAATAGAAACCTGGATGTTTTCCAATCATTAAAAACAGTCACAAAGTAGACTGAACATTCAATTAAAATGAAGTCTGAAATCTTCATACAGCTATAAAAATTGAATTTGTACTATGACAATAATTAGACATAAACATAGTTTTGTAAGCTGTAAAAGAAAAGCCTGATCATTTTCCTAGAGATCTTCTATGGGATACTTTACTTCTATTGATTTAGCCAAGCAAGAAGAGTTAGTGAAATTCTCTCATTTAAAAATTCTTAAATATTTGTGTTTTTAAATTCAGAGATCTGATCTGGCTGGTCTTGAGTGGAAAAGTTGTTATTTTTAATTAGCAATGTAAATTGCTGCACTCATTCTCCTAGGAAAAGAGGAACTGAAGTGAATGTTTTAAAAAATATACAAATAATGAAAAAGAGTGAGAGAACCATTGTATATATTAGCAACACTGCTTACAGATTCATCATAGCTCACAACAAAGATATTATAAGTGGACCTCCTACCTCTGTGCCATGCTGTTATTGCTTTGGATTGACTACTGTTAGATTCCTGTAATCCTGAGCCCTGGGATCTTGTCCAACATGTTTGCCCTACTTGGTAGGCCTGTTTGTAAGTATTTAGAATGGAAATGAACTCTAATCTTTCTATGTGTTTATAACAAAGGGTTTTAATCCCTTAACATACATATTTAGCATAATTTGTTTTTTTATGAAGTTTATAAAAAACTGTAGTCAGTCTGACAGTTCAGAATCCTAAAGTATCTCTTAGCCATTTGACAATTTAGCCAAGTAAGTTTGGTTTACTCTCTGGCAGTCTTTAATTTGGCAGTGCATCATGGCAAAGGTATTAAAGCACCCATTCATGGATGAAAAATTATATAGAACGGCATCAATCATCATGCTAAATTTGAACATTTATAATAAATTTGAATCAGTAGCTTTCAGATCTGTAAAGCATTCACTAATGCATAAAATGTATACAAATATATATTTTAGTGGAATAACATGCTAAAGATATTACAAGGACACATGAGTGTGAATCTCTTCGTAGATTATTTTGATCTGAGGGTGAAAAACAATATCATACAGCTCAAAGAATTCATTTAAACTATAATATCCCATCTTAAAGATTATTGCTATCAATAGATCATAAATGATACTGCAAAATTGAACATCAAGGACCCAGTTCTTCCATCTTTACTCACACTGAGTAGCATCTTCAATTGATAAGTAGTCCCAATGACCTTAGCAGGGCTACTGATCAAATAAGGTTTTACTCAATATGAGTAAGGGTAGCAATTGTGGGACCTAAATGAGAGACAGACACTTATGTTTGGTTACACCTGCATCAAAAAAATGGAAATACAAATAAAAACCTAATGGTATGTCTACACTGCAATGTAAGCCCGTACTCAGACTTAGGCTTCAGTCTGAGCCCTTCGTCCATCTAGACACAAATCTCTCAGACTTGAGCTCGGACGCAGGATCCTAGGACCCTCCAGGAGTGGAAGGCTCTAGCTGAAGTCAAGTTGGGCCCAAGGTTCAAGCCCTATTTCTTTGCAGTGTAGATGCAGTTCCCTGACTCGTGTCCTGGGAGTCCACCAAAAATATCCCACAGTCCCATAGGTCAACTTCTTTTGTCCTCTCTATCCTAAGTATTGCCAATGACTCCAGGGAAATAGAAGAAACCCCCCTTTTTGTACTGCAACAACTCAGCGGAGTCAGTGTTTAATACTTCAATTGTCTTCTGAACATCAGAACACACTTCAGAGAATCTTCTGTGTTTACAATCGGGGCAGCGGGTGAAGCTTCCTCTCGAAAAGCCTACCTCCCAGTCCCATCTCTTCTGCCTGTGACTCCATACACGCTTCACCCCCACTCTGCCCCAGACCCTGCCCCGCTTAACCCTCTCCCCACTTACCATGTGCATCCCTCATCTCTTCTCCCCCTTCCCCAGACCCTCCACTGCCACATCCCTCCTCCCCCCCACACTGAGCCCTCTTTCCTCTCCTCCACATCCCCATCCTCTTTCCCTAAAGCCCTCGCTTACCGCTCGTGCTCTCTGGCTTCCCAGAGCCAAGCTTTTTTATTATGCACCACACAGGTTCCTGGGTGGCTGACAGGGTGACCAGATAGCAAGTGTGAAAAAGCACGACAGAGGTGGAGGGTAATAGGCGCCTATATAAGAAAAAGCTTCAAATATCGGAACTGTTCCTATAAAATCGGGACATCTGGTCACTTACCTGGCAGAGGAGGTGGAATCTGCTACTCAGCTTCCCAGGTTCATCATTAATCTCCCTGGGAAGTCCAAGGGACCTGGGAAGCTGAGTAGCAGATTCCACCTCCTCAGCCGCCCAGGAAACTGCATGACACATAATAAATCAGCAAAAGCCCACTTCCAGCAGGGAGGGGAAGAGGCCGGGCCACCGCAGCACAAGCTTCCAGCAGCGGGGCGGTGGCGGCTGCACCAGGCCTATTATACCCGCCATCCATGTTTACAATGGAAACTGACCAGAAGAAGTCCTTTGCAAAGCATGGAACACAGCCAGATTTTGGTGAATCTTTGGTGCAAAGCCAGGAAAACAGTGGACTTTAGTAAGGGTACCAGGAATGACCCTGCATACCAGCAAATAGCGAAGAGGCTGGCAGTGTTGGAAATTTACCAGGCTGGTGACCAGTGCAGGAAGGAGATTACACAGCTCAAGACCAAGTACCAGAAAATCAGGGAGCAGAACCACACTTCGGGCACCTCTCCAACTTCATGTCTGTTTTATATTTCACCAGATGCTTGGTGCTGCGCTAAGCATGGAGCCAACAGTGGTGCATGATGACCTGGTCAGCCAGAATGGCAACATGCTGGCCCCAGAATCCAGTGTGGGGACTGATGGGAGACAGCAGCAGGCAACAAGTAAAGCGACTTTGTTGCTGAAACCAGTCCCAGTAGAGGCTTTGCCTCAGGAGCAGCAGCTGCACATCCTGGCGGCTGTACTCGCAGGAGCTTTTGATGCCCTCTCCTCCCCCCGCTCAGGAACAGCCTGCTGTGGCACTGGCAGCAGACATGGAAGGGACAGAAACTACCTAGAGCCTGGTAAGTTTCTGGCTCCAATTTAATGTTTATTAATACAGGAATAGGATGGATTTCTGTTCTATAAATCAATGTAAAAGTTATTAGAACTTTTATTAGAAGTTATTAGAACTTCCAACAGCATGTATCTGCTAATGGCATATTATATACCAATGCCTTGGCATCCCCCTGCTCCATCCCATGTGGAGTTCAAAATGGCAATCAGGAAATGCAAACAATAAAAACACATCGAGAGAGAATTTTTACTGTAAAGCTGCAGATTTTTGCTATGGATTCCTGTTTGTTAAACATAACAACTTTACATTGCCATGCCTTTAAGTTTACCGCTCTGTAACCAGTCAACAGTGCAACAAACTGTATGGGAACAGTGAATTGGTGAAGGGGAGGCTGGAGTGGAATGGAAATGTGTTCCATTTACAAATCTAGTCCATTTCAGTTAAAGGTAGTCCACGCACTCCATAGATGAGAAAATCATTTGTCCCAAATTTGACTGGGATTTGAAATTTTGTCAAATATGCCAGTGGGGGAAAAACTAAGGGGATAGCTGTTGAGTTCTATGGGTTTTCATGCAGCCATAACAGGCTAAGCCATGTGGAAGCTAATGCAACATCCTGTTGATTCCCTCATGGATTTTGACCCTGTCCCTGATGCTGACATCTTCAGACTTTTCTTTAGCAAGAACTCCAGATAAATAGTCACGTTACGGAGAAAGGCATATTTTCCAGGCCCCCCATGGTAGCTGACCAGGCCATTCAACTCAGAGATGTACTGCTCAGTCACTATACCTTTGAATACTTTGGCTGCATACACTGCAGGTTTCCCACCAGCAGTTCGGAATAATAATATCTCCCTTTGCCAATCACACACCATGAGAACTGATATGTCCTCCAAAATGTGGAATGCCTGAAATGACAGAAGAACTTTTTGTAGCACACCCACTGACTGACCCCCCTCAAACCCAAGTAGTACTTCAGTTTTTAGGGGGAAAAAAAGCTTTGAACTTTTAAACTTACCAAGGTCTCTGCACTTCTTTCACTGTGATTTACCCACATGTGTCCAAGGAGCTTCAATATCTTGAGGTATGATGTTCAGTTTGGAAAATAACATTTTACAGCAATTTTTTTCTGTGCCCCTCCACTTAGCTATTTGAGATAATAGCCCCATCCATTTCTTGTCCTATTTCAGGCTCCTCAAACTCTACTGGCCACAGCACCTCCGCAGCTCACCCACACTGCAGCAGAAGTCTGGGCAAACCTACCTTCATGGACCATTCCAAGCAGAAGTGTTTCTGTGATTAACTTATAGTTAAAGTTCAACATTAGGGGATTTCTTTCTTGTACCTGTTTTGACTGTTTGCACTTGTTCATGCAGGTGTGGTTGGTGGGTTTTTTTTAAGGTTTTGTTGTTGCTGGTGTTATGTGGTAATGGCCTGCCTGGCAATGGGTTAATGTACTTTTCAAATATATGTTTATCAATAAAGCAAGGTGGTTTATAAATAAATCATGATTTAAATCACCAAGAGAAAATCATTTATTTAAATCAAATTTCCCACTGATACTTAACATATTTCTTAAACAGTGGTGCAAATCTGGTCACTAAAACATGTTAATTTACAACTCAATACAGCATTTTACAACATCTAGGAGGGCATACGTTGTGTAATTTTTTAGATAACTTGATTTTTATTAATTTAGGAAATAGTACTGTGACGGAGTCAGGCCAGACGGCTATGCAAGAGTACTAAAAGGCATGTATATTAGCCCCAGGCTCAGCAAAGCCCTATTCCCTGGGTGATTCAGCTGGGGCTGCTTAGCTAATTAGGCCACCTGGGGCCAATCAAGGAGCCCCGCCCCAAACACTTAAAAGCCTGCAGTTCAGGCAGGCAGCTGTGGAGTGAGGAGTTTGGAGTAAGGAGGTGTGGAGTTTACAGATTGGAGTTTGCAGTTCGAAAACCTGCAGATTGGAGTTGGCAATTTGGAGCTGGCAATCTGCAGTTTGCAGCCTACAATCTGCAGAAGCTTAGAGTTTCCACAGATGCTGCCACAACACCTGAGGCAGAGGACCCAGCTGGAGAAGCAGGGAGCGGGCCATGGACTGACCCAAGGGAAGGTAGTAGGACTCAGGGGCAGAGCAGGCCCGTCTCCTGCCTACCCCTCCGGCTCACCTTCCCCCAGCTGCACCACCGGCCGGGCC
>VOCS01051519.1:0-11439 GCA_007922155.1 Mesoclemmys tuberculata
AGGGCGCCGGGGTCTGGCCGTGGGAGGTGACAGCTCCAATGACGTGCATCAAAGAAATGTCGGATTAATTGCTACTGCATCCACCCCTCCCTGGGCTCTCTGGGCCCATCCCCCATCTCCTGCCCCCAGGACTTCCCATGGATCCCCCCATCCCCTCCCCTGGCCCTGTCACAGGCTGGGTCTCTCACAGGGGCTCAGGGCAGATTTGGCGGATGAAGCCCGGCAGGGCTGGGCAGCGACTGACCCCTCTGTACCCAGGGCCCCGTCCCAGGGCTGTACTCTGCCTGGGGAGGCTAGGGGTCCTGCCCTGTCCCAGGCCACAGGGGGTCTGTACTTACCGGCCACCCCAAGGAAGAGAATGAGGAGACCCCCCAGCCCTATGGCCCCTGCCCTCCATCCCCCCAAACTAACCATCTCCGAGCTGTTGGGAGGAGAGTCCATCACTTCCCAGGTGTCCCGGGGCAGAGCTGGCAGAGCAGGTGACAGACAGGTGAGAAGAGAATCCATCGCTGTTTGCACAGCACCGCGCCTCAGCGCAGCCGGGCCGGCCGGGGGGAGGCAGCGACTCCAGGGGCTGCCCGGCCACACACAGACGCCCCCCCACACCGTGCCAGGGCTGAGACCCGCCCTGCCCTCTCCCAGCGCACCAGGGTCTGTGCCATTGCTCTCTATCCTCCTAGACTGGCCATCTTCTCCAGGGCTGGCAGGGCTCCCAGCGCTTCCCTTTCACTTTCCACGGGTAGCTTGCCTGGGAAAGAGACGGAGGATGGGGGAGGGGAAAGGGGGTGGGTCAGGAGTGGCTGTCTGGAAGGGCGAGTCCCCCATGGGGGATCCTGGGGAGCAGAGCCCAAGAATGTGGCTCTGGGCCTCCCCCGTTGGTCGCTGCTGTAACTTTAGATTCATCTGCTCACAAAGTCTCTCTGCGCTGGGATCCTGAGAGCTAATAAACCCTCCTGACTCCCACGCCGGCTGTGACTCACTTCTCACTGCCAGGCGGGTGCCTGGCCCCTTTGGGGGCGGGTAAGAGCTCCACGGGGTCCCGGCCAGGGGGACTCACTGCGGGGGCTCACGGCAGAGCAGGGGGGCTGGACACGCCGAGGCCAGATTCAGGAGGTGGCTGCACTGGTGTGAGGGGCCTGAGAGGGGACCCCATCCACTAGCGTCCTGCCTGGCTACATCCCGAGTGGCTTCAGAGCCCCGATTCTGGGACTCCGGCACACGCAGCTCTTAGAAAAACATCCCCATCTTGGTTTAAAAATCACCAGTGATGGAGAATCTACCACGACCCTTGTTCCAATGGCTCTTCTCCAGGGGTTTCATTCTGCAGCGTTAGTTGCCTCCAACAGTAGGGCCAGCTCCAGGCCAGCTTCCCAGGACCCATTAATAGCACAGACACCACCTCCGTGGCCTTCAGGAGCAGAGTTACAAATCCCCAGCTCCCAAGGGTATCCGGCACCGCCATGGCTGGCAGAGTGCATGGGGCAGAGAGGCAGGGAGCACTAGGCCTGGTTCCCCACCCCGCCTCCCCTCCCTTTCCTGTCTCGGACGTCCCCTGTTAGACTTCCCAATCTCCACCCTCTCCTCTCTCCATGTCTGCTCCCAGGTTGCAGGTGGGTCCTTGGGCAACACCCCGCCATGGGCGATAAGTCATTCTCCATGTCCTCTGAAGGCAGGACAGGAAGCCGTGAGCTTTATCTGCAGCCAGGTTGAGTTTAGAGATCAGCAAACCCCATCTAACGCCGAGGGGGCTTGGCGCTGGGACAGGCGTCCCAGGGAGGGCGTGGGCGTCACTGGCGATTCCTCAGCATGGGTTGGACAAACCCCTGCCAGGGCTGCTCAGGGGTGACTTGGCCCCACCTCAGCGCAGGGAACTGGACGTTGTGGCCTCTTGGGTCCCTTCCAGCCCCACGTCTCTGTGATTTTATGGAGCAACTCAGGCTCCAGTCCTGTCTCTGGAGACACCACCCCCCACCTCCAAGTCTGAGCCAGGGTCGCAAGCACAGCATTTACGGGCAGATGCACCACCCGATCCTCCAGCCTGATGGCCACAGGCCCTGCCCCTCCCTCCCCCCAACTAACCCCAACCCCTGACATTAGAGCGAGGAATGACAGACCTCAGGAGAATCGACTAGTCCCGGCTGAAAGCGACAGGTGGGGCCAGTGCGGGAGGGTCTGGGGGACGTGTCCCACCAGAGCTTGGGGCTGGGAACAGCGGATCCCTGGGAGCAGGAGGGTGAAACCTGCCCTGGGGATGATCCCTGCTGCAGGGGGCTCAGTGTCTGGAGAGTCCTCTGCTGCCCCACAGCCCCTGGGGTGCCCCTGGCTGTGTCACTGTCCCTCTGTCACACTGGCTGGATTGGTGGGGGGTAGTTATTGTGTTATTTGACATCAGTATGTCAAAATCATAGTAATCCCTGTGAGACAGGCCATGTCAGGTACTGTTAGAAAGGCGGTAATGTGCTACGTGAGATGGTAATGCTCATGTTCATGTGTGATGGCATCCTCCATCCGCTCCAGACTCTCTGCTCCCTCTGACCCTGCACTGCCTCCCCTTTGGCCACTGGGGGCTGCTGCTCTCCCCCTCCAGGCCCGTCTTTCCTGCCCTTCGGCATTTCCCCTCGGAGACTCAGAGACTTGAATGTCAGAAGGGACCATTACGATCATCTACTCTGACCTCCTGCACATGCAGGCCACAGACCCTCACCCACCCACTCCTGTGATAGACCCGACTTATGGTAGAGTTACTGACGTCCTCAAAATATGGGTTAATGACGTCAAGGTACAGAGAAGCCACCTGAAAGTGACCCGTGCCCCATGCTGCAGAGGAAGGCGAAAAACCCCCAGGGCCTCTGCCAATCTGCCCTGGGGGGAAATTCCTTCCTGACCCCAAATATGGCCATCAGCTAAAGCCTGAAAATGTGGGTAAGACTCACCAGCCGGACACCCGGGAAGGATTCTCTGCAGTAACTCAGAACCCACCCATCTAACGTCCCTCACAGGCCGCTGGGCGTCTCTACTGCCAGTAGTCAGAGATCAGTCAATTGCCGAATCAGGCTGTGCCACCATCCCAACCCCTACAGAAACTGATCACACTCAGTCTTGAAGCCAGCTCGGTTTCTTGACCCCTCTGCTCCCTTTGGGAGGCTGTTCCAGAACTTCTGTATTGTCTCAACAAATATATCAAGAGACTCAAGTTTCGCATGGTCTCCCAAGCTTCCGTAATCCCTGCCCTGGATCCAAGATGCTGGCACGCAGC
Source organism: Mesoclemmys tuberculata (assembly GCA_007922155.1). Taxonomy (NCBI): domain Eukaryota; kingdom Metazoa; phylum Chordata; order Testudines; family Chelidae; genus Mesoclemmys; species Mesoclemmys tuberculata. The sequence goes on from VOCS01051519.1 coordinate 3,257, forward strand.
CCTCGATCTCAAGGACGCATATTTCCACATATCTATCCTCCCCAGCAACAGGCGCTTCCTTCACTTCATGGTGGCTGGCTCCCACTACCAGTTCACAGCCTTACCCTTTGGCCTGTCTTCAGCCCCGAGGGTGTTTACCAAATGCATGGCGGTAGTGGCTGCACACTTCAGGTGAAAGGATGTTTGCATTTCCCATACCTGGACGATTGGTGTGGAATAAAATCCAGACAGGAGGCCTTAGACTGGAACCACAATAAATGCAACCTGGTGAGTTATGTTATAAGACATTAACTCACATTGCAGCCACTCCCAGCCGTGCCCTGCCAGGAATTCCTGCCGGCTACCAAAGACTGTAGGTGCCTCAGGACTTGCTGGCACCAGGAGAATCACCCTGACTGATGGACACTGGGAGAATACCAGCGGGAGGTGTAAGTGCCCAATGTGCAGTAAATGACTTGTTAAGTACTGGAAAATCCACTATAGGGTCCTGTCTGTAATATGAAACGTTGATAAACCTACATAAACCCTCTGTAACTTGAAACCAGCGGGGTGCCAGAGCTCAGCCCAGAGACGCTGCCCGGGCTGCCCTATAGCTATGGACTGTCTGTGTGTGTTTGTCAAGATCAAAGTTCTGCTCGATCTTCACCTAAATTGAGTTGCTGCGTGATTCCTTCCACGACATTGGCTAATCAGGGGCAGGTCCAGGTCCCAATTTCAGAGCACTGTGACCCTTACATGCCCCACTTGCTGCCAGCTGGGCCTGTTGATAAACAAACAGACGTCCACGTTAAATCCAGTGCCGAGCATAGAGTTCATTGGTGCAATCCTGGACGTTTCCCAGGCCAGAGCCTTCCTGCCCCAGCCGCGATTCGAGGTAATGGTCTCCATTATCGCCCATTTGCACCAATGCCACACAACAACAGCCAGGATTGCCTGCAGCTGTTAGGACACGTGGCGGCCTGCACCTATGTGGTGAGACTTGCTCCTCTGAAGCTCAGACCGCTTCAGGCATGGCTGGCCTCGGTGTATGTCCCGAGCAGACACCCCCTGGAACGGGTGGTCACAGTCCCCGCCCGTCCTAGCCTCCCTAGACTGGTGGAGGACCCCCAGGCAGTGCTGAAGGGCGTTCCATTGAGGAACTAGTCCCCTCAATTACCCTAACATCAGACACCTCAGACATGGGGGGCCCATATCAGGGCCAACCCCAGCGCACACGGGATCTGGCCGAGAGAGGAGGGCGCCTGCACATCAATGTGAAGGAGCTGCGGGCCATTCGCCTGCCGTGCAGTGTGTTCCTCCGCTTCCTTGCCGGAGGGTGGTGCAGGTGCTTGCAGACAACACGGCGGCCATGTACTGCATCAACAGGGAGGGGGGAGCCTCCCCTCAGCCCTCTGCAGAGAAGCTCTCCACCTATGGGACTTTGCCGTGGGGCACGAGTTCACATGATAGACTCTCACCTCCCGGCAGTGAGGAATGACGAGGCGGACAGCCTCAGTGGGTCATTTCTACCCCACCACGACTGGTCGCTACACCCAGAGGTGGCGGCCATGATCTTCTGGAGGTGGGGCTCTCCCCAGGTGAACCTGTACATGTCAGCCTGGAACAACAGGTGCCCACAGCTCTGCTCTCTCCATGGACAAGAGACTGGGTCGATCTCCGACGCCTTCCTCCTGGACTGGTCAGGGAGCCTCATGTACGCATTCCTGCCCATTCCCCTCCTCCTCAGAGACCTGCTAAAGATCAGGAGGGACAGCGCGGATGTTATCCTGATCGCTCCAACCTGGCCACCCCAGCACTGGTTAAAAATGCTGCTGGTCCTCTTGATCACCCCCCTCTGGAGCTCCCAAGACAGCACAATCTCCTGTCCCAGGACCACGGTCGCCTGTTGCACCTGGACCTGGACTCCCTGCACCTCACGGCGTGGAGGCTCTCTGGCTGACAGAAAGCGAGCGAGCCTGCTGGGTGCAGGTCCAACAAGTCCTGCCTTCGACCCCAGTCGTCTGTCAGGCTAAATGGAGATGGTTTACCTGTTGGGAGGAATCCCGTGGGATCCCTCCTAGCCTCTCACCTATACAGGCGATCCTGTAGTATTTGCTTCAGCCAAAGGTCCAGGGACTGATGGTGGCCTCCCTGAAGGTTCAATTAGCAGCTATTTCAGCCTTCCATCAGCGCTAGAGGGGAGATCGCTGTTCTCCCACCCTATGTCAGTCAGGTTCATCAAAAGGGTGGAGAGGCTCTATCCACAGGTCCGTGATCAAGTGACTCGTTGGGATCTCAACCTGGTCCTCTAGAGACTCACGGGGCCCTCCTTCAAACCTAGGTCTTCATGCCCTCTGCTCCTGCTCTCATGGAAGGTAGTCTTCCTGGTGGCCATTACCTCACCTAGGAGGGTCTCTGAGATTAGGGGCTTGACCTTGGAGCCACCCATATAGTGTTTTATAAACATAAAGTTCAGTTGAGGCCACACCCAGCCTTTCTGCCCAAGGTGGTTTCCCAATTTCATTGTAACCAGGATATTTTTCTCTCCATGTTTTTTCCCAGGCTGCACGGTTCGGAGGAGAAGAGGTCACACTCACTGGACGTGAGACGGGCCCTGGTCTTCTACATTGAGCACTCTGATACCGCAGCATGTGTGCGGGGCTCCTGGGGGTGCTGGAGCTGGCCCTACAGAATCTGCTGAGGGGAAAAAGGTTCCGGTAACCATGGACGGAGGTGTGCACACACCTATAGTGGAATGGACGTGAGGAACACATCTCAAAGAACAGCAGTTTCTGGCGAGTAACCTTGTTTTCCTTACGAGGTGCCTGTGTGAGTTTTTGTTAAAAGTTGCTTTTGCTGGTAAGTACAAATTATAAGGTTTGCTGTTGCTAGAGACATTGTTTCAGCCCATTAAGGGCTATGATTGGTTAGAATTATTGTATCATTACGCATTGAGTAAAATATCTGGCTAAGCCATAGATAAGGAGCACCCTCCTTTTAACTATAAAATGCAGGTCAGAAAAGAAGCTTGTTGGAACCTAACTCCGGGACACAGCTCAAGACCAAAGCTGCTAGAAATTTTAACCCTGCATGACCAGCCTGTGCAGAAGTTGGAGCCCCAGATGAGATTGGGCCCTGACTGCCCATCAGGAGACTCCTGCTTTCTTGGGAGAGGTGAGCATTAGATGCTTGGCATATGTATTCTGTTGATGAATTGTTAATTGCTAATAAATACATGTACATGTTTAAGTACAGATCCACATAGTCCTTACCACTGGTCACAGGGTCTCTGCTGTCCCCACCATAGCTCTGCTAGCCTATTTCACTCCCTTCTATATTGTGGTTTGCCGTCCAACCAGGGCACTACGTGCTCATTCTAAAGCCTCCCTCACTCTGGTTTGGCTGCCCTGACTCATCCTATTGGCGGCTACTTTGGTTTCCTGTGTCACATTTATTTGTTTAATGAAGTCTCCCTGGGTGAGAATGCGGCTCCGGGTGGGGAGCCGGGCTCCACGCCCCCCTGAGATCCACAAGCAGCAGGGTTTCCGTACCAATGATTTGCCTTCTGCTGGTTTGTAGCCCGGTGAGCTCTCCTGCACTCACACTGTTGCTGAACGAGCAACGGGCGAGCGGAAGGATCTGAGTCCTCGCTCCCACGCCCTGTACCTGGACATCTGCCTGACCGCGAGGGCCCCTCTCACTCGCTGTGCAGATGTTCCCCCGGGCAGAGACCTGCCAACCCCCCAGCTGGGCGGACGGTCCATCACTGTGTCACTTACGCCGCCCCCCCCGCCAGCCCCCTGCTCACCTCAGTCAGAAACTCTGCAGCTGCCAGCCTGCACCTGGCGCCCCCCCAGTGCAGCTCAGCCCCCCCGCACATTGCCTGCACCGGGCTATGACCAGCAGGCTGGCACGCACCCAGGCTGGGCAATGGGATGGCAGAGGAGGAAGCAATTGCCAGGAGGTGCCCTGTGGCTAAAGCCAGCCCTGCCTGCCCCCTGTGGCCTCAGGACCCTGCTCACGGCAGGAGCCATCACAAACAGAGCCGGGGGGGAACCGACTGGCGTGGGCCCCGATTCCTGTCTACACAGACCACACATAGATCTGTGGAGCTGCTCTGACTCTGGCTGCTGTGAAAAGGGCACAGCTGTGTCCCCCCCCCCCAACATGAAGTGGTGCTGAGCTCCCTGCCCGGAGCAACCCCGACCCCCAGTGGTGGGGCAACGGGGACAAGGCCTTGCGCGGCGCTGGCTCCAGCGACCCCCTGCCACACACAGCACCAGCGCTCCCGGTGCCAATCCCAGAGCGTCAGCCCCGGGTGGGGGCGTCCCAAAGCAGAGGTGTCCTGGCTGGGATACTGAAAAGGCAGGCGAGCTGCACCCCGCAGTGTCCCAGGGTTCGGGGCGGGGGAGGCAGACGGGACGGCTCCTCAGCTCTGCTGTGGAAGGAGCTGGAGCGGCCCCGAGCGTGCAGGGTGTGCGGGGCAGGATGTGGCTGGTTTGTGTGCCAGCAAAGGGCCCGGCCCTCTAACCTGATTCCTCTTCATCTGCTTTTAGGGCCCTTCATTCCTGGAGGAGGGAAAGTGAAAGCAAATGCCCTTGCAGGCTGGAGAAAATGGTGACTCTGTGGAGACGGAGAGCAGGGACCATGGGGCTGTGGGGTCTCCTTGTCCCCCTCCTCTTCCAACGGATGGTCGTGGTCGGTAAGTACGGATCCCCTGGTGCGCTGGGGGAGGGCAGGGCCCCGGGGCTCCCCAGGCAGAGTAAAGTCCCGGGGACGGGGCCCGGGCACAGAAGGTCAGTCACTGCCCGGCTCAGCCCGTGAGTCTGCCCTGAGCCCCTGTGAATGACCCAGCGTGTGACAGGAGCTGGGGGAGGGAATGGGGCAGCCACGGGAAGTTCCTGGGGGCAGAGGAGGGGACGGGCCCTGAGAGCTCTGATGGGGAACCAGGAAGCTGCCAGCGAATGAGCCAAGGTCCATCCTGGGTCCCGTTTCCCAGCACGACCCTGGAGGGGACGGTGGGAGGCCGGGGATAAATGACCGACAAGCGTCACCCTGCCCCTAGCCCAGCGCGCCCAGCTCTCGGCCCGGGGCCGCAGTGGGGTCAGTGCAGTGACGGGCCCTGCGGGAGCTGCGGTGAGATCCCAGCCGGTCCCGGCTCCCCGTTAGCAGGGCCACCCTGGGACCTGCCCAGGCCACGCTCCCCGAGCCCCAGCAGGAGCCGGCTTCGTTATTTCACCTGCTTCTTTGCTGGAACCCAGGAGAATCATCCCGATCTCCAGCCACGGCCGGCAGCACTTTGATGTGCCCAGCACAGCGCGCGCGAGGGAAAGGACGGTCCCGTCTGTACCGTCCCCTGCGGCCCCCGTATCACCAGAGGGCTTGGGGCTCATTGCACGGGCCTAGTTACCGCCCTGGCCTGGCCACCGTCCCCCTCTCCGCTGCACAGACTCAGGGGTTACGGCCAGACGGGGTGTGACGGAGTCCCCCAGGCACCAGGGTCTGGACCCACTTGGGACGCAGCCAGGCAGGGCTCTAGTGCTCGGACTCTGCCCCCCTCGGGTTTCCACACACTAGGGGAGTTGCCACCTGAATCCGGCCTCCGAGGGTCCAGCCCCCTGCTCCACCAGGATTCCTGCTGTGGGGCCCCAAAGGGGACATGCACCCCTCCTGCAGCCAGATGCGATTCACAGCCAGTGGGGGGTCGGGAGGTTTATTAGCTCTCAGGATCGCAGCGCAGAGACTTTGCTAGCAGATTAATTACAAGTTACAGCAACGACCAACCGAGGAGCCCCAGAGTCCACATGCTCGGGCTTTGCTCTCGTGCAGCCTCTTCCAGCCAGCCCCCTCCAGAGCCGTCCCCTCGCCACTCCTCAGCCCTTTGTCTCCTTCCTGGACAAGGGGCCTCTCCTCCTGGTCTCCTCCTGGCCCATCCTCTTCCAGCTGATTGAGGAGTGGCAGGATCCTGGCCATTGTTTGTGTCGGGGTGGCTGGGTGAGGCCCATCCGCCCTCTAGTGGCCTCTGCAATGATCACACCCTGGGTCCCATCACCGCAATACATGAGTGACACATGGGGGAAACTGAGGCACACACCCAGCACTTAGAAAAAAACCCCAAGGATATCTCCACTTCATCACAGGGGCCCTCACATCAGCTCATCTGTCCCCTGCGTACCACAGGCCCAGGGCTTTCACCCAGCCGCCCCTGCAGTGAGCCCAGGGACTTGTGTCTGGTTAATGCAGTTTCCAGACAGGCCTCGCGGCTGGATCTGGAGACGTCACTTGCTTCCCCTTCCTCCCCCCCAGCTTCTCTGGGGCTCAGTGCCGGCAGGTAATCACCCTCCCTCTTCCCTTTGGGCCTGGTTTCTGGTGTGAATTTGTTGGATTTCAGATCCCGGCCCTTGGTTCTTGTTTAACTTTCTGTGCGGGACTGAGGAGACCCCCAGCACCCAGGATTGTCTCCCAGGGCAAGCAGTGATACGCTGCGATCCCATCACCGCTCAGCCGTCTGTCTGATAGGCTATGCAGCCTGTGCTCTGCCCCGCTCCCACGGTCCGGTGTTGCCCCCACACAACTTGTCTGGCTGTTTTCTGCACCCTCTCCAACTTCCCCGCCTCCTTTCTAAGTGGGGACACCAGACCCGAGTGCGGCACTCCCGTGGTGGCCTCCCTGCGGCTGTGGACAGAGGGAAATCACAACTGTGACATGCTCCGCGCTGTTCCCAGGGTCACGTTAGCCCTGTGTGCAGAGCATCGCTCTGGCAGCTCGTGGTGAGCTGCTTGTCCCCTCTGCCCCGAGCTCCTTTGCAGCGTCACTGCTTTCCAGGAGGCAGCGCCGGTGCCCCATCCTGTATCTGGGGCTGCCTCCCATGGGGCCAGGTGCAGGACCCTGCATTTGGGTGAATTCAGCAGCTCACATCTTGTTTGAATGTGCCCAGCTCACAGAGCGTTTCTCCCCCAGAGTCCCAGCTGATCCTGTCTGTGGGGCCCTCTCCGGTGCGGGCCATGCTGGGCTCAGACGTGCTGCTGCCGTGTAACTTCACCGTTGGGGAACCCGTCAACCTGGCTAAGTTGTACCTCGCGTGGGCCCTGGAGGGCACGAAGGTGGCCGAGTACGGCAGAGAAGGGCTGGATTACCAGCGCGAGGCGAGGATTTTCCCGCAGGAGCTGAGCGAGGGGAATTGCTCCCTGCTGCTGAGAAGCGTCAGCCTGGGGGACAGAGGCAGATACACCGGCACCGTCATCTACACGCCCAGCAAAGAGGAGAAGCAGCTGGAGCTGCACGTGACGGGTGGGTTTGTTAAACGGTCACTTTCCTGCTTCCCAGGGGAGTGAAATCGTGGCCTGATGCTGGATTCGTGGAGCTTTCTACATGTAAGTATGAGCCTCCCGTTCTCTCTTCCAGCTGCGCCGACAATCTCCGTCCCCCGGCGATCGGCCGTGACGGACACGGCGAGCGCCTTCCCCTGCCACGTGTGGGGTTTCTACCCCGGGGACATCGATGTGGCGTGGCTGAGAGACGGGCGGGTTCTGACCGACGCCACCCGCTCTGCCCCACATAGGAACCTGGACGGGACCTTTAACCTCACCCTGACCTACACCTTCACCCCCACCGCCCGCGACTCCGGTAGCGTCTTCTCCTGCCGCATCAGCCACTCGGCTCTGGCCCAGCCTCTGCAAGAGGAGTTTGCCCTGGATGTCACAGGTGAGTCTGTGCCGTGGGGGATACAAAGCCTGTGGGGCAGTGGGTCCCCCATTTTTCAGCCCATGGGAAGGATTTCCCTGTCCCACCCTGGGTATCGGAGCCTCTCCTGGTGCCAGTCCAGCAGGTGTGAGCGCTGGAGGAGATCCTGCCGGCTACCCCACACACCGAGCACCTGGGGTCTCTGAGGGTTAGAGGCCAGGCAGCGAGGGCCGTCTGCTCTCAGCGCTCTGCCCCTCCTCCACTGCGCTGCTGAGAGGTGAGCTGGGCCAGGCCCATCTCCTTGGGACCCCAGACCCAGGCACTGGGCACTCGTCTGTCGTGTGTTCACAGGTGCTGGGGCCCGGCCGTGATGTTTAGTCCGGAATCTTCTTAGCATAGCCAGTCCTGGACCAGAGGTGGTCACAATGGGCGCGCTGGCAAACCCCTGGCAGGGCGCTCAGGCCCGTTCCCTGGAGCAACTCTGCCCTGAACCAGGCTCCCCTGCTGCTCGTTACAGCGCC
>VOCS01051542.1:0-16531 GCA_007922155.1 Mesoclemmys tuberculata
GTGGGGAAACTGAGGTACAGATCTGAGCAAGCTTTCTCTTCCTTTTTCCCCCCTCTCTCTCTATCAGATCAATCTCCTTTAGTGAGGTGTCTCTGTCACACACAGACACACACGCACACACAGACATAGACAAAAGACTAGTAACAACGGGGACAACCAAACCTGGGTGGGGAGGATTCAGTATCGGGAAATCAACTTGACCTGGACAGGATAGTTAGCCAGCAGTTGGGGGATCGACCTGGTACAAGGGGGAGGGGACATGGAGCTGGCAGGATGCAGCATTTGAGGGGAAGGGGGCTGGAGGGCGCGGAGGTTGAACAGGGAGGAAGGGGTGAATCCATGGGGTGACAGACCCAGCAGGGGCAGACCTGAGGGGAGGGGATGGACCCAGGCCTTGGCACACAGGGGGAGGGGAGCTGAGAGGGGAGGGATCGACACTTCCCAGACGCTGCCATGGACAACGTCTGGGGGGCCCAATCCAGCCCCAGCACCGTCGCCACTGCCAATGGGCCACGCCCCGGACCCCTAAAATGAGAGCGCCAGGGCTCAGAGGGCAGCGACCCCCCTGCCCACGGACCTGTCTCTGACAGAGAAGAGGATGTAAGGGGGTCTGTGCTGGGAGCCCCCACCCCTCAGAGGGGACAGCACGGGGGTCAGGGCAGTACCCAGGTACAGAAGGGTTACAGGTTTCCACTCCCACTGCTCTCCCCATCACTGGGGGCAGAGACCACGGCGCGTCCCTGGCCAGCCAGGCTGCCCCTGCCCTGTGGTGAAGCTGAGCCCTGCGCCAGAGCACGATGGGGAATGCCTGGCAGCATGTGCCCGAGGCCTGGGGCTGCATGGGGGGCTGTGGTGATGCTCCCAACCCCTAAGCACGGTGAGCCTGGGGAACTCAGTGCCACCAGATCCAGGGTGGCAACGGAGGCCTCTGACCAGGCACCTTTTGTCCTTAATTTTCCCCTCCCTCATCCCTCTAGCTCTGGCTGGTTGTGTCCATCCCCCCATTCTCTCCACCCACATCAGGGGGCACCTACCGGTGCTGGGGCATGGCAGGCGGGTCTGGATGCAGCAGCGTCTGGAACTGATATACCTCCACGTTGACCTCCTTGGCCCTGGTGATGTCCCTGATGGCCTCGCACACCTCATCCTGTAGCCCTGCAGGGACAGCCACGCACTGTCAGCAGGGGACTCTGGGAGGTGTCCATGGAATGGGGGATCCCAAGTTTTGCTCATTCAGGATCCTGAGGGTGGGGAGAGGACCCCGGAGCTCGATGGTGAAGGGGCCCAGATGGTTCCTTGGGGCTATTGTCCCTTTGTGGGAGGGGCTCTGCGGTCCTACCCCCATTTGTGCTGGGCAGGGGTTGCTCACCCTGTATCTGGAAGACCTCGCTCCAGTCCACGGTGTCGCTGCTCTCCAGCAGAGCCCCGCAGGCACCCTCCTCCTGGTAGAAGGCCGAGTACAAGTTGGTGTAGTAATTGCCAGGGTCACATGCCACCTGCAGGGGGGACACTGCCTGGGGTGAGCGCAGCCTCTGATCCCCCTGCCCCTTGGCCCTCAGGGATGGCAGCGGGAACCCGTGGGGGAGACCTGAAGGCCAGGGGGAGCAGGGCACAAGGATCCCCAAAGCAGAGACTGAGGGGTGTGGCTGGGCAGGCGGGTCCAAGCAGTAGGAGGGGAGAAAGGCTGGGGGGGGGAAGACAGAAGAGGGAGGGTAGAGATGGAACCAGACAGGGAGAGGGCAAGGAAGTGGGGGAGGGGTGGGACAGGGATGGCATCAGGTGGGGGAGGGAGAGGAGCAGGGATGGTGCCAGGCAGCGGGAGGGACCCAGCAAAGGGCTGTCCGGTGAGGGCCTGCACCTCTCTGTGTGGCCGGGTGAGGACGATTTTGAACTCTGGCCAGGAATACACCACCACCTCCTGTCCAGCCGGGTTCCCGCGGTTCACGTGCATCACAGCGCCATAGACCTGCCAAGACAGGGGGGTCAGAGCCACGGGAGGACAGGGGTGAGGGGGTGTCAGGGAGGTTTCTCAGATCCCAGGGATCGGTGCCTGGCCGCAGGGTTTACACTGTCCTTGGAGGAGCCCCTAGTGTGCCAGCCTCGCCCCGCTGGGAGTCCTACCCTTCCCCCAGGGCAGGCCACGCAGCGACACCACCTCCGAGATGGAGCCTTTGGGCACCAGCCTCCTACTTCGCCCTGTGAGCTCTGCTCAGTGCGTTCCCCTGATCCAGACGGCAGGGACCGACCTGGCCACTCTTTGAAGACTCAGGCCCCAGCCCGGCTTTGCAGCGACACACACAGCGTTGTCGGCAGGCGGGTTTCCGAGTCTCCCTTTGCACAGTATGGGGCACCCTTGGGTCAGCGAGACCTGCGGGTTAAAGCAGTGTCCGACGTGGTCCAGTCCCCTCCCCCAGGCGCTGCCCTGCCAGGCCCTGTCAGCGTTGGCACAGCTCAGTTCCTGGGCACACTCGCACTGTCCATGCCCAGCTCAGAGCTGCCTCACGTCCTCCCTCAGGGCTGGTCTCGTCGAGGGGCTACCTGGGCCCAGTACTGCCTTTTAACCCATCGCTGTCTGCTCAGTAACTACCACCTTCGACCCACTGGCAGTCAGATGAGTACAACAGATGAGGAGCGGTGCCTGGAGTGGGAGCCCATCTGCCACCGCGGCCTGTGCCCCAGAGAAGCTGGCTGGGCAACGGTTTTCCTCTAGCAGTTCAGTGCCACCCTTCAGTCTCGGAGCCTGAGCTCCATGCTGCCTTCTTGGCTGCCCGGAGGAGTTAGACCCTCTCTCCCGAGCAAACACCTAGGTGCTGAGCATAATGGGAAATGGTTAGCATGGCTGGTTTTGGTCTACAAACCACTTTTGTGTTAACTGCTGGGGTAATGAAATGTTGTCCTTCAATTGTATGAACAGATGTCAGCAAAACTGTGCTTAGCCTGTTATGATAAAATACTTTACCCTAAACTAAATAGAGTTCCACGAGGGTGGCGGAAAGATGTTTCAACATTGTAAAGCGTGTGCGGGGTGGGGGGTGTAGAAGATATGAGGAATTTCCTTTTGGGATGGCACCAGCCCTGGGAAAGGGTTCCTCCCAGGCATGGAGTGGTGATCTTCTCCCATTGTTAAAAGGTAGAATTAATGACTCCTCTTGAAGCCTTTTTGTTTCCTGAAAACATGGACATTGCTTCAGTGTCGGCAGAAGGTTTACCCATGAGCTGAAAATCACTAAGAGCTGAATCACTACAAGCTGAAAGTCATTAAGAGCTGAATTATTAGAGAGCCTGGGAAACCTTGCCTGACAACTGACAAAGCTGAGTCAGTCGGCACCAGAGGTCAGTGGGAGCTGGGCACGGTTGGCACCAGCCAGATGTGGTCAGTGGGAGCTGGGCACGGTCAGTGCCAGCCTGGTGAGGCCAGGGTCGGTGGAAGCCAGGTGCGGTCGGCGGTTGGGGACTTGGCAAGACCCGGAGGCGATAGGAGACAGCCACGGAGGAGGCCTGGTCAAGCCTGTGGCCAGTAGGAGTTGCAGAGGGGCAGGTTGAGCCCCCAACTGGACATTGACACTACGATGGTCAGTGCAGGGGAAGGCACGAAGGGGGAGGTGAGGGACACGCCCCGTACTCTGGGGTGGGTTTTGGCCCATTGGGTTCATGAATTCTGTGTGCTCTGTTTCCCAAACCAGGGCTGTGTTATCGCTCTTCTGTTATTAAAAGGTTACTTTCTACACTCAGACTCTGTGCTTGCGAGAGGGGAAGTATTGCCCTTTGGGGTGCCCAGGGGATAGTGTGTGATTTCCCAGCTGACTGAGTGGGGACTCGAGCCAGTTTAGTGTTGTATCATTGACAAGGACCCCTAGAGATAGAACCCGGCCCTTGCTGCTGCAGACTCTGGCAGAAGGGTTACACGTTGAACTCAGGAATTTGCCGTCCTTCGGTAGGGCCCTCCACCAATGTCAGTTGCTCCCTCCTTTTGGGTTTACCTGACTCTCTCTTCTGGGTCCTTTCCCCTGGTTCCCTTCCCAGGACCCTGCTTAGGTCCTTGTGAGTCTCTTCATACCCAGAGCTACTGTCCAGTAAAGCGTCTCCCAAACCTCTGCGCTGCGCAGCTCCTCAGGCTGTTTAAGCTGGTGGGGCGACATCTCAGAGAGTTCGTCCAACGCAGCCGGGTTATACACACCCTCCACCGCAGCCCTACCTTCCCCGTTAGCCAGTTGTAGGGATGAGCTCCCAGCAGGGCCGTGGCTTCCACAGACCTCACAGCCTGGGTCATTTCACACTCAAACTTTTTCCTACAAGCCTCAGATGTTGATTCACACTTTAGCAGTGGAGCCTTCTTAAACTGTTCTTAGTCCCCAGTATCCACGCCACCATATGCATCTGAACCTCCTGGTACTGGGACCAAATAAGGGAGAGAGACACGGAGCCAGTCCACAGGGTCAGATCACCAGCCTGCTGAAAGGCAGGGAGGATGGCATCTGCACCACCCTGCCTTAAAGTGGGGACACAATTTGGTATCTAGGCTCCCTGAAGAAAGGACATCCCAGGGATCTTTCCCCTCAGTGGGGCCTCTCACCCCTCCTTCAGCTCATGCTTCGTTGCTTCACTTCGTGTTTTTGCTTCTTCGCAGTCAGCTGCTTCCCTTTCACGGATTACTAGCTCCTTGGCTTTCAGCGGTAACTCCTACTGCTTGAAATATAGTGTAGGGGAACTGGCAGTGAGGAACCGGCTCTGAGGACACACAGCTGGGGGGAAACAAGTGAGGAAGATGCCCTGCTTCTGCTTCTATTACTCTCGGCCTAATGTCATACTCTGCTTCGATCTGTTCTCTGATTATGGGTCCCTCCATCCTTCTGCAGCCTGCAATGAGCTGCGCCTTGTTGAACATCCCAACTCAGAGCCCTCTCTTCCTGCCCTGGTTTGCCACGTGGGTCTCAGGGCTGTGGTCATAAACCGGCTTCTTTCTGTTCCCTTTGGTGAAGCTTGTTTAACTGCTGGTGCTTTCAGTATCCCACCACTGCCACCAGCTGAAAGCAAACAGCTTGTGGTTCTTAGCACTGAGAGCAAAGGTAACTCGCATCCCCCACGGGGCACCCAGGCAACATACGGCCTAGGGAAAGTGAGGCACACAGAAGGGTCATAAGACACCACAGAAATACCCATTTGCCACAGGGCAGAGCTGGGGGTTCAGAGTCATGATGGGAGCATGGGGCGTTCACAGCCAGAGGGGTGTTGGTGACAGCCCCAGGACCATGATTGGCTGGCATCCAGCTGTCCCACACTAGGACAACTGCCATGGAGCCGCCCACATTTCCACTGGCTCACACAAAACCTGCCCACACTGCGATTGGTTGGCTCAGAGCCCCCCTGCTCTGATTGGATGGGCAGGACCTGCCTGCTACGCTGGGTGAGCAGCAGGTATTTGTTGGTGGGGTGCTGGGTTCGACTTCGGGAGCCAGGAAGGGCGAGTGAGGTGAGGCTCCCTGGGAGAGAGAGGGGCCCCCGCCACCCTCCCACCCAGGTGAGGAACCTACTGCCTCCCGCACTGTTACCCTCCTCCCCGCCACACTGCGACCTCTACCCCGGGGCAGGCAGCCTGTGTGATAAAGTGGGAGCTTTCTGTAGATCCTTCTCATTCATGTGTGCACCCCGGTTTCCCTGGCGTCCTGCACGGATCTGCACAGCGTGGGAAGGGTAGGGACAGGGGTCTCACTCCCGTAGCAGCCCGACTGGGGCCCAGAGTCGGTAACAAAGGGAAATAAACCAAACCCGTAAAAGGAGGATCTTTAGAGACCATGGAAATCCCGATGGCTGGGATGGACGTTGACACCAATTGCCCAGCAGCTGAGAAGGAGATTCCCCCACTGCTCTGCAGCAGAGAGGCCCCAGCTGGAGACCCAGGGCCGAGAAGGGTCAGGAGGGGGGCCTAAGAGCCAGCTTCTGGAGGGTCTCTGCATCTGTGGCCAGGGACAAATGACAAAGGGATGGAGCTAGAGCCAGAAACAGGGCCAGGATGGGCTGGGGGTTCACCTTTACCCGTGCTAACCTGGGGACTTTCTAATGCTGTAGTCAGGGGAGTAATTAAGAGCTACGATGTTTTGCGAAGGCAACTGGTGTCTCTGAAAATGCTCACGGGGCATCGCACCCACAGGGGCCTGGGACAAGCTTCCCACAGACGTCTGGCTGGGCTAGATTTGCTGCGGAGAGCCATGGAGGGAGACCCATCACTGGAGTCACAGGGGAAGCCACGATGGAGGCCGTGCGCCTGCCCTAGTGGTGCTGTGTGGATGAGAGCCTGCTCCCCACTGTTCCTCCCAACCTGGATGAGGGGCCTGCCTCCCAGCCCAATATGTGCCCCATCACCCAGGGGACACTGAGGGACCTTCCTCTGCTCCCTGCCCAGCCCCAGATTGGAAGGGATCTTGTTACCGGCAGCATCTCAGGCAGGCCCCGCTGTAGCAATTCCTCCAACCACACCTGGTTGGAGGAGCAGCTCAGGATCAGCATTGCTGGCTGGGAAGGGCCTTCATAGCTTCCAGCGGGACAGTGCAGGAGCACGTGTGAGCCAGGAGACCCGTCATTTCCCTGTTACTGTTTCCCACACCTACAGACACGGCCAGATCCCAGCCCTGCCATAACTGCAAACACTATCTGTAGACCCTACAATAACTAACCAGTCTGTGTGCAGCCCCTGTACTCACCAGAGACCCTACAATAACTAACCAGTCTCTCTGCAGTCCTCGTAACCACCAGAGACCCTAAAATAACTAGTCTGTGTGCAGCCCCTGTGAACTCCAGACACCCTACACTAGCTAACCAGTCTGTGCACAGCCCCCGTCTTCACCAGACCCTACATTAACTGAATGGTTTCTTTGCAGCCCCTGTGCTTACCAGGGACCATGAAATAACTGACCAGCTTGTATGCAGCCCATGACCACCGGAGACCCTGCAATCACTAACCAGTCTGTGTGAAGCGCCCGTACCCACCAGAGATGCTGCAATCACTAACCAGTCTGTGCTCAGTGCCTGTACCCACTAGAGACCCTGCAATCACTAACCAGTCTGTGTGCAACGCCTGTACCCACCAGACACCCTACTGTAAGAAGGTCACCCTAGGGCCATGTGATGCCAGGGCTGTCTGAACAGGGCTAGGGTTGCCCCAGCAGCTCCCACTCACCTGTGGGTAAGTCTGTGCCAGGGGCTGGCACAGTCCTTGTCATGCTTGGCGCCTGTGGAGCTGTTTGGTCCCTACCTGTCTCTGTTGCGTCCTTCAGGCACTGCTCTAGTCCCTGATCCCCATGTGAATGAACCATTAACAGAGTCTGTGCCAGCCCTGGGGCCGTGACATTCTGCAGGCACATGGCACAGCTGATCGTCTGTTTGCTCTGGGCAGAGGTGGAGGGCCTCTGGGGATATTCAGATGCACCCAGAATACAGCAGGGCCAGGGCAGACAGAGAGCAGGGGCTGTCTGCCCCCCAGCAATGCCCCTCAATCCCGATCGGCAGCCCCCTGCTAGCCCAGCCCTGGATGGGTTCCCTCTGCCAGGGCCCCTCAATCCCACCTCGTCTTGGTCTCCAGGTGTCTGTGCTGCAGCTGTTTGAAGGCCAGAAGGGGAGTTCAGGAAAGATTTCTTCCAGGGTGGGGTCCCCACCTAGCCTGGGTGGTGGTGGTTGGATGAGTTTCATATGGGTTCCATTGCGGGAGGTGTGGTATAGCAAGGGCAGAGGGCAGTAGGAAAGTTCTTCTATTTGAGGACTACAAGAGGGTGGGTGGGCGCAAGCCTACCCACCTCTAAAGGCCCCTCCCCCAGCCTAAGGGGAGGAGCTGCTGAACCTGGGGCTCAACTGATTGTGGGGGACAACAAATGAGAAAACAAGAAGCGGCGTGGCGGTCACAGGTTTAAAATAAGGGAACCAGAAGGGGACACCGAGCAGAGAACCCCGGACAGTGCCCACTGCTCCCGGAAGGTGTCTAGGGAGCCAGCGGACGCTGCCCAAAGGATCTCTGCCCAGAGGTGTGAACAGATGGAGGAACGGAAATAGGTCCCACAGTCACAGAGTACCCCTGCTGCCAATCTCCTCTCCCTGGTCTTGTAGATGGCCACTTTGGCCAGGGCTAGGAGGAGGTTGACGAGGAGGTCCCGCGACTTCGTGGGGCTCTGGATGGGTTGTGAGTGGATGAACAGGTGAGGGGAAAAGTGCAGCCAGAACCTCAACAGGAGGTTCTGGAGGAGCCGGAAAGGTGCTGTAGCCTGGCGCACTCCAGGTACACGTGTGCCAGGGTCTCCCTTGCGCCGCAGAAGGGGCAGGTGTTTGGCGAGGGATGAACCATGCCAGGTACGCGCCCATGCTCACCGCTCCATGAAGGAGCCGCCAACAGATGTCCCCAGCGGGCCGCGGGGTTAGGGTGGAATAGAGGCTAGCCCACCGGGGGTCCTCGCCCTCCACAGGTGGCACTAGGTCCCACCATTTAGAGTCCGGGAGGGACACGAGGGCGAGGAAATGAAGGGTGTGGAGCACGAGCATGTACAGATGGTTCCTGGGCACAGACTGAAAGAGAACCCTCTGCAAGTCATGCAGCTGGCTCGATGCATGGGGATGGGAAGGCTGGGGGGGCTCGTGGGGCCAGGCCTGGTGCTAAGCACCGGAGGACCAGGGCTGGGGGGAGGCGGGGAGCACCCTCTCATAAGAGGCGCTTGAGATAAGTCTGAGCAGTGCGGGGCAAAGCTGTCCTTACCTCCTGGATTACACGTCAGGGAGTTCAAAGGGTAGGGAGCCCTGTGTGCCTAGCCAGCGCCTGGTGATCTCCAGATCTCCAGCCTCCAGGTCCAGAGGGAGTCCTGGTAGAAGGGAGCTTGGCGAGGTCTTGTGGAAGACCTCCTCGGTGGGGAAAAAAAGAGCTGCCGGTCATATCGGAGCCCTCGGAATCAGTGGAGGAAGGCGTGTGCCAGGTGGCTCCACACCGGACTACCTGCACCATAAAGGAGTCTCTGCAGGGCCTGGAGGCAGAAGGTGTGGACCTGGCTGTGGATACAGCACAGGCCCTGCCTGCCCTCCTCCAGAGAGAGACTCAGGATCCCTGAAGAGACCCAGTGCAGTCCTGGCCAAAAGAACTCCAGAACTGCCTTCTGGAGGTAGGCCAGGAAGCTTGGGGTCAGGACCAGTATCTTGAGCCAGTGCCAGAGCATGGACAGGACTAGCTGGTTGATCACCAGTGCCCTCCTCTGAAGGGAGAGGCCCTGGAGCAGTCCTGTCCATTTCTGCAGCCACCCTGACACCCGGTCCTGCAAATGTTGCCAGTTATCCACTGGGGAGGGTTGGGTGGCGGAAAGGTAAACGCCCAGATACAGCACTGGATGGCTTGAAGCGTGGATGAGAGGGAGCTCATCTGCCACCCGGCCCCTACCGTCAGGCCAGAGCTCCTGGCCCAGTTGACCTGGGTGGAGGAGGCTGCCGAGTAGATGGCCAGGCAGGCCTCCAGCCACACCAGGTCACCCGGGCCCTGGACCGCAAGGAGCACATCGTTGGCGTACGATGACAGGACCAGCCTCAGCTCTGGCTCACAGAGCACCAACCCCATCAACCTCCGGCAGAGGGGACAGAGGAAGGGCTCGATGGCCAGAGCGTACAGCTGGCCCAACAGTGGACAGCCTTGTCACACTCCTCACCCGAAGTTGACCAGTTTGATCAGGGTCCAGTTGAGCTTGATCAGGCACTCCGTGGAGGCGTACAGCACCCAGAGAAAACCCACAAAGCGAGAAACGAAGGCAAACACCCACAGGGTGCCCAGGAGATACCCGTGGTCCATCCTGTGGAATGCCTTCTCCTGGTTCAGGGACAGGATGGCGAATGACAGGCCATCCCTACACCCGAGCTCTAAGAGGTCCCGGACCAGATATAGGTTGTCAAAGATTGTGTGGCCCAGGATGCTGTAGGTCTGGTCAGGATGGACCACGTCCTGTGGCACGGACCCCAGTCAAAGTGAGAGAGCCTTGGTTATGATTTTATAGTCCATGCTGAGGAGCGAGAGGGGATGCCAGTTCTGAAGGTCATGGAGGTCCCCCTTCTTGGGCAGCAAGGTGAGCACGGCCCGCTTGCACGAGAGGGTGAGCTCTCCGCTCACCTCGGACTTGGCCCAGACGGTGGCGAGGTCTGGGACAAGAATGTCCCAGAATATGTGGTAGAACTCCACAGTCAGCCCGTCCATGCCCAGAGTTTTATTGGTGGGCATGAGGCGGAGGGCTTCCAAGAACTCGGCCAGAGTGAGAGGTATCTCCAGCTGGCCTCGGTCGCCCGCGCTGACTGTGGGAAGTTCATTCCAGAGCACTCTGCAGGTGGCAACGTCGGTCGGATCCAGGGAGAAAAGGTCAGCGTAGAAGGCCCTGGCCCTTCCACGCATCTCCATCGGATCCGTGAGGGGGGAGCCGTCAGCAGCCAGGAGGCAGATGACATGTTTTTGGGCCCCCCACCTTTTCTCCAGGGCATAGAAGAAGTGGGAGCTGCGATCCATCTCCCGAAGGAGACGGATGCAGAATCGAACAAAGACATCCTGAGCTTGAAGGTCTTCAAGGGCCCGGAGTTCCTCCCGCTTCTCCCAGCATGCTCTGCAAAGGGACAGATCCTCGGAGCTGGTGGCCAGACTGCTCTCCAGTGCTAAGACCTCCCGCTTCAGCTGCTCTATCCCCACATCCCGCCGCTGGCTGGCCCCCTGAGTGTAGTCACGGCAGAAGAGTCGGGCGCACACCTTCCCCACATCCCACCAATGCTGCGCTGAGAGAAAGGCGCGCCTCTGCCCCCACCAGGCCAGCCAGAACTCCCGGAAGGACGCCACGAAGCCCACATCCTCCAGCAGGCTGTTATTGAAGTGCCAGAAGGCCAGCCCCAGCCTCTCCACTGTGAGAGAGGATGTCACGGTCACCATGTGGTGATCCGAGAACAGGGCCAGCCATACGCTGGAGGAGTGGGCCCGCGCAAGGTGGTGGCAAGAGATGTAGATGCGGTCCAACCAGGAGTGGTGTGATCGATCTTCTCCCACCCAGACATAGGTGAAGGTGACGACGTTGTCCGGGTGGTGGTCGTTCCAGACATCCACGAAGGAGTGATCGATAATCTCCCGGAGGACATCCACGGCAGCCTGGCACTGCTCAGTCCCTGTGCGGTCTCGTTCCTCGAGGGTGGTGTTAAAATCCCCACCCAGGACCAGGCATTTACAAGGATCCAGGGTGCCAAGGAAAGCAGCCACCTGCTCGAAGAACCGGACCCGCTCTGGGCCCGCAGTCGGGGCGTAGACGTTGACGAGACTCAACGCCAGCCCCTCCACGCGGACCCGAAGGTGCAGCAGGCTGCCCGGCACGACCTTGGCAATCCCCAGCACCTCGGGCTGCAGGTCAGGGGAGAACAGGGTGGCCACTCCGCCCGCGCGGGCAGAGAGATGACTAAGGTGCACCCCGTCTCCCCACTCCAGCTGCCAGCTGGCCTCAGTGGCTGGGTCCATGTGGGTCTCCTGCATGAACGCTATAGAGTGCCCCCCCTCCCAAAGGAAGAAAAGCACCTGGCTCCTGTGGAGACCTGTCCTGCAGCCCCTTGTATTCAAAGTGGTGATGGTGACAGGAGGAGGGCTGGGGGGGATCCTTGTGGTCGGGGTGCCAGCGGTCCCCGCTGGGCTCTGCAGCAGTCCGTGGTCAGTGCTGTAGGAAGCTGCAGGCCCACTGGTAGGCCATGGCGTCCTGCCACTGGTCCCCTTCCGTTCCTTCATAATGGCCCTCACGGCCCGGAGGACACGGTGGAAATCCCTCCAGCGCTGCAAAGCGAGCTGCACCCAGTTCCGGGTACCACGCATGTCCTGAAGGAAAACACGCAGCTCTTCACGCAGCACCTCAGGGGGGTCATCCTCCAGATCATCCCCTGCAGCGGCCTTACGGCCCATTGGGACAGGGGCTAAGGGTGGCGGCGGAGGGAAGACAGCAGCCCCGAGTGGGCTGGGAATGCTGAACACAAAGTCCACCTGCTGGGAGTACTTCAGGGGGAAAGAGACAACACCAGGGGTGACAGAGGTACAGGCAGCGGGGGGAAGAGGAGAAGGTATGGGGAGGCGGGGAGGGCCAGGGGAAGGTTGGGAGCAGGGAGGGGGGCAGGAGTTGGGGTAGGGTTGGGGCATGGAGTGGAAGAGGGGTCAGGGTCAGAATTGGGGGCAGGTCCCACAGCCATAACAGTCGGGCTGGGGGGGTGTAGTGCCTCTTGGTCGGGGCTGAGATCTAAGGAGGCAGGCACGGGGAGGGTGTTCTCCTGGGGGCAGGCTCTGGGATTGCAGTGCCTGCGGCTCTGGGCCCTTGTGATGGGGCAGCCAGGCTAGCATCCTCAGGGAGGAGGGGGACTGGACAGCCCACAGCAAAGGACGTGGCACCCGGTGGCCCGGGGCTCAGTCGTTTGGCCCCGGCCGGTGCTTCAGGGGCTGCGGCAGCTATAATGAATATGCTGTCTCCTGCACGGTGGGCAGAGGAGACGAGGGGGGCCCGGAGGTGGGAGCAGGGGTGGCAGCCTGGGACGGGAAGGAAGGGAGAGAGAAAGGCAGCTCGATGTTCCCCTGCTTTAGGCCCTCCACACGGGGGGCGGTGTCATCCTCCCCCTGGCAGGCCAGGGTAAAACCCAGGGCATCAATCTCCATCAGGGAGAAGTCCATCCCCACCACCACGAGATCCTCCCCGGCGGTGGCTGAGGAAACAGCAGCCCCGGCACTGGCAGGGGTTTGGATGGCATTGGGGCAGGAGGGTTCCAGCTGGGGACTCCTCCAGGAGGGACTCCAGGAGGGCGATGGTACAGCCCGCATCTGCCGCCATGACTTCCTTGGTCAGTGCCTCCCGCTGGGCTCTGGCAGGGGGCACTTCCTGGCCTTGCAGGGGCTTGCACCTCCCTTGGCCACGAGGGGTAGGGGGTGCTGGGCTCCGGCTTTACGCTTGCCACTTTACCTGCATGAGCACCCAGCCCCCCGAGGCGGGGGGCCAGGCGGCGAGGGCAGGGCCAGGGGGCAAGAGCACAGGGGTCAGGGTTTGGGAAAGCGGGAGTGGGGCAGTGAGGGAAGGAGAGGCCTCTTCCCGGGGTGTGCCCCCTCTGATGCCCAACGGTGGCAGCCCTGGCTCCCTCACCTCCACAGGCCCCGCTGGACTGCACTAGACATCAGCAGGGCCCGTCAGCTCACCTGGGCAGTCCGGGGAGGTGCCCTCAAGGCCTGAGCGCAGGTGATAACCGCTGATGGAGGGGGGGTGGCCACAGGGATCGGACTTCTGGGGGGGGCTGCCATGGGCCTGGCTGGCGCCCTCCTGGGTCTCAGGCCTCCCTCCATGCTGGGCCAGGGGGAAGTCCCTCTGAACGTGCCCTGCTGCCTGGCAGAGGTAGCACCGGGCTTCCCCTGTCGTATAATAGACCTGGTACCAGGCCCCTTGATGGGGCGCTACGAATGACCCCTCAAGCACCTCTTTGCCAGATGCCACCGGCAGCAGCTGCAGCTGTACCTGCTGGCGGAACGAGAGGACGTGGCGAAGGGCGGGGTCCTTGCAGCCGAGGGGAAGTGGGCTGATGGTGGAGAGGGGCTTCCCCAGGGTGGTGAGGAAAGGCAGAAGGGCAGCATTGGGGAGAAAGGATGGGACAGAGGTGAGGACCACCCATACATCCAGGTCCTCCAGGGGCTCCACAGGATGCCCCCCACTGCCAGGCCCTTCTCCACCGCCTCCTGGGTGGCAGCCTTGGACGCCAGGAAGAAGACTGCCTTCCTGTACATCTTAGACGCTGCCACCATGGCTGTGGGCCCCACCACCAGTGCCAATGCCCACACGTAGGTTTCCATGTGGGGCAAGGTGGGCACCAGGAGGCAACAGACCTTGTGCTTCCTGGTAAGGGTGGGGAAGGTGCCCCGTCACCAAGGGATGGTGCTGGAAGTGGCAGTCGGGGCACGTGATGGGGTGCAGGCGGGGGGCCTGCAGCCACCTGGGTGTACACCCTGGGAGCAGCACCACCCGCAGAGCTGGTGGAGGGGACAGCAGAGAAGGGTAAAGAGGGAGGGGGAGATGGCCCAGCTGCAGGAGGTGTCACCTTCCAGGGCCCTTCTCCTTCTTTTTCCCCCTTTGGCCCTTCTTCCCAGCCGAGGGCACACCCCTGCAGAAGGGGGGCAGTAGCTGTGACAGCGGTAGAGTCCTTGGCGTCCCCACTTCAGGTGCCCACCACCGCTGTCCTGAGATCAATGTCGGGGGCCCAGCAGGGGCAGCTAGGCCAGTAGTCACGGGCAGGGGCAGAGTCTCAGGGTGAGAGGGAGGGGCGGGAGCGTCTAGAGAGGGGGTCCCGGCCCCAGGCACATCCGCCATCTTGGGAGGTGGTAGAGGCGGGATCAGTAGGGGGGTAGGAGACAGGTGAGGAAGGGGGGTGGAGAGGGAGGGGAAGGGGAGGAGGGATGGGGCAGCAAGGGGGAGGTGGAAGGGAGCGCAGCCACTCCCCCGCTAGGCTGAAAGCAGGGGAGGAGGGCACCAGCACAAGGGAAAGGGAAGCTGAACCAACTGGGGATGCAGGGGCGATGCACTCACCAGCCTAGGGTGGAATACCAGCTCCTCTGGCTGCACGGGAGAGGGAGCTAAACCAATCTAGGGGAGTGTAGTGTGCAGGGGTGGTTAACAAAAAATGAGGGGGGTCAATTAAAGGGGCCCATGAGTGCTGCTAGGGCCAGAACACAGGGGGAAGCAGCAGCAGGCAGGGAAGCGGGGAGGAGGCAATTGGGGCTGAAGCAGGGCTGGGAAGGCCCAGCAGGAAACTGCTAGGGCCAGGCAGGGCAAGGAACAAGCCAACAAACACAGGGGCCAGGGCAGGGCAAAGAAAACTGACTGGGAAGGAGGCTAAATCCAGAAAGGCAGGGCAAAAAAACTAGCACAGGGACAAACAAACCAATTAACAAACAAACAAACAAAGAGGGGCAGTGAAGGGGGGAGTGAGCAGGGGCAGCTACTGGGAAAGCATGGCAGAGAAGGGGAAGGGCAGGGGGGCCCAAATGTGGGGGCCAGGGGAGGGCAGCAGCAGGGAAGGGGCACTCACAGCAGCAGGAGAAAGGGGGAGGAAGCAGGCCAACCAGGACAGGGGCTTCCCTGCAGCTGGTGGTGCTGCAGATCCTGGGAGTAGCAGGAGGGATGACAGTGCAGAGGCCACACACCACCCCCTCCCAATCGGTTGGGGGGGGCCGGGCAGGCCCCCAGGGCCCTCAAAAAGCAGCAGCAGCACCCCAGCAGCAGGAACACCTCCAGAAGCAACAGTAGGAAAGGTCTGGAATGGCAGTATTTAAGCTCTAGAATGATCCGGGCTTTATTCCCTGTAGACTAGCCACAGGGTAATTAGAGTCAGCTGACACCAATTAAGGCCCCACCCAGGTGCCTGATAAAAACCCTCTACTCTTGAGAGGCAGGGTGGGAGGTGAAGGAGTAAGTGTGTGGTGAAGAAGAGCTGAAGGAGTACGGTGGTGTGTGGAGTTGTGAAGAGGAGCAGAACGAAGTACAGTGGTGTGTGGAAGAGAGGTGGAGACCTGAAGAAGATACTTGGCTCAAGAAGCCAGAAGAATAGAGGGGGAAGAATAGCCCGGGAAAAAGTCTGCAGCTAAGAGTGCGGTGCCAGCAGAGCATAGGTGCTACTGAGAGGGCCCCTGGCCTGGGACCCAGAGGAGTGGGCGGGCTCGGGTCCCTACCCCCCTCCCTGGGAAGACAGGGTAACCGGCGACACCCTGGCCTACTATGAGAGGCAAAAGTGCGAGACCCAGTAGGCAGAAGCCGGACGTTTGCCACAGAGGCTAGGTGGTAGATGGGGGTGTGAGGTCAGAGGGGGGTTTATTTCTGTACTGAAGCAGACTCTGTTGGGCTATATGGGTGGCCCATTCCATGATGGGATCTACTTCTCTGTTGGAGTGGCCTTGTGTGACGAAGTGGCGATGCTCCTAATGTTTTCACTGTGTGCGAGCCTCAGTTTCTCCCACGTTATTCCTGTATTTCAGTGATGGGACCCGGTGCGTGATCACTGCGGAGACCAGGAGAGGGCGGATGGGCCTTCCCTAGCCTCATGTTCAAACAATAGGCAGATCCCCCTCTGCCCTCCTGGGTCAAACCAGCTACGACAGGTTGTATCTTCTTTCGCCAGGAAGAGACAAAGGACTGGGAATGGGCTGTGGGAGGGGGTCTGTCTAGTGGCTGGGAGGAAGAAGAGTCACCTGTGAGGGGTTGAGGGGTGTTGGGCCCAACTGTGGGACTCCCAGACCCCACTGTTTGTCACTGGTGTAACTGCTAGTTAAGCTGCTAGCAAAGTCCTTCCACACTGTGATCCTGAGATCTAATAAACACTTCTCACTTCCATGCTGGCTGTGAATCGCTTCTGACTGCAAGGCAGGGGGCCTGGCCCTTTGGGGGTGTGTAGGGCTCCCCAGGGTCCCATCCAGGGCGGCCCACTGTGGGGAGCTTGGGCAGAGCAGGGGCAGCTGAACTACCCAACAATGGAGTCAGGAGGCAGCTGCACTGGT
>VOCS01051564.1:0-10384 GCA_007922155.1 Mesoclemmys tuberculata
CCCCTGCGGGGGCTGGGTCCCGGCCGGCCGCGAGCCGCACGTTTGGCCCGTGCGAGGCGGGCCCTCGCGGCTGGGGCCGGCGGGTCCCGCTGGAGGTGGCCGGGCCGGCGCCGCGGTGCGGACGTGAAAGGCGAACAAGGCACGGTGCGAGCACAATGGCTGGGCCGCGGCTGTGCGCACGGGCCCCGGCTCCATCGGCTCCTGCTGCCCTGCCCTCCCCGCGGCCAGCGGGCTCCGCTCCTGCACCGCTTCTCCCGGGCGGCAGGGCGGGATCTCCCTCCAGAAGGGGTGTGTGGAGAGGGGCGAGAGCGATCGTGGGGAATGGAGCGTCGTGGGGACGGGGACGGGGACAAAGCCGACGTTGGTCGGAACCCCTCCGTGGGTGGAAATCGGCGCAGCTCCCCGGGTTCCAGCGGGCTCCGTACGGGGTACTGACACCGCTCAGGATCTGGCCCTGTACGTCCACTTGCCAGCTGGCCCTGATCCTGCAGTTGGATCTGCCAGCATGGATCCAGGTGTCGGATGGGGCCCTTCTCGTCCCTCCCGGGCCCCCTGCTAGCCTTTGCCCGCTGCCCAGACACTGTGACCGCTACACAGAGACAGTGGAAGAGGACACAGCAAGACGTGCACATCGCAATAACAATTTTGCGTGCTCTTCGTCTGAAAATCCTCCCCAGCCTGCTTCCCTGTGGCCCCGGGTTGCGTCTGGGCTCGGTTTGAGTCCAGGCCTGGCTGCGTTCTGCATGCAGGTGTCGGTGCGAGTGAGATCAGTGGGGTTTGGGTCTAGATTTGCAATAACACTGTGACTGGGGAGACCCTACTGCCAGCCTCATGTGATCAAAAATCATGAGTCAGGCAGCAAAGCATTATGGGATTGGCTTAAAAACAATAAGTCTTTTAAACATGGGGTTCGTTTGATTTTCTTTCTAGCCTTTATGGTGCCTTTGTTTCACATTGTCAAGATTTTCTCCCCTAATCTGTAGGGTTAGCTGCTTCCTTTCCCACAAAAGATGGGATTCTGCTGCAGTCCCTTGACTCCAGCAGCTGGGGCTTTTTAAACAAATGTATCAAAGAACTGCAGCTCATGATCATGAGATGTGGCAGCCCTGGGGAGGAGAGGGCACCGCTCCCAGAGATCATGCGTTGGCTGGGCAGATGGGAAGCGGAGGGTGTGTTTATACTGGGGATTCCAGCCATCTGCGCCAGCGCAAACGCTCGGTAAACACTATCCTCTGCTGTTTGCACCAGTGTGTTTACCCGTCGTGCACACTGGGACTTGTCCAGCTTTGTCCATCAGAGGGCTGGCTCACACTGGGGGCTTAGACAAGGCCTGAGTCGCCTGCCTAGTATGCAGAACGTTCTCGGTTCAGTGCTGCTCTGTCCTCTTCCTCCCCTGCTCCCATTTATCTGTTTCAACCGCCTGTTGCTTCTTGTCCTAAACTTAGGCCCTGATCCCACGACATATTGTGAAGCAGCTTGCTTGAGCTGGGTTCCGTGCGGGCCCGGAAGTTAGCCCGCTTCCAGCAAATTGCAGGATTGGGGCCCCAGGGTGTGAGCTATCTGAGGCAAGGGACTGTGTTCTTGTTTAACCAAAACAGCACCCTGCACCAGACACGCGCACAGAATACCAGTGTGATAATGGGCTGTGCCAACTGGTCCATACAGGGCTTAACGAGTTCCTTTTTTTTAAAAAACTATTTTTTAAAATTAAGCAGTTAAAATGTGGGACTGTGTCCAGGATAAAGGCAGAGGTGGAGGGCAGTGATGGACCTTTTGGAGTCACAGAATCACAGAATTTAAGGTCAGAAGGGACAATCTGATCATCTGGCCTGATCTTGTGTGTATCACAGACCACCAATGCCACTCAGCACCCGCACATGAATGCCAACAGCTGAAATATTACAGCCCACAGGAGATTCGACTGTTACGTCCCCCAGGAAGAGAATAGGAGGGACTGAGGGCACCAGCGCCCGAGTATCCCACCGTGGCAGGGAAAGTGAGCTATTCCCAGATAATCCTGGCAAGCGACCTGCACCCACAGGCTGCAGAGGAAGGCCAAAAATCTGCAAGCTTACTGCTAATCTGACCAGGGGGGAAATTCTTGCCCACTCATCTTTGGAGATGAGTTAAACCCCCGACACATGAGCACGAACCAGTCAGCTAAGCAGCTGATAGAAAGATGGCTCGGTGCCCCCTCAGAGCCCTGGCCCACCCCCAGTGTCCCTTCCCCAGCTGTGGCCACCCTGATGCTTCATAGGGAGGAGATTTTAAAGAAAGGAGACGGGGAGTGGGAGGACAACAACCAACCAAACCCAGAATACGTAGATGCATGTTTTCTCCACACAAACAACACGGCAGCAGGGACTTCATTGGGACACCTCACGGGAGTAAAGCGCAGAGAACTCAGCCTTAGATTGCAGGCTGCTAGGAGCAGGGACCGTGTCATTGGTATAGATGGGTCTGAAAAGCTCCACACACACGCCTCCGGCACTGTGTAAACGCTAATCATCAAGGTTAAGATTTTGGCTTGGAGACTTTTATTAAAATTCATGGGTTGCACGTGGGCAATAAACCGTAAATCATGGAACCTGAAGCCCCACACGGGGGAGGGCTGATGGCTGGAGCCCCACTGGTCGCCACACGGGGGGGGCTGATGGCTGGAGCCTCACTGGTCATCGCACAGGGCGGCTGACAGCCAGAACCTGCCACCTGGGGCTGAAGCAGAAGTCATGGAGATCTGTTAAAGTCGCGGAATCCATGACCACTGTGACCAAATCGTACCCTTACTAACCACAGACAAGCAAATAATTGGGCTTTCTGTGCACTGCGGTCACTCCGTGTCAGGGCCTGGACTGTTCCAGGTGCTGGAGGGTAAGCAGATGCTGAGCAGGGAGTGGTTTGTGTGTTAGGTGCAGGGACGTCTGAGGACATCAGCGCCCCTTTTTCCCAAGAGGGGTGGGCAGAGTTAGCAGAATGGCAGGAGGAGCTTTACGGAGTGTGAGGCAGGAGAATTACAAGCTTGTGGCTTCTCTGGATAAAGGTAAGAATGGCTGGAATCCGTGAAATACTCCAGGTGGGTTCAGATCAGGACTAATTTTAAAGCCCCCAGTTAGCGTGTACGCCTCACCTTTGGCATTTACTAGTCCAAGGCCAAGTCCTGTCTTCCCCAACTTGACGGGGAGTGTTGGGTGCTCCTGGAATTGAGGAGCAGGCCGGGCAAACCTTTGAGATGGGCCACCAAGAGCACACAGCCTGTGAAAACAAACCAGCGTACGGCATGATCCGTTCCCCTCCAGCCACAGGGCAAAATCCTGCCTTGATGTACAGTCCACCCCAGCTCACTGAGTCCCAGAAGCCTGCTGGGCATGCGAGGGTCAGCACAGAGCTTGGCCCCTCATCCCGTTTAGATTTCTCTGTTCTGTATTTTTAATAGACTGTGATTTCGGTGCTTCTGTTTAATAGCAGGAAAGCTGGACAGGCTGTAAGTGGTGCTGGGCCATGTGTATGCCTTCGGCTCTGAGTGTGTCAGGGGAATGGCTGCTTGTTTTGTTGGGTGCTAAGTTAAAGGTCTCCAGAGATGGCTGGCGATGTTCCAGGAGGACATCCCAGGAAAAGACTTTCCTGGAGCAAAAATTATCCAAGGAAAGTAAACATTAAAAACCTATTCTCATGTCTCTTCTTCTCTGGGTTAAAATATGTACTATTGAAAATCCCGCAGCTGTGATGGGGGACCAATAGACCACGGAGAGTGGGAGTCAGAGCTTTGGGGACCGTCATTGCTGTAGTAGCTGATGGCTTTCTGACGTTTCCTTTGCTAGTCATGAATTGAGGTTCTAGGAAGTCCTGGTGCTCACCATCCACATCGTACTGGGCTCTCGCAATGAAGAGTGATTGCCATGAAGCCAGCATGGGGACGGGAATTGGGGAGCCTGGATCTTACAGCTCCCAGTGCAGCCCTGCAGGTCTCAAAGCTCTAGTCCTTGGTCTCTTGGCTGCTCTACCTGACGCCCACATTCTTCTCATAACCCTTCTGCGGTGCATTGCTGGAAGCAGGCAGAGTTCCCCGGTGAACGTGGCTCCGTGTCTGCAGCAGATCCAGTAGGCTGTCTTGGAGCTATTTGTGGGTGATAGGTCTGGTTTGCTTTCATTTTTTACCCCCATTCTGTAATACTAGCATCATGTTAATTAACAAATGCACTAAAAACGAGCAGAATGTTTGCTAAGCTGCTCCCAGTCTTGCTCTCCGAATTAGTTCGGATGGTTTTGTGGTTTCGGGCTGGACTGGAAATGGGCGGCAGGACCGGCGCCAAAGGATCAGGGTTGACAGTAATGTGTCCAGCTGCAGTTCTCCACCGAGGGTGCCTCTTGAGATTGTTGTAATGCTGGATTTATTTAACATCTTCATCAGTGATGTGGGAAGAGGGGTAAACAGGGCATGGACTAAATTAGTTGATGCTGATCTGGGAGGTGTTGGAGAGGCTAACGAGAAATAACACAAAGGGCCTTTTGAGGTTCAAGTGTGGGAAGAAAAGAGCAGAATGAGAATGTTTACATGGTGCCGTGTGCGTGCCAAAGTCTCTGCGGATTGATGGAGAGTCAACATCCCATCCTCCCATGGCCAGAGGAGCTAGTCTCCTGGAGGGTTGACACCGTGAGGTTGAATCACAGGGGGTGGAAGAAGGCACTGGGAATGGCCCAGGGAGTTCATCATTTGGATGCTTCTGGTTTGTTCTCCTTCATCTTGTTCTTAATTCCCACCGGGCATGGCTGGCACCCCGGGAGCTCGGTGCTGGGAAGAGCTAGCTGCCTGACCTGTGTTTAGGGAAGGGACGGGTCTCAAGTTGCAGTGGGGGAAGTCTAGGTTAACTATTAGGAAAACCTTTGTCACTTGGAGGGTGGTGAAGCGCTGGGATGGGTTACCCAGGGAGGTGGTGGCATCTCCACTCTTAGAGGTTTTTCAGGCCTGGCGTCATGAGCCCTGGCTGGGATGGTTTAGTTGGGGTTGGTCCTGCTTTGAGCAGTGGGTGGGACTAGATACCTCCTAAGGTCCCTGCCAACTCTGATCTTCTGTGTTTCTATGCCTGTCGCACTGGCTCAGACCAGCAGGCAGCCTCCTGTCCCTGACTGGCCAGCCACTTCAAAGGAAGGTGCAAGAACCCCACCGGAGGCAGTGATGGGATAACCTGCCCCAGGGAGAGTTCCCGCTACCCCCATTAGTTAGAGGTTGGCTCCTGCCATGAAGAGGGGGATCTACAGAACACCCCAAATTCATGCCCACTTCTGTGGTCTTCGCTGCTATTCCTGGTGCCCCGTAAACAGCCAGTCTCTGGGGGGCCCTGCGATTTGATTTGACGGGGGAGATCGCTAGTGCATTATCAGGGGTGCTGGGGGAAGGGGATGGGGAGAGGCATAGAGCGGGGGCAGACGAGCAGGGCAGTGGGTCAGGAGAGGACAGAGCACAGCACAGGCTGTGGGCGTGGGCAGGAGGCGGAAAGAATGGAGTGCAAATAGCGCTGGGTTCCTGGTCCCCAAGGTGCGTGGGCAATTTGAATCCTCATACTGCAGACAAGCCCCCTTGTCCTCACGGCCTGGCCTGAGCCTGTGGCCAATGGAAGAAACGTTTCCTGGGTGAAAGGCAGATGCTGCCTGGGAATTGGGTTATGGATAATTCCTGCCACACCCTTGGTGACCTGGGGAGGCCCAGCCCGTGACTCGTCTTTCCCTTGGGCAGGATCTGCTGGCATCAACCCTGAGAGACCATTTCAGATGGACGGGCTGTGTGTGGGGGACCGTGGGGAGATGAAGAAAGGGGGGATTCCTGACGCCTGCGGCCCAGGTGAGTGGTGCTTTGAACCCCTCGGGCCTGCTCAGCAGGAAGCTGGCCGGTCTCAATTTACTACCTCCTTGCCATGGCGAGTTTGTCCCTTCCCGGGCAGGTTGTGCCGATGAACGGTTCGTGCCCCGCCCCGTAGCGGCCACACGTTGCATCTTCTCTCCAGCCAGAACCTTTCTAATTGAGCGTCCAGCCCCTGCATGTTGTACTGGAATGGCTCAATCAGGACAGAGATCCGGAGAGAACCAGAACGTGACTCTCTTTCCTTGGGCAGGTTCTGCTGACGACAGACCTAAGGTGTTTATTAAAAGGGAGCCAGAAGAGGAGCCATTCACTGGGGCTCCTGAGGCGGAAAGAGAAAGAGGAATTCCCCATGCCCCCAGCACAGGTGAGCGCTGCTAAATTCCTCCCGGAGTTGGTCAGGCAAAGGGAGGCCGGACAGAGCTAGGACCTCGGGTGAACCTGTATAAACTCCTACAGTCAGGATCCCTGAGTCCTGCCAGCTTTTCTGACCATGAAATGGTCCAAAGACTGACTGAGCTGTGAGTGACGCTGATCAGATCCGGGTGTGCACCAGCAGCTCCATTGCTCTTGCTGAGGATGGGAGGTGGAGGCTGGCTGGGAGCCAGCCAAGATGAGCCGACCTAGGGGCGGCAGCTTGGGTCTCTGCGCTTGTGTGTAGATGGGACTCCTCCTCCCAGAGCGAGGCATGACCCCTGCTAGAGGAGCATGGCGAGAGCGTCCTAGCCCTGAGGAACGTGGGCCATCACTAGGGAGAGGGTCTGAGCCCCCATCACAGGGACACCTTGGGCGGCGGGTCTGACTTTCCTAACCAGAAGCCCCCAGTGCTGTCTCTGTCTCTCTGGTGAAACGTGGTGTTTGTCTGCCTGCGCTAGGAAAGGATGGGCACAAAACATTCCAGACACAAGCGCTGCCGTATCCCAGTGTAGGTTCCACAGCCGGGGATTTTCAGCCCTGAGTCCTCCCAGGGTTGGCCCCACACAGGAAGCTTGGCTGCCCCAGCATTCAGGTCCAGGAGGTCGGGTGGCGCCCCTATTTGAATTACTCCCCACCCGCAGGAGAGCCATGTCTCTCTGGCCCTTCTCCTGTCCGGCTGGGCTCCAGACTCTGCTTCTTCAGCAGCCTCAGCGGGCTGCTCCAGGTTCAACAGGGCCAATAGCCCCTAGCTTTTCCACCTGATGGTCAGGGCCTCCCATCTGCTTCTCAGGGGCCGGGACTCCCTGGTGCTCCCCAGGTTCTCCAAAGAAAGGGAGGCAGGCGCTCGGATCAAGGAACGGCTGCTGCAGAGATAGGCACGAAACGGAGGGAAGAAAGACTAAACCCTGCCCAGATGGGGTCTCCTCCTCTGCGCCTGTCGCGGTCCCTAACCTAACGACCCCCCCGTGCAGCAGAACGAGGTTTGCGGAGTACAGCCCCCTCCCCTACCAGACCCCACCATCCCACTCTGGCACAGCCACCCAGCACTCGCAGGATCTGGCCAGGCCCCAGTACCCGAAGCTCTGGCTCCAGCACAGACTCTGCAGCAGGGCCAGGCTCACCCTGACGGGTTGGCCCCAGGAATGGTGACTCTGCCTTCCACCGCAGCCGGACGGGTGCAAAGGGCGGCGCTTTCCCTTGCAGTGGAAGGTCCAGAGGGACTCTCAGCCTCCTCCCCTGCTGGTCGGGACTCTCAGCTCCCGGCAGGCTGGCAGGCCACAGCACTTCCCCTCCTGCGGCTCCTCAGTGACCAATGAGCCCCAAGAGCCAAGTGAACGGAGCGGTGCTAGGTGCTGAGCTGAGAGCAGCTGGCCGTGAGGCCCCAACACGAGTGGGGCCCAGGGCACCGTGGCTCTATTCCCTGCTCTGCCAGGGCTGCTGGGCTGACATCAGACAAGTCCCTTACAAGCCCCTTGGCCTCTGTTCCCCTCCGTGAGACGGGGGCAGTGCCCCCCCCATCTCTGCCTTGTCTGGATTGCACAGTGCGCAGGGTAGGGAGTGTCTCTCCTGTCTTGTCTGTGCAGCACCCAGCGCGGTGGGGCCTCCATCGGGGCCCGGCACCACTGTGACAGCCCAGAAGTAGCGGCAGTGAGCGGGCAGACCCTGCTGCCGCCAGGTCACATTACTCCTGGGAGCAGGTTCCTCGCCCCTGCCTGGCCTGATGTTGCGGTGTCCGTCTGACCCGTGACAGCCAAAGTGTGGCGTTGATTTCCTTCTTCCCGTCTCTTTCGTTTCCCTCCCAGGCAGCGGCTGGGCTGCCGTGAAGCATGAGATTGTGGTGAAAGTGGAGCCGGATGACGAGTCATACGTGGGGTACCCCCAGCAAGGCCTGGAGGAGCGAGACCTGGCTGGCTACCCCAGCACTGGTGAGCGACGCTAACCTTTCTCGGCTCAGGGAAACTCGGGGGGACCTGTGTGAACCCCTGGGGTCAGGCTCCTGGGTCGGGAGCCTTGCTGGCCCTGGGCACAGTGTATCCAAAAGCCTTGTGAGTGTGTGCAGCAGGGCGAGGGACAGGCCCCACTGCTGAGCAGCTGGGTCCATCCGTGTACGGGACGTTTCAGCCCGTGGGGATTCAGCTCTCCGACGGCGAACGGGATGAGACCCTCGCGTGCCAGAGCGGTGAATATCTTAATCTGCAAGGCGCTGGGACACTGCGGGGAAGCGCCACGGGAAGCCTAGAAACGTGCTGGTGGCCACGCAGGGGAGTGGTGGGAGTCGAATGCTGCAGTGGAATTCTGGCCCTGGCAGCCGTGCCGCGGGGCAGGGCTTGTGCAACGTGGTTTTCTTTCCACAGGTATCAAAGCAGAGATTGTCATCAAAACAGAGCCCGAGGACGAGTCCTACGGCCAGTGTGCCCAGCATTACAGTGAGGGTGACACTCCTGACGACCCCTTTGCATGTGAGTGGAGCTGGGAGCCATCGGGGGTCCCGGGGAGCAGGTGTGAGGGGAAGAGCTGGGAGCCGTGTGTAGCTTCCTTGAGGTGGGCCCCCTGGGCCATGGAAGCTCCTGGCACACACAGCCTGGTTTCCGGCTTTCTGGTTCACATGCGGGAGTTGCAGGGTCCGTGGTGCCCTGCAGCGAGGGACGTGTGTGTAGCCAACTCTAGGAAGTGGGAGGTGGACAGGGCAGGGGGCCCTGTGGATATATTCAGGGTCAGGGACCCAAGAGATCTAAGTTCTCTTCCAGTCCCTGCCACAGACTGCAGTCAGACATGTCCTAGACAGTGTTCCCAGTGGCAATCAAAAGCTACTTTGCAAGTTCTCCTGCCCCAGCTCCGAGTGACTCCAGGAAACTTTTCTTTCCTGTGAACAGGTGATGCAAACCCAGAGATTATTGTGAAAGTGGAGCCAGACGAGGAGTCAGCCATTGGGTATCCCCCAGGCCTGAGTGAAGGAGGAATTCCTGGCTACCCCAGCCCAGGTGAGCAATGTGAAACTCATCCCGGAAGCTCAGGGAGGCCTGTGTGAGCTCGGAGAGCTAGGCTCGCTGTGTTGTCCTGGCTCCTGGAGGCTGCATAGCCGCTGGTGCCGTGGAGCCTACAATCGCCAGTCGGTCTGCCCTTGCAAGCAGGAGCCCAGCCCAGCCCAGGGAGTCAGCGGCGAAGCCCAAGCTAGCTGGGCGCTTGCATCAAGGGGATGTTTTTAAACACTGGCTGACGCGCCATTGGCTGCGTGCCGCTCAGGAGGCGTGATCCCTCCCTCAAGGCTGGGGGAGGCTTTCCCCACTGGCTTTCCATAGCAGGAGGGAGGGTCTGTGCGTGCTGAGCAGTCTGACTTGTTACAGGAGAGACCTCCTGAACCCTACCAAGGGCCTCTAGGCGTGCACCTCCTCCAGCTGCCACGCTGACTTGGCGGGGGAGTCAGCCCGGAGATTCCTCCACCACCCTGCGCTCGTGTGATGGCCTGGCCTCTGGCTGGATTCCCTGGCCAGACGATGACAGGGCCACCTTCTGCTGATCCTCTGGCCTCTCCCCCAAGCACATCTCCAGCTGATCCTCAGTAAACGCGCGAGTCCTGCAAGCAAGATACAAACGAAGGGGGGGGCCTCGGTGCAGTTTGGTCAGACATGTTGGAGTGCGAATTAGCCCATTGCTTTACCAGCTCATCCCAGAATGATCCAGTACAAACTTCCCAGACAGGCAGCCACAAAAGATCTAGAGGGTCAGTTTCCCATAAGCCAGCAAAGGTCTGGGTGCTTTGCTGAGATTGCTCTGACCTTGCCCATGTGTCTAGGGCCCAGAAATGAGCCTGGATATACAAAAAATAGCAATGTCTGGATCTCTGATACGTTTTTGGTCTTTCTGCATTCCTCTTGCTTCAGTGAAAGGTTGGGTTGTGCAGCAGGGAACAGCAATTTAAATAACGCTAATAAGATAATTGCCTATCGTCCCCTCTACCATGTTGATGGTATGATGACTGTGGGAGGTGACGCTGTGTTGCGTGTGGGTGGCTGCGGCTCAACCCAGCACGTGCCTGGCATGTCTCGGGAAGGTTAGGAAGGCAGAGGGTGTTATAGACTCATAGACTCATAGGTCAGAAGGGACCAATATGAT
>VOCS01051574.1:0-15644 GCA_007922155.1 Mesoclemmys tuberculata
CTGGGGCCAGCCCCTGCCTTTGCTCCTCCCCTGGGGCCCATCTCTACTCTCGCCCCCGTCTCCCTCCATGGTGCAAGCCCCTTCCCTCACCCCTATTTGGGTTCCCTGGCACCCACCCCTCCCCCACTCCCTTTACCCTCTGGGTCCCACCCCTCCCCTTATCCTCCCTCTGCCCCCTTGGTGCCCACCCCTCCCTTTGCTCCCCACTGCCCCCTAGGACCCGTCCTTCCCACCCGCCTCTTCTGTGCCCCTTGTGCTTATATGCTTCCTCACCCCCCATTTCCCTCTGGCTCCTGCCCCTCCCTCCTTGTCTCCACCCCCTCTAGCCCCCTCAGCCCTCCTGGCATCCACCTCTACCCTTCTCCCCCCCTCTTGATGTCTGACCCTTCTCTCACTGCCCTGCAACCCCCTGGGGTCAGTCCCTTCCCTCCCCATCTCCCTGTTAGTGCCCCCACACCTCTCACCCCCCCATACCCCTGTGGTGCCTGCCCCACCCTCACCCCCTTTGTCCCCTTGTCACCTGCCCCTTCCCCCGCTCCCTCTAGTCCCCTGGGCCCAGCCCCCCTTTCACTCCCCCCTCCCTCTCTGGGGCTCCTCTTCCCCCTCAGACCCCTGACACCCGCCCCTCCCATCACCCCACTCTGCCCCCTGGCACCTGCCCCTCCCTCGCTCTGCCCTGCAGTGATCAGCCCTGCCCTAGACACCCCCGCTGCCCCCGGCTCGTGCCTCACTCTGTGCCCTGGGGCCTGCCCGTTCCCTCCCCCTGCTCCTGGCGCCTGCCCCACTCCTCCTCCCCCCATCCCTGGCACCTGACCCTCCTCTTCACTCTCCTCTGCTCCCTATAGTCCACCCTGTCCTCATTTCCCTGCACCTTGAAGCCCCCCATTGCCTCACCCCCCTCTGCCCCCTGGTGCCCCCCTTCCCTTGCTTCCCTGTGCCCCCTGGGACCTGCCCCTCCCTGCACCCCCCTCTGTCCTCCTGGTGCCTGCTCCTTTCCTTCCCCCCACTGCCCTTGTGCCTGCCCCTCCCCTCTGCCCCTCCTCTGCCTCCCCCAGCATCAGCTTGTCCCCTCCCCTGGCCCTGGACTGCCCTCCCCTCCCCTGCTGACACCTTCCCACCCCTCCCCTCCCCCGCTCCTGCTCTCCTGCCCCTCAAGTTCACTCCCATGGGCAGAGGGGCCCTGACTCCCCTTAACGAGCAACAACCCCCCCCTCCAGTCATTAACGGGGAGGCAGGTTAATTTCCCTTTGATCCTGTGACCAGCCCCTGCCCCGGCCTGACTCTGTGACTCTCTCCCCAGTGGACGTGACTCTGGATCCAGACACGGCAAATCCCGAACTCGTCCTGTCTGAGGATCGGAAACGTGTGAGACGCGGAGACAGATGCCAGGATCTGCCCGACAGTCCTGAGAGATATCATCCTCGTCCCTGTGTGCTGGGCACTGAGGGGTTCCCGGGCGGGAGGCGTTACTGGGAGGTGGAGGTGGGGGACAAGCCTGGCTGGGCTCTGGGGGTCTGTAGAGAATATGGGAGCAGGAAGGGGCCGGTCACACTCTCACCTAGGGATCGATACTGGGCCGTGTGGCTGTGGGGTGAGGAATACAAGGCCTGCACCTCCCCCCCAACCCCCCTCTCCGTGCGCGTCAGGCCCAGCCGGGTGGGGATTTTCCTGGACTACGAGGCGGGCGAGGTCTCATTTTACAATGTCACTGACGGGTCCCAGCTCTTCACTTTCACCGACACCTTCTCCGGGACCCTTCGCCCTTATTTCTATCCTGGAGTCAATGAGGGGGGTAAAAACGCAGCTCCCCTGATCGTCTGCCCGGTCCCAGTCTCGGCCGGAGGGAATCTCTGTCCCTGACAGTGACACCCGCAGCAGAGACTGTCCCCTCCCTACGCATAGCAGCCCCCAGGCCTGTGCCCAGGGGAGGGGCTAAAGGGCATCACCCGCCTGCCCCCCCCACCCCTCAGTTCCCAGCACCAGTCCTGTCTCTTGGGGGGGGAAGAGACAGAGAAGCGGGTGAGGGGAGCCCACTGCTGGACTGGGGTGGGGGGCAGGGGGGAGCAGGGCAGGGCAGGGTTAGGGAGGGCAATGTCAGGGGTGGAGACTGAGGAATGGGCGGGGAGGGGAGAGAGGCCTGCTGTACCAGCCACTCCGCACTACAGCCTCAGCCTTGGGGGGGGAGCTGGTCCCAGTGGGATGGGGGAAGGGTGGGGGGTGGGGAGATCTGGGGGAGGGGATTCAGTATCTGGGCCGGGGGAAGCGGGTGAGAGCCCAGCCCCAGGGGCCAGGCTGGGTGAGGTGGGACCTACTCACAGGAAGGAACCCAGGCATCCGTGCAAAGGGTGATCTTTGGTGCTCATGTGAGAGATTTAGAGCACATAGAAAATAAATTGTTCCAGCAAATGTCTCCTAATTACTGGAAGGGATTGAGGCAGGCTACTTTCTTCCCTCTCTAGCTCTACTTGACCGATAACCTCTGCAATCCTTCCAAGCTGTGTATGAACAATGTCAAAACAACATGAGATACCACATTCCTAAGAGATAACCAGAAGGCCCAAAAACCGTTAGACAAAGAAAACCCCATTGCGCATTCTCTCACACACTCCTAAGGTATGGAGGCCACCTTATCAGGAGTAAAAGGTAGTGAAAGCCAATCATGTTATGTAGAATGTAGAGCTGTCATGTATGAATATTCATGTAATCCTAGAAATGTATATAAGGCAGAGCCCCAGTATAGTCGGGGCTCAGCCTTTGGAAATTATTCCGCTGAGCCTGTTGCCGGCAATAATAAACTGCTGTTTTCCTCACGTCGGTGTCCGTCTCGTTATGTGTGCCAGAAATCTTGCAACACACCCTTCTTGACTAGCAAGAAGGAACGGCTTTGAGCTGTTGGAAAATATGCATTGGATAGGCTTGTCAGTGCCTAACCCAGTGTTGAGGCAGGAAAAGGCCAGAAAAGTCCTTGACTTATTATGGCCACCCTCTTGTAGGTCACCACTCCACTTTTGTCCCAGAATCTCCCAGTATATACAGGGGGAATGTGGGAGTTTGTCTCTCTTCTCTGTCCTCACAGGTCCCAAATACGAGCCATGACATCCCACTTCTGCATCAAAGCCCTGCTGTTCACAGGTGTCTGGAGTCTGATGCTGTCCAGACTCTATGCTAACCCAGTGATTCCTCTGAACCTCTGGAAGTGTTTGCCAGCTGGAGCCCAGGAGGTAAAATTGCTGTGCCACATGCATGGATTCTATGGGAATGGGAGCAACTTCCTGGCCTTGCAGCGTCGCTACCAGTTCTACGCTGCTGACAGCTTCTCAGGCTGCCCCTGGCAAAGGGTCGCCAACTGCACACAGAGTGCCACTGGGGAGCCACTCAAGTTTTGTTATGACACTAAAGCCACAACAGACTCCCTCTCCTTCTTCTGTAAACCAGTGTGGACTCAAGAGGGACAGACACCATCAAAAGCAAACAGTGACAGACGCATCAGAAGGTGCATGTTAGCCCTGGTTTCCTCCGCTGTTTGGAGAGCGACCATGCCCCTACGTGTCAGCATTGTTGTCAGAACCCAGACACCTCCGCTGACAGGAGATGAACTGCAGCTGTCCCTGATCACGCCAGCAGGCAAAAATATCACACGGTTTCTCGTGAACTGGGAGCCACTGAACTGGACTGTAGCCGGACACGACCTGTTCCAGCAAGGTCCCCCAGACTGGGTAGTTCCACTAAAGGGCACACACTGTGACAAGCTCATGCCAACAATTTGGTTTAAATTCTATGGGCACATTGCCATTTCGGAGGGATTCCATGAGCCCGGATTGTACAGGGTGGAATTGGGCCAACAACAAAAAACAGTTTTAAATTTTGACCCTCTGATCACAAACCTGGCTCCCCTCCAACATCTAAGAGCCCCGATTTCGGGACCCCAAGTATTAAAATTGGATCAACAAGAACAATTGGTTCTTCAACCTCAGACTTCTCTGAAGGAGGTTCAAATCCACTCAGAAGGCATGAATATCTCTCACATTGCATGTGCTCCCTTGATTGGAATTAGCCATAAGGGTCGGAATGAATGGGTAAAAATGTGGCAAGGGGCCAACCATGTAAATAGAGTAAAAAGGGAATTAAGTGATTGGATTGCACCTGTGGGAGCAGGAGTTTCTTTAATTGATGCTACAAATATAGAAGTTCTGGCTAATAAACTGTCCTATGCCACAGAAAATATAGGGAAAATGGGAACCCCATTAACAGCATCTTTGAAACGGTTAAGTGAGGAACAGCAGTTAATAAGTAAAGTATTTCCTGGGTGGGAAGGAATTATAGAAAGATGAAGGGTTAATGATGTCCGGGGTACAGTCTCTCCAAAATAATGTCTCATTGGATTCAGCATGTGAGCAAGCTCAGGCTCTCACCCAGAATGTAATCATGGGAATGATTCGTCAGGCCACAGCGGGACAAATTCCCATGGAAGCAATCCACTTGATTCGGCCCCGTGTAATGGAGGAAGAATTAGCCCTCCAGCCCTGATGGAGATTAGTTAATGCTTCATACAATCACCACCAGCAGAGTTTGCAGTTATTTCTGATAACTGTGGCAGGCAAGGAAATTAGAGTAATCCACCCAGTAGTCCCACTGGGATTACAGATCATATTGCTGTACATATGGACTGTACATCCTGGTATGAGCTGGTATTGTTCAGAGGCTGAACTGAACAACAGTTAAATGCCTATCCGGAGCTATACAAGGAGGTTCCCCCATTTCACTGGGAATGGGTCTCTCTGCCATTAAGAAACTATTAACTCATCCCTCTTTACAAGCTGAGCTGCAAAAGCTCAAAACCTTGGGAGAGAATGGCCAACTTGAAATTCAACACCATAACCAGGAGATCTCTAGGCTAGCAGCCACAGTTAAAGACACAGGCCATCACTCCTGGTGGGAAACTTTGCTTGGATGGAGCCCCAGTGCAACAGGTATTTTGAATATTATGCTTCACTCCATTGTGGTGATTTTGGTTTCCAAATTATATTAGCAATTGGTCTGGTTATGCTGGTTTCCTGGATCCAACGACTGATGCGACGGCTGCAATGGACTGAAGAACAGATCTGGCACCACAGAGTAAGAATGTGATGGGGATACTTGCTCAACGTTAGCACCCCACCAACGGGGGGACTTGTTACCTGGCAGCTCTGTGTTCTTGGGGAACCAGGGTGAAAAACCCCTACTCTCTCTCTGGCTCAGCTGAATCCCCTCCAGCCTCTGCTTGAACCAGAAACAAAAGCGATGAAAAAGCCGTGGGAGACACACCTAAAACCCTCCCAACAAGGGTGACAGGATTAAGACAACTCCCCACGCCTCATCTATATAGAAGATGTAAAAAGCGGCATCTCGATTAGCACATGGAATGGAGAACTGGAGCCTCATTTACATTGAAGATGGAACAAGAATTAGCATGAAGAATGGAGAACCAAGCTCCAAAGCAGGAACCGCAATGAACTCTGGGATTGGCAAGGCAGGGACGCACTGCATTATGGGAGATCTCTGCTCTTGATGTAAATGAACTCACACCTACACCCATCCAGCTCCGCAGTTCTCAGACCAGTCTAGTATTGACATGCAAAACACTGAATCTGCCTGGCTGCATTGTGAGCTTCCCCAAGGACCATTGACCATAGCTGGGAGTGATCAGCTCCTATTGTCCAGCATAGAGAAAACCACCCTGGGGTACTTCATTGAGACATTGTTTACCCACCAACAAACCTGGTTCTACAAAATACCCCTACCCAAGTTAAAACCTCTCTCTTGCTCTCCTCTTCTGATGCCTGGACCCAAAAGCTTTCCTGACTGATCCTGTTGTGGGTTTTGCCTCTCCCTCAAGTGTTCCTGACCCTAAGCTGAACAGCCTGTCTCCTGGGAACTTATGAGCTGCAAGGGGTGGTGAGATTCCTCCCGTCCCACATCTTTCCCGATTCTCTCTCTCTCTCTCTCTCTCTCTCTCTCTCTCTCTCTCTCTCTCTCTCTCTCTCTCTCTCTCTCTCTCTCTCTCTCTCATATCCACGTATAATTTTCTACTTTTGTAATCAAACCTGGGCTAGCCTTCTCCAATACCCCTACTGTAATGTTGTTGTATTGTAAGTGTTAGATTGGTTTTTCTCTCCTTGTATGGCATCACTATTAGTATCATAAGTTTTATACACCTGGCAATAAACTATTGTAATCAAGGTGGTTGCCAGTTTCTCTCTCTCAATGCATTTACTCCTTTGTGTTCTTGGCTTCCCTACCTTGCTCTGCAGCACCGCTTCTTTTACCTAAGCCAAAGATCCCTGGAGTGCCCAAAATCCTATGGGGTTTGCTTATCAAGGGGGTTACTGCTAGAACAATTGTGTTGCAAAGAGGCATATAAAGGGGGTAGCTGAGAAGTGCTGCTCTGCCCAGCCTACGGAGCCCAGAGGCGCATAAGGGTGACAGCTGAAAGTGCTGTTTGACCGAGCCTGATTGAGTCCAGGGGGCACATAAGGGAACAGCTGAAAAGTGCTGTTTGGACCCAGCCTGCTCAGAAGTGTGCTCCATTCTGGTGCGGTGCAAGGGGCACAGGAGGGTGACAGCTGACAGTGCTGTGTCACCAGCCTGCTGAGTTCAGGGACGTATAAGGAGTCAGCTGAGAGTGCTGACAGCCCGGTCTGCTCAGACGCACTCAGTTAATCTGGAATGGGGGTGTGTATCTGGGGGGGGGGGTATCTGAATCTGAAAACCTTAGGTCCTGCAGGATAGCTCCATTGGGAGGGGATTTGTAGCCATATGAACACACAAGTAACACAAGCAGCACATTAATGGAATCACACCCCCTCTTCCAGGAAGGTAACCCTAATAGATAAACAGACCTCAAAGTGACGGGCACATCTGGTAACAGCTAAGAGAGGAAAGTTTTAAAGGTTGTGTAAGTAAAAGGCCACTGGAGTCTGCATTACAGTAAAGTTGGATGATCTGAGTGAGATTTTCCCTCTCTGCCCATCCAGCCACCGCCTGGCCTAGTGCTTGCTGGCTGGTAGATTGTCAAGGATTTCTAATAATATGTGCAGAGAGTGTCATTAATTAATGCATTGTTAGATGATGGTGTTACGTATTCTAGGGTTACGTTACAGTAATAGTGTTCTTCACAACATTCTTGTACCATACATGTTCTAGCAGTCTAAGTGGTATTTCCTGTCCTGTATATCTTCTAATAGCTGTCTGTGTTGTTACAAGTCATGTTTGATTTCTATCGCACTCTTTAGTGTAACCATTCACTCCTAAGTAAATGTGGTATCCGTTCTGGAAGTATCACAGCTCATATGTGAGTGGCAAATCTGGTAACACAGCACCCGCCGCAGCGGCAGCAACCTAGGCCACCACCTAGGCCTCCCCCCCCCACAAGGGGTAGGGATAGAAGCAGGGGTTCCGGATGGCGCGACCGCCCCGCATCGTCCATGGCTTCGCAAAAATGACCCTCCCAGGGCTCCAAGGGAAAGCACCAATTTTGACGGTGCGACCAAGGGTGGCACCAACATTTGTTCCCTGGATTCTCCCCCGCCTTTCAGGGACAGGCTAAGGCCCTAACTTGGCCCGTGGCAGGGCATCACCTCGGACCTCTGGGCCCTCGACACCATGCACCGGGGTTACACCATCCAACTTGTGGCTTCCCCCTCCACTCACCCCCTTCACCGTCCCTCTTCAGGGACCCATCTCACGAACAATTACTCCTTCAGGAGGTCCGCTCCTGCACAAGGGAGCCATAGAAGCAATTCCGCCGCTCGAGGTGGGGAAGGGGTTCTACCTGAGGTACTTCCTCGTTCCCAAAGCCAAGGGAGGCCTCAGACCTATAGTGGACCTGCGCAGGCTAAACAGGTTTATAAAGAAACTGAAGTTTCGCATGGTGTCCCTAGCGGCCATTATCCCCGTGTTGAATCCAGGAGATTGGTTTGCCGCCCTCGATCGGAAGGATGGGTACTTCCACGTGTCCATTCTTCCTGCCCACAGGCGCTATCTAAGGTTTATGGTAGCTGGTGGCCACTACCAATTTACGGCCTTGCCCTTTGGGCTGTCTTCCTCTCCCAGGGTGTTCACCAAGTGTATGGCAGTGGTGGCGGCCTTCTTGATGCGCAGAGGGATCCAGATATTCCCCCACCTGGACGATTGGTTGATAAGGGGCAAGACCAAGTCGCAGGTGCGCGAGGCTGTCTCCTTCATCCAGACCACCTGCAACGCCCTGGGGTTGCTCATCAATGGGCAGAGGTTGACGCTGTCTCCGGTGCAGCGCATAGAGTTCATAGGGGCATCCCTAGACTCGGTTCGAGCCAGAGCCTCCATCCCATGCTCGAGGTTCAAGGCCATGGCGGCGATCATATCACAACTTCAGAGATGCCCCACGACGACAGCCAGGCAGTGCCTTCAGCTGTTGGGCCACATGGCCTCGTGTACCTATGTGGTGAGGTTGGCCCACCTCAGGCTCAGGCCTCCCCAAGGTTGGTTGGCCACGGTGTATGTGCCCAGCAGGCAATCGCTGGACAGGGTGGTGACAGTGCCCCCCACAGTACTGGGGTCACTGCGATGGTGGTTGAACCCCGGGACAGTGATGGAAGGGGTTCCGTTCAGGGACCTGACCCCCTCGGTCACCCTGATC
Source organism: Mesoclemmys tuberculata (assembly GCA_007922155.1). Taxonomy (NCBI): domain Eukaryota; kingdom Metazoa; phylum Chordata; order Testudines; family Chelidae; genus Mesoclemmys; species Mesoclemmys tuberculata. Next base: position 8,657 of record VOCS01051574.1, read on the forward strand.
ACAGATGCGTCGGACCTCGGTTGGGGGGCCCACATCAGCGGTGGCCTGCGTACCCAGGGCTGCTGGTCGCGGGAGGAGACTGCCCTCCACATCAGTGTAAAAGAACTGAGGGCAGTCAGACTGGCATGCAAGGTGTTCCTCCATTGTTTATTGGGCAGAATGGTACAGGTGCTGACGGACAACACCGCGGCAATGTATTATATAAACAAGCGGGGGGGCGCTCCTCGGCTCTGTGCCAGGAGGCGCTTTGGGTATGGGACTTCGTGGTGAGGCACGACTTTTGTTTAACTGCCTCTCACCTCCCGGGGGTCAAGAACGACGAGGCGGACCGCCTCAGCAGGTCATTTCTACCCCAACACGGCTGGTCGTTGCATCTGGAGGTTGCGGCCAAGATTTTCCATGAGTGGGGTGTTCCCTGAATGGACCTGTTCGCGTCGTCCTGGAACAGGAAGTGCCCGAGGTTCTGCTCGCTCCGGTGTCGCGAGTCAGGTTCCCTCTCCGATGCGTTCCAGATCGAATGGACGGGGACCCTCAGGTACGTGTTCCCCCCCTTCCCTGTCTTACCCAGGGTCCTCTTGAAAATCAAGAGGGACAGAGCAGACGTGATCCTGATTGCCCCAGCGTGGCCGAGGCAGTATTGGTTCAGCATGCTGCAGGACCTCTCTGTCGCCCTGCCAATCGAGCTCCCGAGGAGGCCGGACCTGCTCTCCCAGGACCACCGTTGCCTGCTGCATCCCAGCCTGGACTCCCTGCACCTGATGGCCTGGAGACTCTCTGGCTGACCGAGGAGGAGAGAACCTGCTCAGAGCAGGTCCAACGCATGCTGCTGGGAAGCAGGAAACCCTCCACACAGATCGCCTACAGAGCCAAGTGGAGGAGGTTCACCTGCTGGGTGGAGTCGCAGGGCATAACCCCTGGTACGTCCCCCGTGCAGGCTATTCTCGAGTACCTGCTGCAGCTTAGACTCCAGGGTCTAGCGTTAGCCTCCCTCAGGGTACACCTAGCGGCCATCTCGGCTTTCCACCAGCCACTGGAGGGGCGGGCCTTGTTCTCCCACCCCATGTCCATGAGGTTCCTCAAGGGGGTTGAGCGGCTGTACCCTCAGGTCCGTGACCTGGTGCCTCTTTGGGCTCTGAACCTGGTCCTCGCTAGACTGACGGGGACCCCCTTTGAGCTCTTGGCCACTTGCCCCATGCCGATCCTGTCCTGGAGGGTGGCCTTCCTCGTGGCCATTACCTCAGCTAGGAGGGTCTCTGAGCTAAGAGCTTTGACCTCGGAGCCCCCCTATACCGTGTTCTCCCGGGATAAGGTGCAGCTGAGGCCCCATCCAGCCTTCCTGCCTAAGGTAGTCTCCCAATTCCACTGTAACCAAGACATTTTCCTCCCCGTGTTTTTCCCTAAACCGCATGGGTCCGAGGAGGAGAGGAAACTACACACACTGGACGTAAGGAGGGCGCTGGCGTTCTACCTCGAGAGGACAAAGCTGTTCCGGAAGACCACGCAGCTCTTCGTCGCGGTGGCCGACAGGATGAAGGGATTCCCGGTTTCCACTCAGTGCATCGCCAGATGGATCACCGCCTGCATCAAGTTCTGTTACGAGCGTGCAGGCGTCCAACTTCCCAGAGTGGTGACAGTGCACTCAACGAGGGCCCAGGCCGCGTTGGCGGCCTTCCTGGAAAGGGTCCCCCTGGATGACATCTGCAGGGCTGCCACCTGGTCTTCGGTGCACACCTTTGACGCACACTACACTGTCGTCCAGCAGTCGAGGGAGGACGCGCGAGTTGGCAGGGCCGTGCTGACGGTAGCTCACCGATGACTCCTACCCACCTCCAGGTATGGCTCGTTAATCACCTAAGTGGAATGCATATGAGCAATCACTCGAAGGAGAAAACATAGTTACTTACCAGTAACTGTTGTTCTTCGAGATGTGTTGCTCATATCCATTCCACACCCACCCTCCGTCCCTGCTGTCGGAGTCAGCAGAAAAAAGGGACTGAGGAGGGGAGGGGCCAGCAGCGCCCTATATGCTGCCGCATGAGGGCGGCACTCCAGGGGGTGCCGAGGCCGGCCCCTACAGGGGCTGCTAGGGAAAAAGTTCTCAGGAGACCATGCACGAGGGCACGCACACACCTAAGTGGAATGGATATGAGCAACACATCTCGAAGAACAACAGTTACTGGTAAGTCACCATGTTTTCTTGGCTACAGTCTCCAAAGGACACTTCACTGCCCTGATGTTCCTCCAAGTGGCTATTGATGCATCTGACACGGCTCCATGTTCTATGGTGACAGCCATCTTGATGAGACACTCTTTTTTTTGCAAGCCCCTGGCCTCCCAAAAGAGTTACAAAATCGTTTTAGGGAACTAAGCTAGTTTCTCAAAAGACCAATGATGCCAGGCTCACGTTAAGTTTACTGTGTGACTTTTCGGCATGTCTGCATCCCAGTAGCAAAGAGACCTCAGTTCTGAGCCTCTTAAATGTTGCCCAACAACATCATCCACATCAGTCCTGTCTCACCAGACTTCATCTACTTGTACAGTATGTATGAAAATATGTATGTACTTCATCATGTACATATGATGAGGCTGGTAACTATAACATCTGTGGGACCCCTGTGTATGTCTGTCTGTCTCCCTGTCTGTGTGTGCCTGTCAGTGTGTATGACTGTGAATGAAAGTTAGAATTGAAACATGTGTCAAGAATCTCTGTCATTGGGATATTGATATAATGTTAATACTATTTCCATAGTGGTTGCATTGATTGATACTATTTAGTTAAAGCACAGTATTGATGGTGTTGCAGTGTGGATACTTTTCTTTTCTTTGATACTATTTTTCTGTGATACTAGTTACCAAGTTTCCATATTCACAATAAATGCGGCTTGTTGCCTTATCCCCTAAAAAGATCCTGTGATATTTGTTATTTGGGTAACACTACCAGCTCGGCAACCTGGGCAGACGCAACATGAGACAGCTGGTATGGCTCTAATACTCGGTGCTGGGTACACACGGCGTATCCGGGAACAAGGTTACCCAAGCTGTCTCTGAGCCAGGAACCGTCAACAAACAATACCAGCTCAGGGTTTGACAAGGGGATATCTTGCAGATCCAGTCGGGGAGTAAGAAGATGTTCGGTGACTAACAGGCAGTCACGGGGTTCCCCGTCACAAAGGATGGGGAGAAGCGAGGCAGGATTTAACACAGGGCACCGGGTTAGAGTGATGTTGGCGGCTGAAAGGAGGAGCCTTTCATATTGAGTGAATCTGGAGTTAGATAGATGCTGGGTTTTGCCTTTCAGAACTAAAGCAGCAACAGCATGGGGAATGGCCACAGACAAGGGGCATCCCAGAACTAGGGTCTCAGCTTTTTCAACTACAAGGGCTGCTGCTCCTACGGAGCAAAGGCAGGGAGGGAGCCCAGCTGCAGCTGGGTCTAATGCAGTGCCGTAGTACGCAAGGGGGCAATTCTCATCTCCGTGGCGTTGAGTCAGGACCCCTGGGTAAACCCCTCTCTCTTGTGACAGAAGGGTAAAGGGTTCCTGGCAGTCTGGTAGCCCTGGGCAGGTGCGTGAGATGAGCCTGCTTGAGAGACGCAAAGGATTGTTCAGCCTCGGGGGCCAGACAAGAGGCTCAGTGACCGAGTCTAGGGTCAGCTCTGCAGGGGTTTGATGACTGACCCATATCCCAGGACCCACTGTCTGCAGTACCCTTCTATTCCCAAAAGGTTCTCATTTGTTTGCGAGTGGTGGGCTGGGGTGTTTGTAAGATGGCATTTATCCTGGAGGAAGATAAGTGCCTTTCTCCTGCGGAGATATCGTGGCCTAGGTAACGTACTCGGGGGAGACAAAGCTGCAATTTGGATTCAGATGCCTTGTGACCCTTAAGGGCAAGGGCAGTTAACAGCATCAGTGAATCCTGTTTACAGGCCTCCAAATTGGGGGAGGCCAGCATTAAATCATCCACATATTGGATTAAGGTGGAACCTCCCTTAAAGACTATGGGGTCCAGATCTTTCTTTAAAATTTGTGAAAAAATAGTGGGAGTCTCGGAATAACCCATTGGGAGCCGTGTCCAGGTGAATTGGAGCCCTTGATAAGTTAAAGCAAACAAAAACCTGCTATCTGGGTGGATTGGGATAGAAAAGAAAGCCGAACAGAGATCTACAACAGTAAAGTAGGTGGCAGTTGCAGGAATGCATGACAAAATAGTTGCAGGATTTGGGATAATGGGGAAGGCAGGTAAGATCGCAGCATTAACTGCCCGGAGGTCTTGTACAAACCGGTAAGTGTCTTTCCGAGACTTTTTGATTGGGAATATAGGAGTATTACAGGGGCTGCGGGTGGGGATAATAATCCCTTGCTCTAAGAGTGAGTCTATTACCGGTCGGTTACCCTCCTCGGCGTCTTTGGAAATAGCATACTGTGGAACGCAGGGGAGAGGTTTTGTAGTGTTTAAAGTGACCCTCATGGGTTCAGCGCTTAACATATAGCCTACTTCATTCCAATGGGGTGACCACAATTGCGGAGGCACCTGCGCTAACAGTTCCTTTTGCAATGAGGAAGTGTCAGTTTCGGTGTCTCCCTGGTCAGAATCGTGTAATAATGTTAATATGGTCTCTCCCATGGGTTCCGGTATATCAAGATAAATGCTGTCTGGGGTACAATAGATAACACAGCCCAATTTACACAACAAATCCTTTCCTAGTAAGTTAACTGGTACAGAAGGACTAAGCAAGAAAGCATGTTGTTCAGAGATAGGTCCAATAGTGACAGGGAGGGGTCGCGACACCAGGTGGGGAATAGGCTGTCCACTGATCCCTATGGCATTTATAGTTTCAGTAGACACCGGGACATGGGGAAACTCTGAGGCCCTTACGGTGGAACGAGAAGCGCCAGTATTGACCAGGCACGATACAATTTGCCCATTTACAAGACACTTCAGGCTGGGGCCAGACTGGCTAAGGGAATTAAGGGAGCAATGATGTCACAACCCCTCGCGTTGTCCTATGCAGGATTATTGTGGTGGTTTACGCTTGGAGTGGGGTTGGGGGTAGCGGGGGGAAAAACAGCGGGGTATTCAGTTCGATCGGGTCAGTAGGGACATTGGGATTTCCAGTGGCCAGCTTGTTTGCAATAGTGGCACTGGTTTCCATAGACTGTCTGCCCTCTTCCCAAATTCTGTTGTCCTCCCCCTCCCAAATTCTGTTGTCCTCCCCCTCCCAAATTCTGTTGTCTTCCCCCCTTGCTCCATCCTCTCCCTCTCAATCTTCCCCTGAGGTTTCCTGACTGGTTTTGTAACTGGTGAATCTGAAGAGCCATGAGCTTAACTTCATTATCTTCCTTGGACTTCTCTACTTTCTTTTGGAAATGTTGTGCAGCTGCTAAGAGCTCTGTCAAGGGCTTCCCCTCCCAGCCAATTACAACATGCTGCATTTCGTTGGAAACCTTAGGTAGGGGACCCTGAACAAAGGCAGCAGCCATGGCTTGTGGTGCATCTTGCTCAGGATTTCTCATGCCCGAGTGGCGTTCAAATACTTGTTTCAGTCTCTGGAGGTAATCGACTGGTTCTTCGCCCTTATTCTGTTTGCACAAATTAATTTTAGTCCAATCGGCTTTTCTAGGACAGATGGTAAGCACCGCTTGCACTTACTGATTACGGGCGGTGACTAAACCTTGGCTAGTACTGGGGTCTCGATCTGGCCATTGGGCTTTGGCATGTAGCCTTAGAAGAGTTTCTCGGGGCAGAACAGCCTGCAGGAGTTGATTTAAATCTGCCCAAGTGGGATTATAACATGCTATCACAGTTTGTAGTTCATCTTGGAATTTTACAGGATCTTCCCTAATTTTTGGAAAGGTTCTAGTTAGATTAAACAAATCAGATGGAGACTATGGGGCCTGCACGGTTACTAGGGCCGATCCCTGTCCTGGAAGCTGCCAGAGGGGGTACAGTTCCGTAGAGGTTACATGGCTCTGACTCTGGGTGAAGTATTTGCTGGATTCAGGGGTAGCTTGTGGTTGATTAATAATCGGGTGCGGTTTTGTAACCATTTTCTCAATGGGCTGACTGGGGTCAGAACAGGTCGTAGTTGTCATGCGGACTGCATTAGGAGGGGGGGGCATTTGTGTTATTTGGCATTAATGTGTCAAAATCATAGCAATTCATGTAAGACACGCCATGTCAGGTACTGTTAGAAAGGTTATAATATGCTGAATAAGATGATAATATTTGTATTCATGTGTGATAGGTGTGAGGAAAGTTATGGAGATCTTTGATATCCTGTATTTCAAACTGTGCTGTAAAAGACACACCCCAGACAGAGAGGCCACAGGACAATAGCCCGCTTAATGGCCCATCAAGACCTTTACAGAAGCCAAAGGCCTAGGAAGAAACTAAAGGCATACCTGAAGAGTTACCCGGATTGGCCCATGTGACTATGGACTCCATTTTGGTTCCTGTAAAGTTCCACAAGCCACATGGCCAGCAACAGAGGGTATATAAGATCAAACTGCAGAAACCATTTTGTCTTTTGTCTTGTTCGTTGTTCCTGTCCAGCTGCGGACACACCTCTGGATCAACACACTTTGCAACTGAACTGAAGGACTTAGACCCATCCAGGTACTGGATGTATGCCAGAGGAACTATACAACTCCACAATTCTTCTAGAAACCTGATGTATATGGACTTTTAAATCATTTGTATCTATCTGATTGCTTTAAGCCTTTAACACTTCTCTTATTGTTTGTTTTTCTTTTATTAATAAACCTTTAGTTTTAGTTACTAAAGGATTGGCTGGCAGCGTGGTATTTTGGGTAAGATCCAAACTTATAGTGAACTGGTCCTGTGGCTGATCCTTTGGGATCAGAGGGAATCTTTTAGTAAAGAGCATAGAGTTTAAATAACTGGTCTCTTTACTGGACCTAGTGTCAGTTTGGGAGCCAGAGGCTGAAATGCAGTAAAGGGGGCTGTGTGTGTTGGCACAGTGGCTTCTT
>VOCS01051593.1:0-13782 GCA_007922155.1 Mesoclemmys tuberculata
GCAGAGAGTGTCATTAATTAATGCATTGTTAGATGATGGTGTTACGTATTCTAGGGTTACGTTACAGTAAGTGTTCTTCACAATGTTCTTGTACCATACATGTTCTAGCAGTCTAAGTGGTATTTCCTGTCCTGTATATCTTCTAATAGTGTCTGTGTTGTTGCAAGTCATGCTTGATTTCTATCGCACCCTTTAGTGTAACTATTCACTCCTAAGTAAATGTGGTATCCGTTTTGGAAGTATCACAGCTCATGTCTTCTCTCTTGATCAGAGGCTGTATCCGTGTCCTTTCAAGGGAGGATTGTCCCCCTGGAAATTCCAGTAGAGTGAACTACCATATCAGTAGTTTTTAGGGGTAATCCTGTGCTCTAAAGTTCTCTCGGTAATATCAGATTGGCTTCCCCAAAATCTCCTGGGAACAGGAGGAATAAGGCTAGTGAGGGAATTCAGAGTGGAAAGGATCCTGGGAAGGGCCTGGAAGCTCCCAGCCAGCTCCTCTGCCCTGCTCCACCCACCCAGAGCCTAGCAGTGGGCACCTCCCAGCAGTGACCGCAGAGCACACCGGGGGGGGGAGGGGCTAGGGGGGGAAGGAGAGACAGAAGGACTGAGAGCCTAGCATCCATGGAGGCACCTGCTTCACCAGGGAGTGCGAAACGCAAGGCTGAGGAGGGTCTGGAACCCCTGGCCCCAGCCTCTTTAGCCGGGAGCAGGCTGGATGAAACCATTTGTGGAATCTGTCAGGATTATTTGACAGAGCCGGTGACTATAGAGTGTGGGCACAACTTCTGCCAGGCCTGCCTCACCCAGCGCTGGGAGGGAGAGGAGACGCCCTCCTGTTCCCGGTGTGGGGAAAGGGTCCAGAAAAGAGCCTTCACGTCTAACGTGCAGCTGGGCTGCTTAGTACAGAAGAATCAGCCGCTGGGGGTTAGTTTCCCTTTCCTGAGCTCAGAGAAGCTGGTTTGGCTGGCGCTGGCTGGGGCGTTTCCCTTCATGCTGTTCCCAGCAGACCCTGGACTGAGCTGAAGTGAGTCACCCCCAGTGTCACAGCCCCGGGGCAGGGGAGACAGAGCCAGGGCTAGGGGAGTTGTTGGGTGGGGCTTTGTTTTTCATAGTATATATTTATTACATTTTAAAATAGCTACATACACAAACAGACCAAACAGACATAACCAATGGTACCGAAACGTCTCACAACACATTAACAGCTCACAATTGATCAACGATTTGCTAGCTGACCATAGATAGACTTGAAACATATCTATAATATGAATGGTAGAATGTAAATCAATTATTTGTATTACACAATTTAGAAAAAACAAAATTTGCTCATAAAAATCCAACTAGTTAAAGAAAAATTAAATTAAAATAACAAATAGAGGGAAAGTTCAGAAGAAGTGGGTGTAGAGCAGGGGGAGGCAAGGGGGGCCCCATATATTAAATAGGATCATTGAGATACTGCCGGGAAAACATCCCATTGTCGTGCTATTAGTCATTTCCTCCCAATAGCAAGCTGCCAGACCTTTGTTTTGTAAAGAACAGGGCTCTTCCAATATTGGCAAGGAGGGACATACCCACTGTTGTGGTGTCCATCTGGAACACAGGCAGGGATCTATGACTTTCCCTTTCTTACTTAAGTATGTTCCCGCCAAACGTTGAGCCCAAATATGCTTTTCCCGGAGAACTGGGAGGGCTAGAAAGGACCATAGGGTACGCTTACACCTATGTTGTTGAGCTTGTATTGCTTGGATTGTAACACGCCCTGTTAGGGAGGATGTACATACATAAGATTCCAGAGGTTTATACCATTTGGGGACATAAGGAAGAAAAAGGGTATCTTTGTGCTTTGTTAATAGGGGATTAGAATCATTATATCTTTGGCTCAAAGACAATCCATTTCTCTTTCAGTTAAAACAATAGCTAATAGCTGCTGCTCTGAGCACCAATCGGGCTGGGGCTGTTTTATTTCCAATTTCTTGCATGGTGGCATGTTGAGCCAAGAACGGTTGGTTCCCTTGTTTTCACGTGTGCCATTGTAAATCCCTTGTGTCTACCCCAGTCTGTCCTAGCTCAGCAATCTGGTGCTCCTGCCCCTGCACAATTCTGTGCTGTTAAGGTTTTACCGCACCAGTTGTACTTTTCGATGCGTGTAGATTCACTGAATTTAGGATTCCCATGTCTGCTCCCAACCCCCCACTATAGTATCAGTTATATCCCCCTCTGGCGGGAGGGGGAATGTTCCCGCTGTAGAGAGCAGAACCAAGCATTAAACAAAGGGGTGCTCTCAGGTGTACTCATGGGCCGGGTTACGTTAAATTATTCTTAGTCCAGTTAACTGTGATATGCAGAGTTGCCTACAAAAACAGTATTATTTACCCATCCTGTTACCGTCCGAGTTCCCAGGGGCCCTGGTTTGAAAGGTGGGAATGTCTGGTAACCAGGAGGATGGGGCGACAATGTGGGTTCACGTGTGATATTGGTCCAATAGGGGTGCTTTGATTGCACAGTTCTGGTTATTGGGAGTGATGTTCACCCATGCCTGCAGGGTAACTGGAGCAAAGGGCCCACGCAGTGTACTGTTGGGTGCTGATATTATTTGGATTTGGTTTCAAATGGTAAAGTTAAACCGCTGGACTCCCCAATGAACATCAGGGGTTGTTAAGCCAAATAATCCTACTAATAATTTCAAAAACAACACCTGCCTCCTTTTCCTTAGTTAGCTCCCATGATGTTCTTCTGTAAAAACGCTGGCACAGGAAAAGAAAAAGATTTGGGTTAGGACACCACCGTGCTGATGGCTTTCACAAAGGTTGAAACAGTCCCAGTACGGCTGTTTGGGACGTCAGGCAGCACCAGATGTTTTGTGGATACCTGAAATGATTAAGCATGTGTTAGATAAAAGAACAACTCTATCTGTAACACATGGACCCATTTCAGTTTCCCATCTTCAGCCAATATTTCAATATTTCAGTGATGCACCATAAAAAAGGAGACTCTGGCCCCAGAGGCTCCCATTGGACACCGCTCCCCTCTGCAGCTCAATAAACGGCTATTTCCTGTTACTCTTTTTTACTGCACTTTTTTCTCCTTAATTGTTAAATACCATTTTTCTCTCTCATTGTCACCAGGCTGAGCCTATTTTCTTGGAGGAAAAATGTGGCCACAGAAGAGAAGAGCCGATAAAATCCCACTGTTCGTGTCTCTGGGCTCCTTTCTCTTCACTCACCTGCGGTTTGCCACAATCAAACTGGAACCTGCAGCCTGAGGCTGACCTGGCACCTGGGTCGGGCTGGGCTGTGACGTCGGACTCTGGAGCAGTTGAACTCCCAGTGTCCCTGCAGCGTCACTTGGATCAGCCCAAGGCCCGTTGTTACCTTCGTACATTCCCATTTTCAGGGCTGGGATGGGGGAACCCAGAGGAGATTTAGCAGGGGGCAGAACTCTGGGAGCTCAGCGCAGTGTCCAGCTGTACCAACAGCCCAGGGGTTGCGGGGACCCTAACAACGCGCAGTGCCATGTACAGGTGATGAGATGTGCGCCAGGGCCAGGTCCAACGGCCAGTGGGACTCTGAGCATGGACGGCAGGGGCACCGGGTCAGGCTCCAAGGGCCAGAGAGTCTCAAACAGGCGAGAGCTAACGGATGGAAATGTCGGGCTGGAAGGGCCCTCGAGAAGTCACCAAGTCCAGCCCCAGCACTGAGCCAGGGCCCAGTAAACCTGACTGACAGGGCTTCAAGCTGGTTTCTGGGTGCGGTGGGGGATGGGCACCCTCAGACTATGTTTCATTGTGCTGCTAACACGAGCTGATCCTGGCCAAGTCGAGGGTAGCAGAGAACAGAGGGGTGCCTAAGCCAGCCAGGACCGAGGCCTATACAGCCTGCTTTGGAAAACCTCCAGTGAAGGAGCTTCCCAGAACCACCCTAGGCAGCGTGTGCCATTGTCCCACTGTTCCTATGGTTAGGAAGCTTTTCCTGTGATTTCATCTAAATCTGCTGGGCTGTAGTTTGAAGCCGTTGCCTGTTGTCCTGCCCTCTGTCGCATGAGAACAATTATTGTCCATCTTTTTTATGGCAGCCTTTCCAGCATTTGAAGATGACAATCATGTGCCCCCTTAATCTCCTCTTTTCCAAACATACCCGTCCCTTCAGCCGTTGCTGACATGGCTTGCAGCATTCCAGCCCTTTGATCGTCTTTGTTGCTCACCTCTGGATCCTTTCCAGTTTCTCTATATTCTTTCTATGCATTATTATCCAAAACTGGACACTGGACTGCAGGTGAGGCCTACCCAGCGCCGAGCTGAGTGGTTCTGTCACCTCCTGTGATGTCCATGCCATGCCTCCTAAACCTAAAATTACATTTGCCTTTTTTTGCAAGAGCCTCGCATTGCTGGCTCATGGTGAGGCTGGGATCCACCACAGCTCCCAAATCTTTCTTAATCAGTGCTGCTGCCACGCCAGTTAGCCCCATTCTGTATTTGTGCATTTGAGGTTCAACCTTGCTAGAAGTGTCAGGCAGAGGCAGCTGGTACAGTGGGCAGAGCATGAAGTCTTTGGCCCTATTTACAGCTGAGCTAATGGCTCCCTGCCCTGTCATGTTTCCAGATGTGCTGGAATGGACGTGTCTGTCCCCGGGAGCTGAGTAATTCCCTCTTGTACCTTCCATCCCCCCAGACCAGCTCCCCTGTCCATGTTTGTGCCTGGGACTCCCTGGGGCCCCTCTCAAGGGAGTTCAGGAGGGGCAAGTGGTGCTGCGTTACTCTGAGGCGGGGTTAGCCATGAAGGAGCCAGGCTGGGCCATAGAACTGTCCCCACATTTGTTCATTCCCCCATTGGCTGTTCCTGGTTATCAGTATCCGTGATTGGTATCTAGTGCCCAGGAGCCCCTGTCACAGACATGTAACAAAGAGACGTCCCCGGCCCAGAGAGCTACACCATGGAGGCAACATGAGTGACAGGGACTCCCCGTGCAGCTGTGGGCAGGGAGGAGGAGGAAACAATAAACCGAACTGGACGGTGCGTGCTGACCACACTGATTTTTCTGTCCTTAGGAGCAGAGAAAAGCAGGCCCCAGCCCTAGGAAGTAACAGAATGTGCTTGTTGGTTCTGGTCACTGTGTAATGACCAAATGTGAGCACAAAATGGAAAGTGAGTGTAAAGACAGGCCAGTGGGACGTTTGTTGTTCCCTGGGAAGCACTGTGCTAGTCTCAGACCCTCAAACTCTTGGATTTTCTTTCCTATTTTCCTCCTGCATTTTTAAGGACTTGCAGGACAGCCCCTGTGGGTGGGTGCACTTTACCCACAGCCTGCTTAGTGTGGTGTATTCCTGGTGTTTCTCCAGCAGTGAGACTTTGGATGATCCCAGCCCTGCCAGAAGTGATAGATTCAGAGATTCTAAAACCTGAAGGGACCCTTAGATTTAGTCTGAGCCCCTTTGTAACACAGACCAGTGAATTTCACCTAGTTCCTGAGCCCAATAACCTGTGTGACCCATCCATGCCTAGGGCAGCCATCTGAAAATGCCAAGGCTTCAAAAGGAGAGCAGATTCTCCCAGCACTGGTGGGTGACACTGAAGTCAGACTTCCCAACCAGTCACAAACAGTGCTTCTGATTCTCCACACCGGTTATCAAGAAACTAAAATAAAAATATACATAGCGCCCTTTACTGCATTTCAGTCTCTGGCTCCCAATCAGCCACTAGGTCCAGTAAAGAGAGACGTTATTTAAAACTCTATGCTCTTTACCAATAAGGTTCTCCTGACCCCCAAGGATCAGCCACAGTACCAGATCAACAGAAGTTTGGATCATACCCAAAATACCACGCTGCCAGCCAGTCCTTTGGTAACTAAAACTAAAGGTTTATTATAAAAGGAAAGAAATAAATGATAAGAGAAATGTTAAATGATCAAAGCAATCAGATACATACAAATTATTGGAAAATCCATTTATATCAGGTTTCTAGTAGAATTATGGAGTTTGCAGGCTTGTATAATCTCGCTAGTGTACATCCAGTACCTGGATGGGTCTCAGTCCTTTGCTTCACAGCTGCAGCTGTAGATGAATTGATCCAGAGGAATGAAGACTAAATAGTCCATGTACAGAGTTTGTTCAAATTCTTCCATGAGAATTAGCAGGGTGATTCCAGGCTGGTGCTGGAATCTCAGTCTTGAGATCCAAACTTTCCCTGACAACCTTGGACAGATTTGAGATAAAAGGATCAGTCCCCTAGAGTCTTTTATAGATCCAGGCAGGCTCACGGATACTTTCTTGACAGCAGGTATCTCCTCAAACAATTAATAGATGATTAAGTGGGAATCTGAAGTACCATATCCCATGTCCTGTGCACACTGGTAGCTAGTTACATTAGCAAAAGGTAATCGGCCAGTTATAACCATTTACAGGTATTCACCACTTAAACTACAAAGAGAAACACAAACAGTAGTATTGTTACATTCAAAGTGCCATCTAAATGGTCAAACGTTCCTTTTCAACGCCTAATCAATAGACCAGTGACAGACAGGAAAGCAGTTTATCTATCTTGCTAACCTCCAACAAGAGATACCTAAATAACATCAAGTAATTACCAACAAGACACTTACATATCACAGCTTTAGTCTCTTTATAAGGAATGACCCTGACTACTAGTGTCTTTTCCTGTAATATATCTTGAAAGGTCAGAGTTGGACCATGCAACTTGCAAAGTTGCTTGGTTTTCAGGCCTAGCATCACAACCTGTGTTTGATTAAAGCCTCCTTTCAGAGAGGCACCAGTCCGGACTGGAAGACATTTGAAAGGCAGGTGCTACATTGGCACAGCTGCGCTGCTGTAACATTTCCAATGAAGATGCTCTAAGCCAACAAGAGAACACTCTCCTGGCAGCAGCATTACTGCACCTCTGTGGGCACCGTTATGGACAGCGCTTAGGTTGCTGTGACTTGCATTGCTCGGGGGGGCGGGGTGTCTTTTTCACACCCCTGTGTGACATAGCTTAGATTGACATAAGCAGTTGTGTAGACCTGCTCTGAGGGCTTGAGGACGTACCTTTGCTGTGGCGGTAGGGTCCTGAACGTCAGTAACTGTTACAAAATTCACACTAAGACGTGTTAGTTGATTGCCCCCAATACCCTGGATAGGTGTCATTATATCTTGCAACGGCCAAGAGCTCGGCCAGGAATCAAAAGGAACAATAGTCACATCAGCCCCTGTATCCAGTAGGGCATCATGGATAATCTGTCGTCCATCCATCCCCTGGAAACAGACTGTTCGAAGGGGCTTTTTCGGGGTCAATTCCATTGCGAAGGCAACATCCGGTATTCCGGTGGACCCAAACCCGCGGGGTCCACGATATATAGAGCTCGTCTGAGGAACAGCACTTTTGAATGGGATTAGCTGGGCAAGTCGAGTACCGGCTATAATGGTAACTGGCGGGTAAAGTGAACGTACCATAATTCCAATATTTCCTGTATAGTCCGCATCAATAAGACCAGGCAAAACAAAAATACCTTGTTTTGAGGTGGATGACCGTCCAATAAGCAATGCACTTAGACCATAACCCAGTGGTCCGGTAGAAGTAGAAGGAATGATATGTACCTTGTCGTTATCCAGGGTGGTATCTACCGCAGTGGCCAAGTCCACTCCGGCACTGCCTTGGGTTGCTCCTGTGAGGTATTCCAAACAGCCGGCCGGGGGGTAGGAGGCACTTGTATTTTCGCGCCCCCCCGAGGGGCGCTCGATGTCCCGTTTCCCGACAGGGGTGTCCCATCCCTTTTATAACGGGACCGGCATTCAAAAGCACGGTGCCCAAACCTATTACAGCGAGCACAGAACTCGGTAGGGGTTTCGGAGGTGGTATCAATGACTCTAGTAATTCTTTTAGTAGGGCAATCAATAGTTCCTTTTTTAGGGCAATCACGTCTCAAATGGCCCGGCTGGCCACAGGCAAAACAGAGGCCAGTTGATCGAGAAGGTCCTTTACCTCTAGAACTCCGACCAATTAGAGGTCTAAGTGCGACTGCTAATGCCGTTGCATGCGCTTTAGCGTGGATCTGGGCTCTATCCATTTCCTCGAACATGGCAGCCCGGTTACATGCCTCAATCATTTCAGTAAGTGACGCCGTTTTAGGTAAAGTAGCCAAGATACGGCGACAGGTAGAATTTGCATTTTGAATTGCAAGATCAAGTCCAACTGCTATTTTAGCCTCAGCAGATAAGGTGGGAGAGCGGTCAATTGCTTCACGGAGCCGATCCAAGAAGGTTTGGTACGGCTCCGTTGGCTCTTGCGTTATTTTTGCATAGGGAGGGGATGGTTTTCCCATCTGGGGCACCTCTTTAAACGCTGCGAGCACCAGCGCCTGAGATTGTTGCAAAATCCGGGGGTCCATCCGAGCTTGCAGCTGGGGATCAGCAAATTGGCCGGTCCCCAGCAACATATCCCTAGATGCCACACGCAACGGATTTTCATCCGGCAAATCCAGATTACTGATGATTGCAAGGTCTACCCGTTTTACCCAACTGTCTTTCCACAACAACCTTTGAGTAGGGGTAAGAAGCATATTAGCAAACTTTACAGCATCATATGGACACATTGCCTGCCCTGCAAATATCTGCTCAATCAAAGTCTGTACATACGGGTTAGTTAATCCATAAGCCATTACTGATTTTTGTGCTTCCCGAACCAGCTTCCAATCCAAAGGGATCCATTTCCGCTTATTAGGGTGCTGCGGATCAGGTGTTATAACAGGAAAGGCTTCGGGCAGAAATTCCCCTTGTATTATAGCATCCTTGATAAGCCCCCTCCACCTTTGAACCGGGTCCGGGGGGTCTGAAGCCATAGGTGTAGATGAATCTGAGAGGGGTCTTTTCTCGTCAAGCGCGCGCTTGCGGTCCTTCATCTGTTCATCTATCACCGCACGTAAACGAGCACAATCCTGTTCCTTATCATAATACTTAGCAGCAGCCAGAGTATGCGATTGTACGGTCCCACGGCCCTCGCCCGTTAATTCACAAAGTCTATCCAATATATCCTGTAGTTGCTGACCTTGTCGCAAAGTTTCCTGCCGAAATTTGTTTGAGTTTGTAAACTCGCTTACATCGGGGTACAGTCTGTCAATATGTGGGCCCGGAGGCTCCTCACCAATGTTCATATCAGTACCCGGAGAAGACGGGTCGGGTAAAGGAATAGTGCTTGGATCGATTTCCGGCGCACCGGGAGCCAAAGGTATCACGGTATCACTTCCACCGAAAAATTCTCGCGCTCCAACAGGCAATACACAAGGCGCCTCAGCCTTTGGCCGAAAAATTTCGCTCACAGCCGTTTGTACCACCGCCTCGGCCGCGAGGGTTTCCACAATCCCTTTAGCTTTACTCCAGATTGAACTCAACTGTACAGCCTCCTTATTGCCTTGTGTCACTGCTTCCCATAAGTCAGAACCTAGCTGTTCCCAAACCGTCTTGTCAAAAACCGCATCGGGCTTAATAAAAAACCCACGCCTCTGCCCCCATCGTAATAAGCGAGACAAAGCATCTGGGGCAAGTTTCTCCCCCTGCTTCTCTGCAATGCGAGTCAAAAACTCATGCACCTTTTTTTCTTCCGCTGATGCAGCGATACCCATAATATTTAGTGCAGCCGCTCACCTGTGAGCTCACACACGCCTCTCTTGGGCGACACAGCCTCTCTTGGGCTAGACGTTTCTCTCGAATGTCCCGGAGCCTCACACACGCCTCTCTTGGGCTGTCACGTCTCTCTCGGACGTCCCTGCGACTGCACTCTCCGCGTAGGTGAGGACAGATCGATCAGTTCCTGCTGAATCGGATCACGTCGGGGTCACCATTTGTTGCGTCTTGTTCCTAAACAAAACTTATCTATATATACATGTGGGCCGGACAGAGCACAACAACCAATATGATTGCAAGCAAAGTCATTTATTATAGACCAGGATCATCTTTTATAGTATTTCATATATCAATTTCATATATCTCCTTCTTATTACACGATTGCTGATTGGTTAATCATTACATAAACACAAAACAAGAACACAATTTAATTCTCATAGGTTACTTAGTATTTCGCATAACAAGCAGAATTATTATATTATTATTCTCCTACTCACAACAAAATAATCAGAAAAGGAGTTACCCCTTGTCCTTGGCAAGCAGCCACTTCTTACTAAGCAACTTTATCTATTTCACACGTCCTTGGGGCCTAGCACTGTAACATCACATCCTAGACATTAAGGCAGCATAGGGATGATAAATCCCCACAGAGGAGATAGTCAATCCATGCCTGAGGGCAACCCTTGCTCAGAGCTGGGCACAGCCCCAACAGGAAACACCTTCCCTGCTGCTCTCACAGGCCTCTGGCATCCGAGTGCCTCCTTTGTTGAATTCTATTCGGATGAGAGCGAATCTTTCACCAGACCCAGCTGAGCAGGTTCTGCTGCCATTTGTTTATACACAGGGAGGCACCTCTCATTACCCTGCAGTGAACACGCCAGTGATTTGTCACCCAGCACCAGCCAGACCGGCCATTGCCCAGCATGCCGAGCACCAAGGTGCGCTCACACAGACAGTGCTCTAGCAAATCGAGTGCCTCTTCTCTCAGCTGGCTGAGCAGGAAGGGCCACTCAGCCCTTGCGTACAGCTAGAAATAAGGTGCACATATTGTACCATGAGGGGGATTTACCACTGGAACAGCTCATCAAGGGTTGTGGTGGGTCCCATCACTTGGAGTCTTTAAGTCATTGCTGGGCGTCTCTCAGAGATCTGCTCTAGCTCAGACACCACTTGACGATGCAGGAATCACTGGGTGAGGGTCTTTGACCTGTGCTAAGAAACAGGAGGTCAGAGGAGATGATCCAGCCTTATCAGCTGTGAATCTGTGACGTATTCTGGCTAATGCTGTCCATATAGAAGCCTCACCGTCTGTGGTTGGTAAAGGGGTGTGGCAGCATGTTTAGGAAGCTTTAGTCACAGAGGGGATGATAAAGTAGCTACATTATTTGCTCGGATGAGTGAAATTCATACACACATCGGGAAGATGGGAAAAGGGTTTTGTGCCTGCAAGTGTGTGGCACACCCATAGGGAATGGTCACTGGATGTTTTTTTAACATGGCTTTATTAAATTATAGAAGATTATTGATAGTTTCCCATTTCTTCTTTCAGGAGGAGGCGAACACATCGAGCAGGTACTGTGCATGCATTTGCCTTTTTCATTTCCCCTCACACTCCTGTTGGAAGCACTGCAGAATTAGTGCACTGAGCAGCTGAGCTGAAAGGTGACGGATAATCTCTTCTCTTTAGGAGTGAAGATGGGAATGTCCAGGGACAGGAAGCCATTTCTACTCAACGGCAGGAGCTCGGAGGTAATGAACGCCCGTCTCACATTCAGCAGTGCCTACCCCAAACGCTCAGAATGCATGAGTCAGATCCAAATACATGACAAGCCTGGCTTGAAAACATCACAAGATTTTGAATAAAAACAATTGTGCCACCTCATTTTGAACAATTAAGGGAATTCCAGCCACCCCATTCCCCACTCCCTGACTCCACAATTTGTGTGTGGCCCTTCAGGGTGCACGTCTGGTCTTAAGAACACTCAGACAAATGTGAGCATCTCCTAGAATTGGGTATTAGCTCAAATGGTGGAGGTGTTGGTAGCTCTCCAGGTTTGTGTTCAGGCTGCACAGGTGAGGGTTGGTCATAGGTCTTCATGTGCAAACTCTAGGCTGAGATCATGAGATTAGAGAGGCAGGATGGTCCAGTGGTTACAGCTCTAATCTGCTCTGCTACAGATGTCCCATGGGACACTGGGCGAGTCACTTAGGGACAAATTATTAAAACTGTTCAGGTGCCTAAAGAAGCAAATTAGGGCCTTGCGGGATTTCCAGATGTGCCCACGAGCCATTGATGTCAATAGGAGTCAGGCACCTCGCTGCCTTGGAAAATCCTACTGGGCACCTACCTGAATCTTTGGGCGCCTCAATCCGTTTAGAAAGCCCGTCCCTCTGTCACTCAGGTCCCCGTCTGCGCAATGGGGATAATAGTAGAGCTCCAGCTCACTGCCGGGTTGTGAGCATAAATACACGAAAGATTGGGAGGTTGGGAGGAGCCCAGACACTATGGTAATGAGGCCGTATAGGTGCCTAAAACAGAGCTTGGCACCAGAAGAGTTCAGTCTCCAGTCAAAGCATTCTGCGTAACACCAGAGATGAGTGTTTAATGCTAAAGAGCTGTGGGAATGTTTTCCACACTGCTGTGGTGGAGTTACAGTTGTTTGGGTGACCCTAAATGTGGTTTGTAATAGTGGTTTGGAAAAGTTTAACTTCTGGGTGGTTTTAGTTAAAGCTGAATCTTGACTTTGAATTTCCATGGTTTTAAAAATTTGCTTTCTTAAAATCTAAAATTGATTTTCATGCTCTTTTGAAAAAAGTGTCTGGCACATCTGCCCAATCTTCCCTGAAACTGAGAGAAACGGTCTGTGTGTGATAATAATTGGCTATGGTGTTTTTAGTGTTGAGTCTAAATAGGGAGCTAGCTGACTGACAGGCACATTTCCACATTTTCCGTGATGACCTAGATAAACCCCGACTGGACTGAAGTAGCTCTCTGTGAAATGTTCGTCCATTTGGAAGGCAGCATGAGACCTAGACCCAGCTGAGATCCTGCTTACATCCCATTTGGAGATTTTAAATGTGATGTAAGTGCCTAGGCCTTGCACTGGTCCCCTGTGAAGCGGAGAAGTATGTCCTTTCTGAATGATTCGGAAATGAAAGATCGCTCTCGATACCGTGGGGCACCTAGAAAGTTGTTCTTTTTCCCATGACTAAACTTTTGTGTCCTGCCCTAAACATGACAGGGTGCTCGCCAGCGGCAAATGTCACCAGTAAGGATATGATTCTGTCACAGAGGGCATGGATTAATGGCGGCCAGTCCCCGGGGCTGCCGGAGCAGCAGCCCCCACCAGCGGTCAGCCCCCAACTTCACACCCAGTGTTAGCCCCCCCTTCCCACAGGGTATGTTTAGTAAAACTCAGTGACAGGCCGTGGGCTTCCCTGTATTTTGTTTATTGCCTGTGATCAGTCCCTGACTTTTATTAGAAACAGCCCTGAAGGAATCTTAACCCTCGTCACAAGCAGTCGTCCCAGCTCAGCCGAGTCCCTGTAATTCCACTTGTGCTCACCAGGGGGCATCACTTTGTGGCTAATGTTCACCAAACTGTGTCCGCACCACAGATTCCCTTGTCTTGGGCACTCAGCGAGTCCCATCCATGGATTGCTCTGTCGCATTCCTGAGTGGGTCCCTCTCACACCCTCCTGTCCCAGCTGTTCCAGATGTTATAAATAATTCAATAGTCATAGACAGAGACTGGGACCCAGGTGCTGTCCCCTCCCCAGTGACCGCCCTAATCCCTGGCCTACAGAGCGACTCACACTTGATTTCTGGACCAACAAGTATTTTCTTGGTCCAGAGTAGATAAATATTTTATAAGTGCTCTGTAAGGTATATGAAGTGCTTCAGGATACAAGGGTGACAGCCCTGCTATAGATCAGGTTTAGATCAGGTTTCTGTTTAAAGCTGGTCTTTCCTGAGTGCTGTAAAATCTGCACAATTACTTGGATTGCCCTGACTTGAGGTGTGGCTCATGGGGGCATAGGTTCCTGTTACTGGTCCAAATTAGGGGCCTTTTGACCAAGGGGTTGCTGAGATACAGCCCTCCCCCCAAAATCCAGTTGTTCTTAAAACTGACAGATTTTGGCAGCCAATTGTTGCTCACAGCTAGGGACCAAAC
>VOCS01051594.1:0-10553 GCA_007922155.1 Mesoclemmys tuberculata
GCCCTCCAGCCAGGTGACCGTCCTTTAGTCCATCCTCTCCAGGGTCCGCCGAATCCCAAACTAATAGTCCAACAAGGTCTGCACGAGAAAGGCGGCCTTCTGCCTTCTTTGGGGCTCTTCCTCAGTATGTCTTGGGCTCGGCCTACCCTTGCTGGGCTTCCTAATCCTTTTATGGCCTTGTGGCCTGTAGGAAAGCCCAGCTGCATCCTGGACTGTGATCTAGGCCCTGTGATCCCAGACTAAAGTCAATAGGGCAGCCCAGATATGCAGAGCAGCAAGGCCTAGTAGCCAGAGACAAGAGGGGGTCCTCCAATTCGCAGCACAGCAAGGCCTCGTGGGTGGGCCTGGTTTCGAGGGCAGGAAGACATAGTGGCCATCAATCATGCTTAGGGTCCCCGGTTTCACCAGGGAGCAAAGCCCAGTGGCCACAGTTCATGAGGGAGGCCCCGGATCTTAGTGCAGCAAGGCCTAGCGGCCAGAGTCGATGGGGAGTGCCCTCTGCTTTCGCAGGCCAGGAAGACCTAGTGGCCAGAAATCAAGCTTAGGGGCCCCCCGTAGAAGCAAAGTCCGATGGCCAAAGACGATGGGGCATGCCTTCTGGTTTCACATGGCAGCAAGGCCTAGTAGATGTCAGCCTTGGGGGCTGAGGGGCCAGGTTCACAGTGCAGCAGAGTCTAGAGGCTGGGGTCTTTGGGGGGCCCCCGGTTTTGAAGGGGGTTGCATCCATGAAATGAGGGGCTGCTTAGCAGGGCAGGACATTGGAGCGGAAAGAGTCTATTGTGGGTGCTGCCGGTTTCATAGGATCTAGTGGCTGGATTCCATGGGGGGACCCCAGTTTCGCAGGCCAGCAGGGCCCAGGAGCTGGAATCTTTCTTGGTGCCCCTCCTTGGTTTGGCAGGAAAGCAAGGCCTTGTACCAAGAGTCCATGGAGGGACCCACCATGTTTGAGGGTAGCAAGGCCTAGAAGGTAGAGTCAGCGAAGGGGGTCGCAAGGCAGCAACGGTCAGTGGCCAGACTCCACAGGGCTCCACAGTATCAGATTGACAGGGCAGCAAATCCTAGTGGTGGGAGTCCAAGGGGGGAGATCTCATTTTGCAGGCAGCAATGGCTACTGGCCAGAGTCCATGGGACCCTGAGTCGCAGGGCAGCGAAGCCTAGAGACCGGTCCATGAGTGGGGCCCGGTTGCATAAGGAACAAGGCCTAGTGGCTGGAGTCCTTGGGGAGGCTGGTGTCACAGAGTAACAAGGCCTAGTGGCCAGTGTGAATGTGCAGGGGCCCCCGGTGTCGTAGTGCAGCAGAGCCTTTTGGCTGGAGTCCAGGAGAGAAGCCCAGGTTGCAGGGCAGCAAGGTCAGTGGCCAAAGCCTCGTTGCTGGCATCAGAAGGGCGGCCCCAGTTTGCAGGTCGGGGGGCTGACTTGCTGGCTTCCATACGGGGGATCCCAGTTTGCAAAGCAGAGAGGCAGATTGGCTGGCGTCCCTAGAGCGGCCTCGGTTCTCAGGGCATTGATGGTTAGCCTCTCTGGAGCGGCCCCGGTGTGCAGGGCGGCGAGGCCTAGTGGCCGGCGACCTTAGGGCAGCTGCGGTTTGCAGCACTGTTTGTCTGCATGGGATGGGTCACCTGTCCTCGCTGTTCCCTGCATCGGCTCAGCTTCAGGCTGCGTCCTGGGAGGCTGCGACTGATCCCAGAACCTGGAAGTCAGATCACACTCAGAGACCCCTTGGAAGGGCCAAGGGGAGGTAGGAGAAACCAAGGCAAGAGGTGGAGCTAGCGCAGATGGGCTGTGGTCCTGACACAGGCCCTTCTGCACCTTCTGGGTCAGGGAGACTCTGCCTGAGAGCAGGGGGAATGGCATGGGGGTTACGCCAGGGAAGGCGGGGAGGGAAATGGGGTGAGGAGAAGACTTTTGGCATTTTGGGGGGCAGAGGGAGGATCCTGCCCCACAGGGAGGGGAGAGAGATTGTGTCAGGGCCAGGGCTCTCCATTTCCCCTTCAACTAGCCCCACTGACAGTGAGACAGAGCAGTACCTGCTGCAGGCAGCGTGAGCGGCTGGGTGGGGAAGCATCAGTGTTGTTCTGTGAGGCACAGGCCCTGCAGTGCCTCGGGCAGCTGGCGCAAGCGCCGGATGATGTGCAGCTCGCGCATCACCTTTCTTGTGACACCCTCCGACTGCGGGGAAAAGAACCTGTCAGACTCAGAATCCGCATAGCCACCGGGGGGATTAACGGCGCCTGGAACCAGCAGCGTTTCCACCCAGCCCTGCCCACCTCTGGGGAGAGAGTCACCCTCCTGGTCCCCGGATGGAGTCTTGTTCTCCGTTCCTGTGACCTCCAGAGACAGCCCCCCTCCCTTGTGGAGTGAGCGGCAGCCCACGTCCCCCTCTGTGCCCCTGACATTGTTCCGCCTCCGCACCCACCTGGCCACGCAGCTCAAGTTCTCCGAATCCTCCACCCCACAGCCCGGTGGGGCCGGGAGTCGGCTCGAGCAGCGGAGGAGGCGGCATTGGGGGAGCAGCGAAGTGGCATGGGGGGAGGTTGAGACCTTTCCCCAAGTCACCCACAGTGACTAATGCTGACTCTGCGGACGACAGCCCTGGTGAATGGGGCATATCGGGAGCCCCGGCTGACTGAATCCTCTCCTTCCCCCGAGAGCAGGTCCAGCCCTGCCAGCAGCAAGATGAGTTTCCCCTGCCCGTGTGCCTTGCTAAAGAGCTGTGTCAGAGCTGCTCAGGGGACCAGCTAGCTCCCTCCTGCTCATGGAGGTGAATTCATCTCCCTTCCCAGTGCCACCTGCTCTGCCTCTCATTCCCCACCAGGCTCCTTGCCGCAGACCAGCGAAGGGCGATAGGATGGGAGTCAATTTCCATGGCCTACAAGTGAGGGGCCCCGGGCCCTGCCCCAATCTCCTGAGTCTAATCCAGCTGCTTACCTCGGACCCCATCAGCCGGTCGGCTTCCCCCAAGATGGAATAGGCTAGGACCAGCCCAGCCTGGCTGACACGCAGCAGGGGGTCGTGGATGGCCAGCACTGCCGTCCGGATGTAGTATCGTCTCTGCCCCTCCGAGAACAGCTGCCCAAAGACCTAAAACCACAGGACAGGAGCCTTTAGGCGATTGGCCAGAGCCAGACTCTAAACATTGGGGCTAGAACGTGGGCACCCTCGAGTGACCCAGGGGGAGGGTAAGAGAGTAGCTGCAGCCAAAGCAGCTCATTTCTCTGGAGGCTTCCAGTATCCCATGGCTCAGGGAAGTCCCTTCAGTAACAGTTCACTGGCCCTGAGGAACCAAAAGGTTCTAGTGGGTCTTTGTGGAGAGCAGTTTCCTGCGGTGGCCATGAGGGGCTGGAAACGGATCTCTGGGTGTGTGAGCAGGCACACTCGGGTGTGCAGCTCACAGAGACATTAGGGAATCCTGTATTGCTTCCAGCAGAGAGAACTCCTGAACCCCAGTTTAGAGCCATGGGGGTTTTGGTGCTGACAGACCAAAGATCTATTTCCCCCCTTTAATCATTTCTCTAGAAGCCGGCTCTGGCGTGTGCAGCTCCTGGGTTACTTGCAAGGAGACTCCAAACTGCAACATGACAAGGAAAGTGAGGCTCAGGTCCCAGTCCCCACCGCACGGACACTCCCCATGCAGTGGTGCAGCAATGCAGCCTAGGAGGAAGCTCACAGTCTATCTCACGTGCTGTCTGCAGAGAAACATTCTGTGGATGCACTTGTGGGTCCAGAAGCCATTGCCAGGCCCTTCTGTGACACTATGGAGATCACCCGTTCCACCTTTGACTCCAGTTTGGGGTGCAGTTATCTGATGTGTTCCAGGGTTTGCACATTCCCACCATGGTCGTGCAAAAGGGAGTCTTTTGATTTTCTTGTGCATCAAGCAGGCGCAGCTTCCATGGCTTGTTCCATGCAGTTCATTGTGGTGGAAAGTCTGCATGGCGGGTCAGCACCAGGAGTGTGGCTTGTTGACTCAGACAACGGTTTTTTGGGGAATAGTGGATGAGGTCCAGACGCTTTGCCATTCCCTGACTGGGTCCGAAGACACGAGCTGGGTGCCTGTGATCCATGGCGCTTTTGAACTCAGCATCTCCCCTACCCAGTTGCTAGGCTGGGGCGTTCTGCTTCCCGACTGGCGATGGCACTGGGCAAATCCCACCTCCTTTCTTTTGCTTCTCTAGGGAGCAGGGAATCCAGCAAGGGTGTGTCAGGCACTAGGGACTCACAGACCCAGTGCTCCCCTCTCAGACACTCGGGTTTCAGACACAGAGCGGAGAGGCCCCCAGAGCCAGAATTCACTCACCCACCAGGGCGCTCTCCTTATGCCACGTAGCCAGGGATCCACATCAGACACACAGATCACAGCAGCTAGCGAGATTCCACCCTCAACCGTGAGAACCCGCCCTTCCCACTGGGGCTGAAGGAGGAACTCTGAGCTGGAAATAAGGAGAGGGCTCTTGTCCTGGCTCCAGGAGACAGCCACTGCAGGGGAGCCAGCCAGCCCCACAGCCGGAGCTGTGTAGGGCTCTGGCAGAGTGTCCTTACCTCCCCCACCCTGGCGATATTCTTATATTGCAGGAGCCGCCTGTCCTGGTGCCAGTCCCAGCACCAGAGCTCTTCTGCCTGGTGTACCGTCAGCCCTGGGAGAGACACACGCACACATTTGTCATTCTGGGTCAGAGCCAGTGCCCTTCCAATCCCACTGACGGCTGCAGAGTGCACAGAGTGCTTGCTGCTTCCCCAGCCCAACAGAATGGCAGCGGGGCGCGGGGGGTGGGCAAAGAGACAGAGGGACTCCTCATCGTCTGAGAGAAATCAGCTGTGGTCAGCCTGACGCTTCTTTTGAGTCCCATTTCCCAGCTGGGTTCCTTACCCCTCTGGTGCAGCAGGATGAGGTACAGCCGGTAAATTGCCTCCCTGGCCCGCCGGCTGGTGTCCTCGGCTGGGTCGCTGATGCACAGAGCCAGCTGTGCAACGTGGTGACCCATGTGAGGGAACGGGGCTGAGTTCTAAGGGAAGCGAGAGGAGAGGGGGCTCCATCAGCTTCTTCCATCAGCTCCCAGTATCGCTGGGCCAGGAGACTCTCTCCCCTCAGCCCCTGTGCAGGAGCTGCTGGGGGGAGGAGCTAGAGCTAGACCCAGAGCTGTCTCTGCCTCCAAATGGCCTGGGGCCAAGGGAGGTGGGCAGGGCCCTCCATGAGGACTTGCTCTCCTAGCTGCTCCAGGACGACTAGAAGGGACCCAAGGCCCAGCACAGACCTGGCGGGAGCAGGGGCTGGGGCATGGCCCGGTGAAAGGCCCAGGCTCGTCACTGAACCGGGGAAAGCAGAATTTAATTCATGTCTCTCTCGTTCCCCGCTCTGACTCCACCTCCCCAAGGGGAACACTCCTAATCCTCAGCCCTGCAGCAGCAGATCCCACAGCCTGCCAGGGCCAGCCCTGCTCTGCCTGGAGCGAGGCAGCTGGGCTCAGAGGTCACTTACGTCAAATTCAGGGAGGCTGATGGTGAGACGGAGCAGGGCTGCGCTGCTCCGCATGGCCCGGGCTCTCTCCTCGGGCACACGGGACCCCATCCAGAAACCGATGTGCTGCGAGGGAAGGAGGCAGGTCAGGATCAATGGGCAGGCGTGTGTGCTGTGCAAATGAGCACCTCCCCAGGGTGGGATGAAGGGAGGGACTGCGAGGACTAGCCCCCCGGAATCTCTGGGTCCGTAGGAGAGAAGGGCTGATTCCATTGGGGTCCTTCAGTTTCTCTGGGAAGGAACCTGAGACTCTTCTCTAAAGACCATCTCCTGATCTCACTAGAGGGGGCGGGTTTCAGACTCTGACTCCCCAAACCACCCTGTGGCCCTGAGGTTTCTGCTCAACACAAAGAGGCAGAGTTCTGGCTTGAAGCATCAGCTCCTTCCCCCGACCCTCAAGGAGGAGGCGCCCAACACAGCGTCGCACTGACTGGCCTGGCCAAGGATCCAACTAGGACGAGAGACTGGGAAATGGATCTTCCAGTGTTTCCTTTCCACTTCTCCCCAGGGTTCAAGTAAAACTTCCCCGCTCTCCTCATAGGGCTCACCTCCATTATATAGTGGAGCCTGGCTGTGTCTGGGGACTCTGCCAGCAGATTCCCCAGCATAAAGTGTAGGAGGTCCTCAGTGACCTTCTTTTGAGCCTGCAAAGGAAGGGAGAGCCATGGAGCGTTTGGGAAACTGGGGTGACAGCTGCCACAGCATGGTAAGGGGGTTCTGTGTGAAGCCTGGTGAGACCCCAAACATGGATCCTGGCCTCTCTCATTCACATCCCACTGCAGGCCATTAGCAAGGATTCCTGGCAGGACGACAGCTGCCTCTTCAATCCATGCCCTGAGCAGGTCTCTGCGGAGGGCCTGATAGGCAGCAGAACATGGAACGGCCCAGCTGCTAGGGATGGAAGCTGGGATGCTCGGCAAAAGACAGCACCTGGAGGAGCAGCCTAATCACCCCTGGGGGCAATGATCCAACCCTGCAGCCTGTTCCATCTCTGCCCGCCCCAACCCTATCTCTGGGGCTCCAGCCAATCAAGGGTGAAGGGACCAGAGGTCTCTTCTGCTCCTGGCATGGAGGAAGAGGAGGATGACCTACCTGGATGTGAGGGGCGTCCTTCCCTGTGCCCATGGTGAAGACACCATGGAGGGCAGCACGGAGAAGATGGGTCTCCAGCTCTGGCTCCAGGGCAGGATTCATAGCGCTGGCAAGAGAAAGGCGCCGGTAAGAGACTGTGCAGTGCGGGGGTGAGACTGGCATCAACACGGGTGTGAGATTGCAGGGAAATAGACACAGGGGGTGAGAATGAGGCACACAGCCAGGGAATGACAAGGCCAAGGCCTCACACTCAGTCATTGGGGGGGCGGAAAAAGGGCCTGTTCACTGGACCTGGCTGCCCCTCCCGTATTTGAGCCCAGGAGCGATTCTCTCCCCAAGGCCATTGTAATGATACTGGAGTGAACTAACAGCCCAGCCAGGAGGGAGTCAAGGTTCCCTCCACCTCTGCCAGAGGAGCCCCGCTTGGGAGGTGACCTGGGAGCGGGAGCCGCAGTGGCTCCCAGGCCTGGGCCTGAGCAGCACGGGAGTTTGGGGGGCCGGGCTGGTGGGTCTCGGTACCTGAGGTGGCTCACAGCGATTAGGGAGTTGGACAGGACAGCGCTTGGTGCAGATTCCTGCGGCAGTTCCTCAAGAAACTCCTGTGAGACCCAAGGAGACCAAGGAGCGTGTGAGATTCAGGCCCCACTTCCACTTCCCAGTGAGGAGATTCCACAGCCAGCGCCCCACACAGCCATCGAGATCCCCCCAAATGACTCCCCCTTCTTCAATTCTTTCCCGCCTATCAACTTGGCCCCATTCCAGGATTACCGCCATGCTCGGTCCCATTCCCCCTTCTTCCCTCCCACCTCTCAAAACTGCCCCCTCATTTAACAACAACTCGATCAGCGAGCTGGGACTATCCGCCTTCCCCCAGTCTCAGCTGCCCCTCCGGACCCACGATTCCCCCAATGCTCAGAATTTCTCCCTTCTCTTCTCCGCCGTCCTCAGATCCCTGCAATCCCTGAGCTCTGCTGCCCCCTCCCCCTGCACCCCGCACCCCATCTCTGGGTCCGGGGAGGCCCCTGCCCACCCCATATTTCTATCCTCCCTCCAGCTGCGGGGCGTCCTGTCTCACTCACCACAATCCTCTGCACCACAGCTGGCTTGCAGCAGTGCGGCTCCAAAGTGTCCTGCCCTGCCTGCAGAGCAGCGACGCACGCGGGATGGATGGCGTGCAGGAACCGCAGCTGCTGAGCCTCATCCTGCACACACCAGGAGCGGGGTTAGGGGAGAAGAGAGCCTGTTAGCCAGGGACCCGCCTGCTCCACTCACACCAGCTCCAGGGCTCAGGCCTCTCTGGGGAGAGTGGGGAACGCCACCCCTCATGCTCCAAATCACCCCGACTCCTGCACAGGCAGGGCCAGGAACTGTGGCAGAGCCTGTGGGGGGAGGGGATCGCAGATCGTGTGTGAGAAATGCCCCATCCCGAGGGTCCCGGCTCGTGCGGGATAAAGGTTCCCATTAGGGATGATGGATGGTCTGGGACAAGATCCCCTACGGGGGGTGGGGATGCTGGGAAGGGGCAGGACCATCTCGATTCCAGCCCAGCTGGGAACGCTTGTACCTGTTGTCCGCCCTGGAGCTGCTCCGAGATGGCCGTGAGGGCAGCCTCCTCAGCGGCCAGTCCCTTTGCTGCCTCCTCGTCCTCCTGGTCCCTGGGGGTCCCTGCAGCAGGGAGAGAAGGGGACAAGGGTGACTCCTGCTGCCGCATGGGGGAAGAAGAGGGGCGTGGCGGGGAGATCAGGGTTAATGTCCCCCCCTTCCCATGTCAGGCACCCAGGGCAGAGCAGGCCCCGCACTCCCCCCTCTGTCTGCGGGGAGCAGCTGTGTGACTGCTGCTGGTGTCCGTGTGGCTCGTGTGGCCCAGGTCACGAGCCTGGGCTGGGACCCCCCTCCCGTGTCACTGG
Source organism: Mesoclemmys tuberculata (assembly GCA_007922155.1). Lineage (NCBI taxonomy): Eukaryota > Metazoa > Chordata > Testudines > Chelidae > Mesoclemmys > Mesoclemmys tuberculata. Next base: position 8,515 of record VOCS01051594.1, read on the forward strand.
GAGAGCGACTGGGCCCAGGGTGTCCACAGCCCCGTCCTTATCCCTCCCTGTCCCTGAGCCCGGCCTGGCTCCTCACCTGGAAGGGGGCAGCGGCTGCCATCGGCCTCGCTGCTCCCAGCCTGCGAGGAGCTGCTGTTTTCCCATATGGAGCGGGAAGAGCTGCTCATGCTGGAGCCGAGGTCCTTCACCTCCTGCCCTGGGGAGGCTGGAAGGTCCTCAGGGACCGGTGAGGGCGATGCCTCCTGATGAGCCCCAGGGCTGGGCTCGTGGGGCCGGTGCTTTCTGCACAAGCAGCCCCAGAGCCACCCTGCCCGGCTCCCCTCCTGGGCTGGGTCCTGCCTGCCCAGCCGCCTCCTGGGCCAGCTCCATTTGGGCCTGGACTCCCCTGCCTCGGCGCCTGCGCCGGGAGCTGGTTTTCTGCCCCAGAAGGCTGAGAACTGCCACCTCCTGGCCTGGCCGACAGCTGCTTCCCCGCCAGCGGGGACCGAGGGGCTGCTCTTCTCCTCGGGAAGGTGGCAGCTGCCTCTCTCAGGCTCTGGTGCCAGCCGCAGAGCCTTCTTCCTCAACGTCCGCAGGAGCCCGGCCATCTTGGGAACAAGCGGGGAGCAGGCGTGAGTCTGGGGTCTCTCTCCCTAATGGGCCTTTCTGCTTCCCCCTCTCCTGCAGTCAGGACTTCTCCTGGGAACCATCCCCACTTCAATTCACCCAGCCCCTAGTCACGGGAAGCCTCCAGTCCTCTTGTGTCCCACTGATTTCCAGGGGCTGTGCCTTTCTCCGGACAGAAAGGAGAGCCCCAGAAGAAACCCGAAATGCCACTCACGTGCTCCAGATGATGGAATGACGGATGGCGGATGTTGAGGGTCGCCTCTTGTGTCTCGTCCTCTCCCTCAAGCCCAAGGCAGGCTTGAGGGGTGGTGCCCTGGGGCGTTACCCTGCCCAACCAGCAAGCAGGGTATCGACAGACACTGGGCTGTGAAAACAAGAGTCTGGCTTAGTGCCAAGGGACAGAGATGTTCAGGCAGCAGCAGGGGGTGCAGAACACTGCCCTGGGGCAGGGGTTCAATGCCTCCCAGCTTCTCACAATCTGCCTCTTTACACACATTCATGAACCAGCCCAAGCCCTGGGCTGTAGGGACTGGGACCCCTCCGTACTGATGGGAAACAGGCCTGGGAAGGGAAGCTGCCAGCTGATGGCCACACAAAGTGTTAGAGCCATGAGCCAAGACTGACCCAGCAGTCCTTATTTCCAGGCCCCTTCCCTAACCACTGCTGCACACCCCTTCCCAGAGCTGGCCGTTACAGCCAGGCCCTCCTGTCCAGTGCCCCTGCCTTGGAGAGGGGTGTGATCTGCTGTAGTGACTGGACCAGGAGACTGGGAGACAGGACTCCTGGGTTCTATTGCTGCTTTTTCTATCAGCCTGTGCGACTTTAGGGAAGTTGCTCCCCCTCGCTGTGGCTCAGTCGCCAGCAGTCTATTGTAAACTACTGGGGCAATGCACCAGGGAAAGCGGCTCTGTCAGTGCTAAGCAGCATTTGGCCATTGAAGGTCGAGGATGAGGAGTGTTTTGTCTCTGGGTTTGGAGGTGGGATCACGGAGGAGCAGCCTGTCCTGGCCAGGGAGATGAGCTAACAGGCTTTTCCAACTCCATTATCTAGGATTCTGGGCCTAGAAGGCCAGACTCAGACCCTCGTCACCTAGACACCCAAGACCCAGGAACCCGGCAACAACTTCCAATCCCGTTAGCATCTCAGCAGACAATGCAAGAAGGCAGAAGGACACCGGGAATTTCCAACCCTTGATTCCAAACCCAAAGACCTTTCAGCAGCAAATCGGTATGGATTCTTGCCCAAAACAAGAATCATCCATTGTCCTTCTCAGCTCAAAAGGGTTGGGGGTAAACCTCAGCACTGATGCAGAAATGGTTAGTCTTTTTCATATAGTTTATATCATAAGGATTTTTATACAAGTGGCACTTGGAGAAGAACAGCTTATAGACTGATGGGTTGAGTTGCTTGTTTGTATAAATGAACTCTTCCAG
>VOCS01051612.1:0-36808 GCA_007922155.1 Mesoclemmys tuberculata
CTGTTCTGAAGAAAGATTCACTGTTAAAGAAAATAAAGACGTGTTGTTCAGTTGAGCGGGAGGTGGGATCTGGGTGAACCCAGGCCTGTCCATCAATACCCCTCAGGAAATAGGCTCTAAAGGAGGTAACCAGGTGAACAGGGCCACTACATCTATAGCAAAATCCTAATTTTCCTTTAAAAAACACATTTGGATTAAACATTCTCAATGCACCCTAGTATAAGAGTTGAAACTTTTTTTCCTAAATTTTAAAATGTCAATGTAATTATGGAATGTCAATGTAATTTAGAGAAAAAAAATTAGGACAAATGTTGATGAAACTTTCCAGTAATTCTCTCCTACTCCCTCTCATATTTCAACCATAGAGCTTTTCAAATTCTCAACTTTCAAAATGTTGGGGTGATTTTGAAAAGAGGGAGGCTAGGATTTTTTTGATATATCCATAAAATTTGCCCCTGATTTTTAACCAGTGTATGCCTGGATTTATCGATCTACCCATCCATTTATGCATCCATCCCCATGCACACTTACATATTGCATTTGCTCTCTGTGTTACACACAGTCAGGCTCTTTGCAGCATCAGGAAATTTATCAGCCAGCGGGAGGGGATCTGCAGAGGAATTCTGGAGGGAGGGGACAATGCATGCTATACACTGATGGACCCACACAAACAAACACACAGCTGTCAAAACTTACCCCCAAATCCCCAGCGCTCTCAGAGCAATCAGCAGGACAATATTCCCAATCCCCAGAACAGTCGGATACCCCTGCGGAACACCGGAGGAGAACCGGGGGGATGATGACACCTGTAAGATCCCATGTCTGGTGAAAAACAATTGGAATCTGGTGTATGAAATACTGATACAAGGAAAATACGGCCCCCATCTTACAGTGATTAGAATGTGGGCAGAATCCTATGCCCAGATGGAGTTTATTACAGGATTGGAGCCTATACACTCTATTTGTTCCTCTTTTATTTCTTTGAAGGCCAATGCGGGATGGCTGGGGAGCTGCCTAATGTTTTTAGTAGAAGCAATGGGGTGAAATTTTGGCCCTTTTCTTGAGAATGGCAATTTTAATGACAATATTGGCATTTTCTCCATATTTTACATTGCCTGCATTTTTAAATTAACCCCCCCTTTTTTCATTCTTCACCCTATTTGTTTATTGTTCTTCAGGTTCTCTTTCTATTTGATTGCATTATCCTCAGTCTTAATTATTGGCTACTGTGTTTATGTATATTCTCAGTTTCCATACTTGGGCAGTAACACGCAAGTCAATGGGGACGTTTAGAGGGAAAACCTTTAGCTCTGTCATTCCTACTCTCTGAGTCAGGTAGCTGAGCTCACAGCCCCATTGTGCCAGGTGTTGTATCTACACCTAATAAGAGACACTCCTTGCCCTGAACAGTTTACAATGTAAGGATGTGATCCAAAGCACATTAAAGTGAGAGGGAGCCTCTGCTGATGTGAAAAGGCTTAGAAGCAGCCCTTACGTTGCCAGCTCTCTGGGGCAGAGACTTTCCCTTCCCGTGTATCAGCTTTTGCCAGTATAAAAATATCACAAAAAATCATCCCCCTAACCAGGCCTGCTGTCCTGGGAAAAGTTTCCACTGGACACTTGGCCTTAATCACAGATGTACGGGAACAATCTGGTGTTTGGAAAGTGGCTTTGAAGCTCAAAGATTCCTCTCAGAGTTCTAAACAAAATCTGTATTGAAGGTCTGGCACTGGATATATAAGAACCCGCCATGCTCTGCCTTTTGACGTCTCTAATTATTAGCTGAACAAAGACCACGTTTAGTTTGAAAATGCTTGTCTGTGTGTATCCGGTCACTGGATGGCAGCGTTGCAGCTGGAGGCATTCCCAGGTCAGGGGACAGGCCCTACAGACCCTGAGATTGGGTAAAACTTAATGATTCATTTGAAAAATAATAAATATGGAGGGTTTTGTACTTGACGTCTGAGCTATTGTGTGTCACTTCTTCAAGTGTTTCTGGGTAACCCCACGGGTTAGAAATTTCCTGTGATGGGAGGGGCCAGGTGTTTGCTGCCTCCTGGCTCTCTGAACGTGCACTGGGGGAGGGAAAATGCTGCAAGCTCAGAGCTCCAGGGTGTGCCTTGCGATGTCTCCGTGATCAGCCACGGGCAGAACTGGCAGGAGTTGGTCCTCCAGTGCCTAGAAGAGCTAGGAGCAGCTGAAAGCCACTCAGGGCCCAGTAGACTGGATTAAACAATGCTCTAGTAGGGATTGTCATGCGGACTGGATTAGGAGGGTGGGGGGGCATTTGTGTTGTTTGACATTGATATGTCAAAATCATAATGATTCATGTAAGACATGCCATGTCAGGTACGGCTAGAAAGGTTATAATGTGCTGAGCAAGAAGATAATATTTGTGTTCATGTGTAATATGTGGGAGGAAAGTTATGGAGATCTTTGATATCCTGTATTGCAAACTGTGCTGTAAGAGACACACTCCAGACAGAGAGGCCCCAGGACAATAGCCCGCTTAATGGCCCATCAAGACCTTTACAGAAGCCAAAGGCCCAGAAAGAAACTAAAGGCATACCTGAAGAGTTACCAGGATTGGCCCATGTGACTCTGGACTCCATTTTGGTTCCTGTAAAGTTTCACAAGCCACATGGCCAGAGGCAGAGGGTATATAAGATCAAACCACAGAAACCATTTTGTCTTTGTTCCTGTCCAGCTGCGGACACACCTCTGGATCAACACGCTTTGCAACTGAACTGAAGGACTTAGACCCATCCAGGTACTGGATGTACACCAGAGGGACTAAACAAGCCTGCAACTCCACAATTGTTCTATAAACCTGATGTATATGGACTTTTAAATCATTTGTATATCTGATTGCTTTAAGCCTTTAACACTTCTCTTATTGTTTGTTTTTCTTTTATTAATAATCCTTTAGTTTTAGTTACTAAAGGATTGGCTGGCAGCATGGTATTTCGGGTAAGATCCAAACTTATAGTGAACTGGTCCTGTGGCTGATCCTTTGGGATCAGAGGGAATCTTTTAGTAAATAGCATAGAGTTTAAATATAATTGGTCTCTTTACTGGACCTAGTGTCAGTTTGGGAGCCAGAGACTGAAGTGCAGTAAAGGGGGCTGTGTGTATTTGCACGGTGGCGTCTTGATAACCAGTGTGGGGGAATCAGAAGCACTGTTTGTGGCTGGTTGGGAAGTCTGACTGCAGTGTCACCCACCAGTGCTGGGGGAATCTGCTCTCCTTTTACAGCCTGCCCTGACCCTGGCATTATCAGTGGGCTACCCTGGGCATGGATGGGTTACAGAGAGCAACAAAAATGATGAAAGGCCTAGGACCCATGAGGAAAGATTGATCAAGTTGGGTTTGTTAGGTCTGGAGAAGAGATGGCTGAGGGGTAACATAATAACAGTTTTCAAGGACATAAAAAATTGTTACAAGGAGGCAGGAGAAAAATTGTTCTCCTTAACCTCTGAGCTAGGACCAGAAACAATGGGCTTAAATTGCAGCAAGGGAGAGGTGAAGGTTGGACATTAGGAAAAACTTCCTAGCAGTCAGGGTGGTTAAGCACTGGAACAAATTGCCCAGGGAGGTTGTGGCGTCTCCATTATTGGAGGTTTTAAAGAGCAGGTTGGATACACACCTGTCAAGGATGGTCTAGTTATTAACTAGTCCTGCCTTGAGGGCAGGGGTTGGGACTAGGTGACCTATTGAAATCCCTTCCAAACCCACACTTCTGTGATTCTGTCTCTGGCTTCTTATGTGACCTTGGGTAAGTCACTGCAGCTCTCTGGGCTTCCGACCCTTTCATGGGGATAATGGTCCTTCCTCTGGCTGTCTTGACTGGTCAGACCGTGCAAGCAGGGGCTGTCTCTGGGTGGGTGTGTGCAGCACCAGACACAGTGGGAATCCTGATCTCAGGTGAAGCTGCTAGGCGCCACTGATGATTGTGTCTCAGAGGCACAGCTCTTCCCAGGAGGCCCCAGTTGTCCTAGGTTGAAGGAGTGATTTGTGGTACCCCATGGAAGGTGTCATATACTCAGTGTTGCCAGTCCCAGAGCATTTAAACATTAGGAATCAGGCCCATAAAATCGCAAACTCTTTAAATAACAAAACAGCTTTATTTTTTATTTGCCTTCTGGTTTCTGACCCTTCAGGTCACATCAGGTCAGGTTTTCAAGTTGTTCTCTACAAGAAAAGGAACTAGAATCTTACATATTTTTCTCACCCATGACTCCAGGAGTTGGGGCTTTCAGAAACACTGCACATATTGGGAGAAAGTACCTTCTTCCTCATGTGCGGTGCTGATTCCAACCTCTCTTAGCCCATTCCCCACCCAGCTGCTCCAGAACTTGTGTAGCATGAGCTATGTCGGGCATGGAGGGACAGTGCTCTCTGCCCTACGTCCCGGCAGGGCTGCGTTAGACAAGGGCATTCTCCAGCCAAGTATGCATGAGGTGGACGGTACCCAGGGAAGGGAGATGATGTTAATTCCTAAGTGATTCTTTGAGACAGATGAGATCACTGTGCAGTTGAGTGATATCTCTCACAAAGGGTTACTATTTGTCAGAACTTGTCTTGGTCATCGGCTTTCTGATTCCCAGTAAAGAGAAAACTGTTTTCCTGTTAATGAACCACACGTTTGCTGTTCACCTTTGGTCATTTGCTGGTTATCTCTAGATCAATTTTGCATGTCTCAGTTTCATTTCTTGCTTTCTGAACCTCTTTCTGGGTTGTGCTCTTAAATCACTGGAAAATTGAAATGCCACATTGCGTTAATCCACTTGGCTCTCAGTCCTTACTCCAAGAGAATGTGCTGCCTTTAGGTCTGTTATGATCGTTGTGTATTTTATTGTAGCAGTTCGCTGCCCCGGCTGAGATCAGGGCCCTGTTGTGTTGGGTGCTGCACAGACACACAGTGAGAGACATTCCCTGCCCCCAAACATTTGCAATTTAATATCCTATCTAAAGCCCAGTAAAGTAAAGGCAACTCTGGGTTGATCTCAGTGGGTTTTGTATCAGGCCGTACATCGACAAGGCAGAGGAAGGGTAGGAATCATAAGATTGCAGAACTGAGGCACACAGAGGTGGTTTGACGTGTCCAAGGTCCCACAGGGAGTCTGGGATATTGAATCTAGCTCTCCAGAGTTGAAAGGAAATATATATATTTATATATACACAACTGGGACACTTCTCCTGGGATACCCAGAACTTTAGAAATGAAGGTTCCTCTAATGCTGCCCCTTACCTAGTGCTGGCTGGAAAATGCATTTCTTGTCTTCCACTGAAAATTCCGATGAAATCAACAAAAACAGTTGGTTTTACTCTAAATTGTCTGTGGACAAATTTGACTTTTCATCCAAACACAAAAACCCCACAAAACTCAGAAAGCTTTTCACTGAAAAGTCAGAATTCTCTGTGGTGAGCCAACTATTCGCATTAAAACTCTTGTTTAATCCGAAACCCAGTTTTCTGTCAAGGTAGTTTTTGTGGAAAATGTTCAGTCAGCCCTATCTTGAGTCCTGGTAAACCCCGTAATAGCACGTACTATCCCTGGGGGGAGGCTTGATTCCCATTTTAACCCCTTCTCACGCACTGTCCTTGCTTGTTCTCATGTTGGTTATGTGGGATCGTGGCTCTGTTATGGAGGATGGGACACAGCAGTTCTGTGGTCTGGAGCTGTGATTTCCTAGGTGCACTGGATGGTAGCTGGTGTCTCTACAAGCCGTCAGCCCTGGATCCCACCTCACCATCCCTCTCAGCCTGCCACGAGGTGGGGGGAGAGGTGAAGAGGAGCGAACGGGGCTGAGGAGTTGGGGAAAGGGGCAGGGCAGGGCAGGGCCAGGGTCTTTCGGGCAGGAACGGGGCAGGCCCTTGAGGAAGGGGGCGCGGGGTGTTAAATGTTACAAAGTTGTCAGCCCTGATTTTCCTCCCTTTAAAGTGAAGATCTCTCCCGGTTGGCTCAGTGTCAGTGTTGGGCCACTTCCAGCAAGAAACACAATGTATAATTCCACTGATGTGAGGCAGACCACACGGGAAGTGAAATGAATCAGCAACTGCAGACGTGTGCTCTCATCTCACCACCACTGCCTCTGCTGCTCTGAAACGGCTTTCTGCTGGTAGCTGCCTCTCCCCACCCCATACACCTCCGCCTTCTCGCGGGGCTTCACTGTTGTAAACGGAAACCACACGCTCAGGCACCAACCCCATCCTGCCCTGCAAATAAGTTTGTTCCACTTGCAGCTCTGCCTGACCTTCTCACCGCACACCCCGATTCTTCCACATTGAGTCCAGTGTCTGCAACGCGCCCACCTTGTCTCCACGTCAGACGCCCCTCTCCAGTCCTTGCCCCCCTCTGTGCTGGGATCAGGCCAACTTCTCCAGGAGAAGTCAGCAAAATCCCACATGACTTTGGCCCCCACTCGAACCCCTGGAGGTCGCCCAGCTACTTGTCATTATGAGTGTTCCAGGAGCACCTGCCGGCCCATGGTGCTGGGAGCTGCACGGATACACAGTGAGAGACAGGCCTGACCCTGAAGATCTAATAGTCTGAATAGAAAAAGGATGGGAGGGGAAACCGAGGCACACCGTGGGAAAGTGACTTGCTCAAGATAACCCAGCAGGTCAGTGGTGGGACTAGAACTCAGGACTCCCCAGCCCTAGCGCAGTGCCCTAGCCATTAGGTGGGGTTATCGCCCCCTCCTTCATCATAGACCTCAGGCTCCCCAACCACGTTCCTCTTCCAGCCCTTTCCACCCACCCCCTCACCCCGTCTCCTCCGACCACTCACCTCCTTCCCTCTGCGCCCTCCCCACGCCCTCTGTGCACAAACACGTCCTGGTCCGTCCCCTCCTTTCGGAACCTAACTTTGATCCTCTCTGGGTCTGCACGTTCCTTCCCATCTCCTGCTTCCCTGCCTCTCTGCCCTCAACAAGTAGGTTTTCTGCTCCCGCTGCATCGACCCGCCTGCCTCACCCGCCCCTGCCAGCCCCTCTCTGGTGCCGCATCTGCCCTCCGAAGCCCAAAACCAGCCCTCACAGAGCCAGAGTCCCCGCTGGGCACGGCAGGGCGCGGGTGCTGTGCTGCGCCCCCACTCTCTGCCCCAGCTCCGGTGCAGCCTAGCGTAGCCGGGAAGGGAGAGGTTACGTTAGCCTGCCCCAGCTGATGATGGTCCTTCTGGGGGCAGGCCTCTTCCCACATCATCCTCTGCAGGGGCTGTAGGGAGGGAGGCGAAGGGCAGGCTCTGAATAGGCTCTGAGCCCAGGGGTTCCCCAGAGCTAGGGACAGCCCCACCAGGGGAGCTCCAGGGACGGTTGCCGTGCACTGCATGGGTGGCAGTGGGGTGTGGATCAGGGCCAAGAACCAGCCCCAGGGTCCATGAAGGCCCTTCCCAGGCTGAGCCCCCTTCCTCCAGCCCCCCTCCCTGCTGCCCCCAGTGCTGCTGATCGCTCCGTCCTCTTCCTCCTTGTTACCGAAATCACAAATATCACAGGATCTTTTCAGGGGATAAGGCAACAAGCCGCATTTATTGTGAATATGGAAACTTGGTAACTAGTATCAAAGAAAAGAAAAGTATCCGCACTGCAACACCATCAACACTGTGCTTTAACTAAATAGTATCAACAATGCAACCACTATGGAAATAGTATTAACATTATATCAATATTCCAATGACAGAAATTCTTGCTTAATAAAATATACTTTGTTGACACGTTTCAATTGGAACTTTCATTCACACTCATACACACTGACAGGCAGACACAGACAGGGAGACAGACAGACGTACACAGGGGTCCCACAGATGTTATAGTTACCAGCCTCTAGGTGCTCGTGGTAGTCACTGGCCAGGTGACTGTAGCACGAGGGTGAGGAGCAAGGTTCTGCCGATGCGCATCGGTACTCCTGGCTGGTGTGATGTTGTAGACCCGAACCTCCAGCTTTCATCTTTCTGTCCCATTTTATAGGGAGAGGACCCCATGTATCTCTTTGGGTTTTGCACTGTCATGCTGCAACTGCATCTTTGGTGTGATCCTCAATCACTCACATTGTTGCAAGCATGATCGGATTTTGGCCTTTGAAATGGGCTGGCTCCAAAAGTATCAGGTGGACTCCTCTTCGGCCAGTTGCTATTATCTTCACTCCTTTCTTCTTCCTTCAAACATTTTTAGGTGAGGCTGGTGTTTTCTTGTCTGGTTTGATGCCCCTCACTCAGACCAATTGTTCAATCACTCCACTCAACTCAATTGCTCAGCCATGCACACTTCTATCCCTCAGTGTCAAGGCCTAGCTAACGAATTCACATTCACTTTGACAGTGTCTTTTACAATTAGATACAAATATTGCATTGCAGAGTGTGGCTTAAGATAGGATTTTTACAAATATCTATGTATTAGAAGCAGGTAAGATTAACAAATACACTGGCCAGTGGACATAGTACAGACAGTTACAAACAATCTCAAAATTATACCAAGTACAGACAGACTTGAATTAATATTTAAAAGGGTAATGTATTAGGCTGGGGTGCCTCTTGGTAGAAGCGGGGGGGGAGCAAGGTTCCGTTCATGGTCTACATCCTCCGCTGCCCTCCCTGGCTCCTTCCTCTCTCCGGCCTCCCCTGCCCTCTCTAGCTGCTCCCTCAGCATCGCCCGGGATGGCTTCTCCTGCCTGCTCCCCCAATCCTGCTGGGGTCCCTCATTCACTCCCTCTGCATCCATCCCTGGGTGCCCTCACCCACTCACGGGGGACAAACCATCACCGCTGACAGCTCTCGGCTTTACCCCCCACTCCAAGTCCAGGAGGGGGCCCGGCCTAAAGAAAGGAGCTGACAGCTATGGGGCACTGGGTTGCTGGGAGCTGTGGCCAACAGACATGACAGGAGAGTGGGGAAGACATGAGAGAAGTGAACGTTCGGGATGGGTCTGGGGAGTGAGGGATGGACAAGTGGATGGACGGATGGATGGGAAGAGGGCAGGGAGGGACAGCAGGGAAGAGAAGAGGGGAAAAGGAAGGAAGGTCTGTGGGCGGGCAGGGGAGAAGCCCTGAAGGGAACGGGACATGCTCTCGTCTTCTATCTCTGGGGGCTCCTCAGTCAGACCCAGACTCTGAGGCACGTAGAGACGAGGGAACTGGCTGCGTTGCCCATACAAGCCTACACTGGTTGCCAAGGCCTTTGAATTAATGCCTGTGCAATCTTCTCCCCTGGTTACTTATGTGCTTTGTTTTCCCTGGGGAGGGGCCACAGAAAGCTGGGGGTGGAGAGCGTTTAGTTCACTAGCAGTTGGGAAATCGGCCAGACCCTTGCGTGGGGCAACAACTGTGTTACTGGAGTAGAAACCACTCCTGCTGCTAACGTTCACAACTATCATGAGGAGACTGGACCCACAGGCTGGGGGTCAGATTACACAAAAATAGACGTCAGGATACAGCGCATGGGCTGGAATGTCAAGCAGCTGCATGCAACCAAGATAGACGAGAAGCCTGAAAAGGTTGCGTTGGCTCTGAGCCCAGCATGGGATATTATTCACACAGAGATTTGTTTTTTTCTGGGACTTGGTTTTGAACGGCAGCACTTTATTCTGAGCTAGGTTTGTACCCTGGGAAGGGGCCGCAACCTGTGGGGCTAGTGAGAGCACCCTGTGACACAACAATTTCATCAAATAAGGATGTCAGGGGCCAATGGCAGGAAAAGAAGAAAAATGGTTGGAAGAGGTAACCACCCCCTACTTCCTTGTTTCTCGTGTCTTGCTCACAACACTCCAGCTAATATAGTCCAGAGACGTAGACGGAACCAGCCTGGCAACAGCTATGATCCTATAGAAATCAGGCCTATACCGGAAAGCTCATTACGCTCTTAAATAAAGAGAACGCCCCTCTCTATTCCATGGTTGTAAAACGATTCCACCTTTTAGGTTGAATGACAGTATCGGCTTCATTGATTTCTTCGCTGCTTTTGGAGTTCACTGAGTATGGAGCAATACAATACTATCGTTTATTTCAGGCCGCATCTTTTATATGAACCAGGCATCCTCTAATCAGGAGTTTGAAAAGCCCAGCCTGCTGGATGTGCCAATGTGGCTCTACTGGGCATGTTTAAATTCTGTGGCATCTCATCTTTCATTTAAAAATAAAAAGTAAGTGTCCAGTCATCCCAACTGCAAAGAAATCCTTCTAAATGTGACCCAAGTGTAACACGCTGCCTGAGTGTGCAGAGAACCTGAGAGACAAGCTCTTTGAGACGGGGGAACTTCCTTTTGTGTCACTGTGAATGTACAGAGACCCCAGAGCAAGTGATCTCCACCCCTGTTAATCTCACCAAGTGTTAGCTTTTAAGCTAACTGTGGCACATTAATAGTCGGCATTAATCATTTCATTGCTAATCATTTGAGCAAATGAGAAAAAAAAGAGGCGAGAGAGGAAGACGCAAGTGTGAGAAGACATGGTTTTGAAGAGATCAAAACACAGGAGATGGTACGATAATAAGAGACTTCTTAGAAAGATCTACCATCTCCCTATCTGTTGTAGAGTGCACCATGGCAACAGTCACTATCTTGAATAAAGCTGGTTGGTACGAAATGTTTTCTTTTCCCTTGAGACAATGTTGACATTTTACAAAAGACTGAAAACCTTTCAGCATCTGTTGACAAAAACTCAACATTTTCTGCAGAGGCCAGACACTGGCCGTGGAAAATTTCAGTTCATAGAAAACCCAATTTTCTATCAACGAACAGTTTGGATGGCAAATTTTTTACTAGCTCTAGTCTTGATATCAAGATTTTAGATACTATATTTATCAAACAAGCAAGCTTAGTGCTTCTCCAGCTCAGACATCCTGTTTGCTTTATCGATGGATCAACTTTGCGTTTTATCAGTAGCAGGGAGACAAAATGACAATATCAGATTCGGGAGCAGCCAGCAGCTTATCCTTTAAAGTGAAGATAAAGTTCTTTAAAGCCAGGCTGCATAGAAATCAGGTGCCTAATGGGGTAGGTGCACCCCGGTTTTTTGTGTGCTCCCCAAATTCCACACCACATCCCTGGGAGTGGAGAACCTCACTGGCTCCCCACTCAGCCCGAATCAATTGCACCCCTTTTGGGCAGAGAGAAAATAACCCCAGAAATACGTGCTGGGCCATATATATATTGACTAGATACGGGCAGGAACAAACCCTCAACGAATACAAGGAGCCATTCAGAGGCGTCCCCACTTCTCCCCCAGCCATAGAACAATGTACTGAGTCCTCAACACCTCTACATACAGAGTACCAATTCATCTAAGCCGATTACAAATCGAAACAGTCCCCTCCTCATCACCCCCGTCTCTTAGGGCTGAATCTGCCAAAGCATGTAAGCTTTGCAATACTCACATTATAACCTTTTGCCCAGTGGCTCAGGCACTCACCCAGGACATGGGAAACTTGGGGTTCAATTCCCCCCACTGCCTGATGGGGAAAAAGATCTTGAATCTCCTATGTGAGTGCCCTTGCCACTGGTTCATTGCACAGGAGTTTGCTCTGCAGCGGTGTATATGCCGAGCCTGGCGGTTCAGTTACCCCCCTTGTTAACACGGAGGGAGCAGAGCCTCAGAGACATTTCAGCTCTTTAAGAGGCCTGGAAATCATACAGCCGTTCAGTGAAGCAAAAATCATCCCACTGACTCCAACATGGCTCTGCTGATTTTGAGAGCTAGAGACCTGGCCCACTGACTCCAGCAGAGCTACGGCTGATTCACAGCTGGGGAATCTGGCCCCATAGCGTGCAACCTTCAGTACGTTGACCGTGTAATGAGTTGCACTCTCCACTTGCGTATCTTGAGATTGGGCCCACAAGCTAGCATCAGATTATACAAAAACAGATGGCAGGATACAGCGCATGGGCTGGAATGTCAAGCAGCTGCGTGCAATCAAGATAGTTTAGGAATCTGATAAGCGTTGTATAACGTTGGCTCTAAGCCCAGCGTGGGATGTTATTCAGACAAACAGAAATGCCTGGGTTTTTTCTGGGCCTTGCTTTGGAAATGGCATCTCCTTATTGTGAGCTAGGTTTGTATCCTGGAAAGGGACCCCATCTTGTGGGGCTAGTGAGAGCATCCTGTGACACAACAACTTCGCCAAACAGTGGTGTCAGGAGCCAATGGCAGGAAGAGAAGAACAATGGTAGCAAGAGGTAACCACTCCCTGCTTCCTTGTTTATTTCCTCTAATGTTCCCATTTATTTCAGCCTGTCTCCAGGATTTCCTTTCCATTCCTTTGCGGAAGTGCTGCCTCTATGTAGAAGGAAATGGCTCAGACTTGCTGATAAGTGGACCAGAACCAGCAGGAGAATTAGTTATTGTAGCAGTCAGCCAAAACCTCTCCCATGTTAAGATAGATCCGCTGCCTCAGTTTCCCTCTTCTTACTAGGCAGCTTAGTTCTCCATTCAAACCACCCCCACCACCGGAGGCCAGAGGAAAATGAAACAATAGCAATCTCTGACACAGCCCTTCAGTGCCTGTCCACGGTCCTGTCTCCTGGATCTTCTCCCACCTTTATCTGGGGTTCAGCCAGGGCCAGGTTTAGGGGCAGGTGACCCATTTGACCACCTGCGGTGTCAGACTCGGGGGTGCTGGGCGTCAGGTGCTGTGTTTGTTGATGGCGACAAAAGGGAAAATGGAATGTTTGAAATAAAGCGTTTCAGGTCTCCCGTACGTGGATTCATTTTTCACTCAGTTCCTAGGATGTTCTGGACCAGTCTAGAATTTTGTGGAAATTTCCAGACTTTCTGAGAATGCCATCTTCCTCGCAAGTTGTCAGCCAGGCCCTCGCGGATACATAAGGGGCGGGGCAACGCCAGTCAGTCAATGAGATATAAGAACAAACTGAAGTGCAGTGAGAGCCCACCTGTTGTGAACGTTGTTTTATTGTGTAACAGTGAAAGTGTACCCGTGTTTTAAGACATGAAGAGTGTAAGTAGCAACTAATGAAGGCCGTATTTAATGAGACGCCAGCGACAGCTATCGGACCCCTCTGCGCAGCAATATACCAGAAATACTGTTACTTTTTTGCCATGCGTAACACATAACGTTGATGACTTTCAAAGACTTCGGAACACAGACTTTTGCTCTCTCTAATACTGTCTGTTTTCCACCGTAGAAAATAAAAGATGCCACCGAAGACACCAGTGTTGGGGCACAGTTTGATTTCAGTTCAGACATTTTAGTTATTCTTCAAATTAAAAGCTTTCTACCAGCTTAGCGGAAACAATTTTTTGTTTATTAGCTTATATATGGCATGAATAAATACAGATTTACAGATCCAAGCGTGCAAATGTATCATCGGATAGGACAAGGGATAAATCACGCGTGCAAATCGTGCATCGAAGTTGTGAACCGGGCTACACATGCAATAAAAAATAAGGTGTTCAAAAGGTTAACAAACGGGGGGAGGGACACCATCTGGTCTAGGGTCGGCCCTACCCTTACCAAAGTCTCTACAGGGGCAGGGGCGTTGGCTGGTCTAGGGATTGCAGACACACAGAGTCTACTCTAGGTGGTTCCTTCTGCCATGAGCACCTGCCGCACCTCAGCTTCTCCTCCCCCCTCCCAGTAAACTGCCTACACCTGTCTCCTCTTCAGGGTACTGCAGGGGACCTCCCTGGAATCGGCCTCCATCTCAAGAGCTCCTGTCCCCTCCCACAGCAGCAGAACCTGCCCACCACCAAACTCCTCCAGCTACTGAGCCAAAAAAAAAAAAGGCGTTCTTATATAAAGCGCTCTTCCCAGCCCGCCATGCCGCAAAGCCCATAGTTTCCATCAGCCCTGGGAGCTACAAGTTCCAGGATTCACCTGTTCAGGGCAGAACTGGGTCTGGAACCCCTTTTTAAAGGGCCGGCACTCCCTGTGATGGCGGCTCTTCCAAAAGCTGGCTGGGGGAGTGGGAGGTGGTGAGAAAGCCATCTGGGGGCTGACAAACTCCTGGCAGGGCACGCGGGCCCTGTCTCAACTGCCGCAGCCCAGCTAAGATCTTCCACACTCCTCTGGGTGTGAGGCAGCTGTGGTACCTCCTCCTGGGGGCCACGTCCCCTGGGCCTTCTCTCTGTCCCCATGCGTGCTCCAGGCCCTTGTGGAACCTGTGGGAGGCAGGGTCAGAATGAAGGGGTGGGGCTGGAGGGGACAGCACGGGGAGACGGGGGCAAAACAGGGGGGCTAAGGCGGTGAGGGGTGGAAGGTGGCTCCAGCTTCTTCCCATGGCTCCCAATAATCCTTCTAAGCTCTCCCTTTCCCACATAACCATCCGTCTCCCAGACGCTCCAGCACCATCCACCCTGTAACTCCCACCAATACTCCGGTCCCCACTGGCTCTCCCAATACTCCTGGCTACTCCCGGTTCTTCTCAAGCCCCCCTGGTTTCTGACGTGCGTGTGGCGTAAACTCGTGCTTCCCCCACACCTGCTGGTGCAAAGTGGTGAGAACTGAGAAGTGTCGCACACCGGCACGACTGGGTAATGATGGCAATGCAATGACACCGAGGGGCGTGGGCAAGTTGTGGGGGAGGGTGCGAAAGCTTGTTCTGAAACAGCCGAGGGGCTTTGAGGTAGGTGTTAGTCTCATCCCAGGTTTGCAGAATGATTAAAAGGCAATTTCTTGTAAGAACTGGTTGCATGTGAATCATTTGCAGATGTGTGAAATACGTTTCTGAGAGCTCTGAATTCTCCAGACTTGTCCATCTGCTCAGCTACGTGCGGACATATTCTTCCTACCCTCATGTGATGTGACACTGATCCTGTGAATCCACCTCAGTCCACAGATCTCTCGCCTGACAGACCATGTAAACAATCACACCACAACTGCATCCTCCTTCATTTGAACTCTCTTTAACTGAGGCCAGGGCCAAGGACAAAGGCAGCTGGACAGAGGATTTTGTAGAGTCAGCCTATGAGAGCAGGATAAAAGATAGCTGCTCAGGTTGGTCAAAAAACGGAGAGGGGTTTTTTGTGGAAAATGTTGACTTTCTTCCAAAACCTGGTCATTTTAAGCTGAACTGGAAAAACTTTCAGTGAAAAAATTTGAGGGGTTGATGGAAATTTTCTCCACAGAAAAGCATCACCATTTTGTTTAATCGAAAACACAATTTTCCATCCAAAAATTGCTTTGACAGCAAACGGTGGTCCAGCTCTACTGGGGAGGTGCCTTAGCTGTGTGCAGGTCCCCCGGCGGGGCAGCACGGCCCAGAGAAATGCCTCCCTAGCAGGACGTGATTTCCACTGTCAAATATTGGACATGAAGGCCTGGTCTACACCTAGGCTGGGTCTACACTGACGGCGGCAAATTCGTCGCCGTCACATCGATTGCTCTGGAGCGACTGAGCAGTCTGTATAGACGCGCTCCGTCGATCCAGGAAGCGACGCAGGAAAACCACCTCGGTAAGTGGCGTAGTGCTGCGTCAAAGGGAGCGCTGTTCCCTTCAACGCAGTGCAGTGTGGACGCTGCGCAAAGGAGACGCCGTGAAGTCGAAGGGAGATACACAAGTGATTTACGTCACTTGTGTATCTCCCGTCGACTGCCGCCAAATCGCAAAGGTAAGTGTAGACCGGGCCATAGTGACATTGGTCAGGAGACGTAAAAAGCTACACCGCATGAGCACCATCGCTGTGCCGACCCAACCCCCCGTGGTAGAAGAGTGCTCCTGTTGATGTCACTACCATCGCACTGGGAGGGGGTCCTACTCCGAGAGGAAAACTCCTTCCTTCACAGCAGGCTGTGTCTATACCACAGGGTTATTCCAGCATAGCAATGGCAATTTAGTTTATGCTAATCTGGTCTCTGCACTGTCGTCCTAACTGGACTGAAACAGAGAACTTCTCTGTTCCCCTACCGCGCTTAACGCATGGGGAAACTGCAAAGCTTCCCTGTCGCCAAGCTGGGTGTCTGCAGCTGGTGGTGGTTAGATGGCTGTGCATAAGAAGAACTGTTTATTAAAAATGGGGATAATTAATTTTCTCCCCTGCCCCCAGCCTGTTGTATGTCACCTGTCTTTTGAGACTGTGAACTTTTCAAGGCGGAGATTGTGCCTTTATATGTGTTGGCCCAGGCCTGGAAAAATGAGCAACGATCCTGCTTGGATCCTTTGGGTTCTACAGTAAGGAAAATATTTAATACCACTATGGTATGCAGACTATGTAAATTGCTATTTATACTGAACTTCTACATTTGAAGAGTGGGCAATTTCAATTCCTTTTACAGAATGCGGAAGTGGGGTCTATGAAATGCGAAGCTGGCACACAGGACTGGACTGGTGATAGTGGTATCTCTCAAAGAAACAGTGTCTTTATTTGATCATTTCTGGCTTTGAGTTGGCTGAAATGACCATGGCGCGGGTTGACTGAGTGAGGTGGAATGAGGAAAGACAATGGAGAGAAAGTGAGACAGGCATGATTCATGTCTGAGTTTCAGGGAGTAAAGCATGCAGTTAACTGCTGGTTTCCATGAACTTGTGTCGCGTCCATGTCGCGCTTCAATAATCTTAGAGTGGGACTTTATAAAGCCAAGGCTGTGAGAGCGTTTGAAAACCCCACCTTTGCCCTTTAGTTAATAATGCTTTTCTCATGATCAAGAAGTGATCCTGCTCTTTCTGAGAAAATAACCACCATTCTCTTTCAAGTGTTCAAGGTTGAAGGGACATTCTCAATATTAACTCGGCTCCAAGGGGAAGCTTCAGAAAAAAACAAGCTACAGCCATGGCAATGTTTTCACAATAGAGATTGACCTTTAGACATCAAATAAAAAGATGGTGTTCTTTAAACAGCAATGTTTGGAATTGAAACAATGCAGACCTGACAACATATATCTATTTCTATATATAGATATAGATATATAAACTATCCGCACCCAAACCAAGTAGTGTACAATACATACAATTCTTTCCCTTGGGGAGAAAATGAGAGAGAAAGACATGTGCCAGATGTTAGTCACCTTACTCAATGCACAACTGGAAGGTGCTCAGATACCACAGAAGGAGCAATCAAGCCCCTTTATGTAGCAAAGATAGCTGCAGACAAGGGAGGCTTCTGCCCAATGATTAGGCTGCATGGTAGGTCAGCGCTACATCAGGTGAGCTGAGGTTTCCCTGGATGCCAACATTGGGCCCAGGGGATATTGGTTGAAGCTTGTGTGTGTTCAGGCAGGGAGCCAGGGGAAGCAGTTGTGAGTGTGACCTGAAAGGGAGCAGAGAGACACAGAGCTGGCTACTGGGGCAGACGTGGGATTTCTGAGCAAGGAAACTGCCTGCTCCCATATGTTGCTACGGTGGTCAGGGAAACAGGACTTTGGGCACAGTTTTTGTCTCCTCCTAATGGAAGCAACTATCCGAGGCCCCCAAATATTGGCTAATAGCTCAGGCCAAAGAAGCAACAGAGCCAGCAACTGAATCCAGATCGTCCGAGTCTCAGTCTAGTGCCTTAGCCACAGACCACACTTTAACCGCAAGGTGCTAATGAAGATCAGTGCTGACGAACCAACTGTGGTACAAACAATAGGGGACATGGATATTTGGAATATGGTCTCAGGAAGGGACTAAAGCAGAGAATTGCTCACCTGTCCAAAGCGACATATGTTCGTGACTGCAGCTGGAAACGTAATACTGAAGTGGTGAGGTTCTTTTCTTATTGTTTAAAATGTTACCCATCGACTTCCCAGGAAAAGAATTAAACAATAAGGCATAGAGAACAAAAACCAGGTAGACGTTCCTAGTTCTCCATTTTGTGCCCACTTCCTCCATCGTTCAACGACACATAGCCATGGCTTTCGCCACCTTGACTGCCCAACAACTAGCTATAGTCAGAGTGTTGCGCAGAGAAAAAAATGTATATTAAATATTGTACCACTTTAATTGTATGCTCCCTCACACTCACTTTGTATCTCACTTGTATTTCTCATTGTGAGTTTTCCGTGGCTTACTATGTATTTCTATGGGGTCTAACACAGCGGGGCTCACTCAGTGGGTTGGTGTGGTGGCGAGAGCCTACACCCGCCTCCTCCCTTCCTGCTTTGGGGGTGGGCCACTTGTTCCTTGTCCTGCCCCCCATAACTGTCGCAAAACATAAGTGGCCACTAGTGGCTTAATCTTGTCTCTCCCACCCCTGACCCTGTCAATTGCAGAGAGGCAGACAGCACCCTTCTTTCCTGGGCTCTCTGCTCCTCCCACCAGGGGGACCCCAAGGGATGTGTTGCGTGTCATAGAGGAGGCGGAGTTTATTGTAACTTGGGTGGGAGAGAAGGCCTTCAGGGGCGGGGCCTAAAGCCCCCGAACAATTACTGGTCCTTCCCCTCGGAGTCTGGATTTGAACTGTGCAATGGGCCTTCAATGCCAGGTCTGAGGCCCTTTGTTCATCATTTCCAAGGCAACCTCAGGCATGCATTTCTAATCTGCGTTACAGCAGCCTGTCGAGTTTGCTTCAAAAACAACCCCCAGAGGAACCGGTCTGTCCTCCCTGCAGTCACCAGTAAACAGCATAATCTTTCCAAACATACAAGTCAGAACATTCCCCTCTTATCTGTGCGATGTGAGCACTTCTAGTTTCCCTTTCTCATCACAGTGCAAAAGTGCAGGGGACTGGTCAGTGAAAGGCCAGACATTTAAAATGGGACTTTTCCAACCCACCAGGGGCAATTGATCTGTGGAACTCCGTGCCCCAGGATCTCACCATAGCCAAAGACTTGGCAGCCTTCAGGCAGGGGACTGGATGTTTAGATGGCGAATGGGAAAATCCAGAAGTATCACAGTAAATATAGTGCAGACAGGTTGGGAGAGGTCTAACCATCCCACTATAGGCATAAGCAAACTTGTGTTGGGAGAGGGGTTGTGTCTTTTGTGGCCCCCTCCCTCCTTTCCTGCCCAGTATCCAGGACGACCCTTCTCCTGTCCCCATTCATGCAGCAGGACCTTGAATCCTTTAGTCCAATTCCTACCTCCCTTGACCCGTGGGTGTGGGATGTTTACAGCTCTCAGGCTGCAATGCTGATCTCTGTCTCTGCGGATTATGTTGTTTTTCTGCTCTAAACCTGAACTCTGGATGCACCCGCCTGTTTTTCTGGCAGATCGAAGCCCAGCTGTCTCTGATTTGTACTCTGCATTTGCACACAATTCTTAGGGGAACAGCTCAGATGACCCTGTGTGCAGAGTGCCCAGATTGCAAGTGTGAAAAATCGGGAAGGACGGGGGAGTAGGTGCCTATATAAGGCAAAGCCCTGAATGTTGGGACAGTCCTTCTAAAATCGGGACATCAGGTCACCCAACCCATGCGTGGCTCCCTTCCCGCTGTGGTTGGGTGCTTGTTATTACAGGCGTGGGCATGTGGCCTGAGATGTGCAGAGGGTCGTGATGGTCCCTTCTGGCTTTAAAGTCAGGCAGGAAAGAACCAAGGTTGTAAGCCAACAGGGTGCGAGAGAATGCTCCGCTCATAACAACAGGATAATCCGATGAGGGTGTGTGTGTTTTTTAGGAGCAGTGTGTGTGGCCCACCCCCCTCATGCCCTAGATGAAGATCACACGAGGTGAAGCTCTGCTCTGTAGGGGTTTGGGAGTGCAGAGGCCAGAAAATGCACCCGGGGGCCTGGCAATGGGGCAGGGGAGCTGCAGGAGGAAGCATACAGCCTGGGTTACCTGGGAAAGAAGAACAAGGTCTCTGAGAATTGCGGGCTGAAGTTACAGTGGGGAGGGAAAAGCAGAAGCGGGGACAAGGATTTGGACTAAAGGGATGCAGCAGAGGGTGGGAACGGGGGCAGGACTGGCTTGGGTCAATGGGGGGTGCAGCTGCTGGTAGGACAGGTCTGGGGGAGGGGCAAGGGGGTTCAGGAGAGCTCTGTGCCTAATGGCTAACTCGCTGGCCCTGATATAAAGAGCTGGATCCTGTCAGGTGCTCAGCCCTTCCCGACCAGATCTGAGTGCCCCAGTGCCAGGCAGGTTGGGATTCGAGCTGGGAATCATAGAGGGTGGTTTGTCACATTCTCACTTGCAGCCCTGAAGCTGCCCAACTTCCTGCCCGCCGTTCACTCCTTCCTGCCCCCTCTTGCCTTCAGGGCAAGCCACTGGAGAGGGGGAGAAGAGGGGGGACAAAGGAGCCAGAGGCGGGTGGGAGGGCCTTGAGGGAAGGGGTGGAGCAATGGCAGGGCTTTGTGGCAGAACAAGGGCAGGGCCACCATCCAAAACCGGCGGACCAATACACCTCCAAACGGACGTGCCCAGGATCTGGTATTTCTTGCCCTATTTGGGGATGCCCAAGTCTTATTCTTGCCGCCCAGGCTGGGATTCATGGGTGCTGAACACCCCCCATTTTTTCACGGTGTTTTGCTTGAGCCCCGGAGCACCCGCAGAGTCGGCACTTGCTGCCATCCCCTTAGCAACAGCTGTTGTGGAAAGTCAGCCGCATTTTATAGTGTTTCCTTTGCATGGGAGGCAGTGCTTTTAATAGCACTGCTTAGTTGTTTTTCCAATGGTCAATCAATTATGCATTTTCCCTTCCCCATATGGTTGCTGTGTGTCAACAGGAGAGAGGAAAATATTAAAAGTTGATAAAATGTGACATGGAAGCTGAGCAGAGGATGCTGAGGGGGAGGAATGGGACTTAAATGACTTGAAATCTAGTCCTTTTATCTGGGACAATCCAAGTCTCAGATGGAAAAACCAAACCTGGACTCCTCTCCTCCCTGTGGTGTTACCAGTCAGCTGGAAAACCTGGACTTAACCAGTTGGGAATGCTCCAGGGAAGAGATACAGCTTCTTGTGCCACCAGCACATCCAGGGACCGCTCCCCATCTGCCCCACGTCACGTAGCATTTACACCTGTGCAAAGTAGGTGGGCTCATTGCTGGGGAGGATGCTGATTTGGTTGCATTTTACTACAAATTTGCACAGGGATCAGTGATGAGGTAAAGTGGAGAGCAGGGGAGAGGGAGGTCCCAAGGCTTGGGATGAAGAGCTCTGCAATCTGGACTGGGGGGGTTGCACACGTCATAGATTGTGTAGGCCGAGCTCCTAGCACACATCACAGGGTCCTTGTGTCCTTCCCTTCCACCCCACAAGCTCCCTGGAGGACCCTCTCCCATCAAGGACTTTCTGCTAGTCCCCACATATCTCACCTGCCAGTTGTGTGTACCCCATTCTCCCCATACCAAGTGTGATGGAAACAACAATTTCCTGCACTCTCTTTGGCAGCTCTTATTCAATTCAGTATAAATATCGTTGCGGTCCATTGTATTAACCTTTGCATTCAATACGTGAACTTTGCATTTACGTCTTAGCATGGGCCTGGTTGATCAAAGGACTAGGTTGGACAACCTCCAAGGCAAGACTGAACTGTCGGGCCAGGAGTGTGAAGTGGGTTTCCTGGGAAATACCTAGGGGGAGGTAAATTCAACCTTCTCCCTCCCCCTCTGCCTCAGCCCTGTGAAGCTATGCCCTGATCAGAGGGTGACTATGTCGGAGCAGCTGTTCCCCGGATCCCAAGAGGAAAGGCCCAAACTGTGTATTTATAGATTCGCGGAGGTGCTTGTTCTAAGCTAACAGCTGCTATGAACCTGTCGCCCCAGGAAATACTCTGTGGGGTTTGAGAGCTGGAGGTGATCACTGGGAGTGGGCGGGTAGGTTCTGTCATATGCGTTCTCCATAGTGCTTTTACCTTACGAATAAATGTGCTTGCTGGGAAAGAGCTGGGCGGTAACTGCGCTGTAAGCAATGATGCTGTTTATAGCCTCTGAGGAGAAGGCACAGGCAGCCTGGTGAGGCCATCTGGCTGGCTGGGGAACTCACTGGGTAGACAGGGAACTGGGCAGCCTGGGAAAACCCCGGGCAGGGACCCAGGCCTCCGCCCCAGAGAGGTGACAGCCGAGGAGCCAAGAGCCTGAGAGTGGGTGCCCTGGGTGGACCACAGAGGGGGAATACAAGGGAAGTTTCCCTGAACTGTGACCCCAAAGTTCCCATTTTTCCCTTAGTGAGTGGTTCCGGCTGCTCCCACTTCCTTCCATGCCAGGAGATCTGAGTGGCCCCCCCTTGGTCCCTTATCAGCTCCCCCAATCTCTCCCACTTGGGGCTCATTCCTGTGTTCCCCCATCCCCCTCCACACATTCCAGGGACCCTCAATCTCCCTTCCATGGCAAGGATTCTGTGTGCCCCCCATTCCTGAATCTTCTACCATATCAGTGTCCCCCCTCCCCATGGTAGAGGCTCTATGTGAACCATCTTTCTTCTCAAGAAGGCCCGTGTCCCTCCCACCATGTTTTAAAGTTTTTCTCAGGTTCCTGCAGGGCTAGAAACTCACATTTTCCTTTAATGAAAGCCGAGCATCCCTCCTCCTCATGTGACTCTGGGAGCTGGAGCTTTAAGGAAAACACCAAATAGCATGAGACTTGCGTTAAAATCCTGAGAGGTGGCAATGATGGTTTGGGGCAGCTTTCACTGCTCCAGGCCACGGCACAGGGGGTAACAGTGGTGAGTGATAGAAACTAGTAAACGTGACAGGAAAGGGTGGGAAAAGCCTCTTTGGTCAGATATGAGTTAATGCAGTTCCTGTGAGTAATGCAGCTAGGCATCTGGGGAAGGGTCTAAAGCTATTTGTTGGATCACTTGGATAATGCTTTTGGGATAAGGCTTCTTTTCCACGTCCTGTCTCAGGGTGTGAATCACCAGGCATGGGAGACTTCCCTTCTTCTTCTGTTATACAGATTCATAGATTTTAAGGGACCATGGATTGTCTAGTCGGACCCTGGCCTGAGCATTTAACCCTTTAGGGAGACGGGGGTTGGGTGAATTTACTCCAGGGGCTGACGCCTCCTCCTGCAATCCCGGGTGCAAGGACAGGGACCCCACTGACTTTGCCCGCCAGTTGGGTCCTGCCCTGAAAGCAGCTGGAGCCAAGCGGAGGGATGGGCGACCACTCAGGAGATCCAAGCATCAGTCCTTCTTTTGCCACAGGTGTCCTGTGTAACCCTGGTCAAATCGCCTGTCTGTGCTTCCCCTCCCCATCTGTGAAATGGGTGTTATAATCCTTCCTTCGTCTGCCGTAAATTGTAAATTCCTCAGGGCAGGGACTCATTGTGTGTCTGGGCAGCGCCCAGCACGACGGGTCCATGATTTCCGCTGGGGAAGGGATTGTCTCTCATATGTCTGGGCAGCACCCAGTACGACGGGACCCCCTAGTGCTACTGGAATTATAACACTCCTCAGGGTGGGCCCTAGGTTTCCATTCTAGGGTTTCTGCGTCTCCTGCTACTGAGCGTTTTCCCCAGCTCCTGGAGTCGTGATTAGAGACTTGTTCCTGCCCCACTGAAGCCAGGGGGAGTTTGGCCATTGACGTCACTGCAAGTTGGATCTGACGAGATTCTCAGGGTTGGTTTTGTTTCAATGTAAGTGTCCAGGCCTCACTTGAGCCCAGCGCCCCGCGGAGCGGGCTCGGCGCGGGGATGTGGAAAAACGAATTAATGCTGACCTCAGTTAAAGTGCATAACATAAACAACTGCCTTTCGCAGAGGTCCAAGGCAAATACTGTCAAAGTTAGGGCCCTGACCAGGCCTGGTTACTTGAGATAGGGCAGGGAGAGCCACCCTGCCCTATCTCAGCGTTGTCAGCTTGGCGTGCGTGTGTGCTCTCTCCGCGTGCTGCCCCAGCTCTGTGCAGACAGCTGACTCGGCAGACCCTGATACCGTAGATTACTCAGAAAAAGCACAAACTGGGTTTAGTGGCAAAGGCGCTCAGCCGGGTTCATTGGCAACGAAGCATGGTGCTAGCACCCTGGCTCAATGG
This sequence comes from Mesoclemmys tuberculata, assembly GCA_007922155.1. NCBI lineage: Eukaryota > Metazoa > Chordata > Testudines > Chelidae > Mesoclemmys > Mesoclemmys tuberculata. The sequence goes on from VOCS01051612.1 coordinate 23,772, forward strand.
TTACAGGTCGGACTTTCAGTAGGACTTTCTGCTGCCCCGTAGGCTGGACCAGGGTGTCCCTCCTATGATTTCTTTTGTATACATTGATACACACAAGTTGCATGTTACACCCCTGATGTAGTTAGTTACCAACCCTGCACCTCGTACCTGCTGATTGGAACAAAACATTTTCATCGATCACCCTGTCCTGTTCTCCTATCCTTGTTTGACTTGGGCCTGGTGTATTTTTGTACCATCTCCTGGGGTTGTGTTTATGCCATAACTCTATGGTGGGGCGTATCTGTACTGGCCTTCTGGAACGTTTACATGAATACTTGCTCTTTGTTAGGACTACCTGCATTTTAGCAATGCCAGCTGTATTTTTGCCAAGTGCATGTACTGGACAGCCAACTTGTAAGCAGGTGTTTGCTTTATGACAGGGCCTGACTTTTGCTCATAGCCTCGTTTTTGCTGACTTTGGTTTAAGCCTGAGGCCTTCAGCCAGGCCTCGTACTCCAGGTTCTTTTCTTCTACTACAGCGGGATGCAACCAGGATTGGCCTAGAAGCAAATAGCCCTTTTTATCCAGCCTGCCAGGCCCTGATTGGCCTTCACCTACTCCTGGCCTTTCTAGGCACTGGAGGACCAACTCTTGCTGGTTCTGTCTGTGGTTAATCATGGATATCTCTCAAAGCACATGCTAGAGCTCTGACCTTGCAACATTTCCCTTTCACCAGGACACCTTCAGAAGGCAGAGTGTGCCAAGGTGGTGGGGCCTTAGGCAGGAGGCAGCAAACACCTGGTACCTCACATTACAGTAAGTTTCTAGCCCTTCTGGTTGCCCAGAAAAGCTTAAAGACGTGACACATAATAGCTCAGATGTCACAAAACCCTCCACATTTATTATTTTTCAAATGAATCATTAAGTTTTATGCCAATCTCACGGTCTGTAGGGCCTGCCCCGTGATCTGGGAACGCCTGTGGCTGCAATGCTGCCATCCAGTTACTGGACACTTGAGAGGTTTTTAAGCTGCAGCTTGACAAAGTTCTGGCTGGGATGATTTAGTTGTGGTTAGTCCTGCTCTGAGCAGGGGGTTGGACTAGATACCTCCTGAGGTCCCTTCCACCTCTAATGTTCTATGATTCTATGACACACACAGACAAGCATTTTCAAACTAAACATGTTTTGTTCAGCCAATAATTAGACATCAAAAGGCAGAGCGTGGCAGGCTCTTAAATATCCAATTCCAGACCTTCAAACATGGATTTTGTTTAGAACTTAACCACAGAGCAGAGCTTTTAAAGGAGTCTTTGATCTTCAAAGCCACTTTCCAAATACCTGTGTAAGGAAGGTTTTAATGGAACTTCCCCCTGCTCAGACAGTCTGAGTGGTGCTCTCTCCTGCTCAGTGAGCTGAAAGGATGGGGGGCACTTTGTTTGCATGGACTTTGTATTTGCAAATAAGCACACCTAGGTGCTGAGCAGAATGGGAAATGGCTAGCATGGCTAGTTTTGGGCTACAAACCACTTTTGTGTTAACTGCTGGGGTAATGAAATGTTGTCCTGCCATTGTATGAACAGATGTCAGCAAAACTGTGCTTAGCCTGTTATGATAAAATACTTTACCCTAAACTAAATAGAGTGCCACAAAGGTGGTGGACAGATGTTTCAGCATTGTATGGGTGGGGATTGATTGCCTATTGGGATTGTACCAGCCCTGGGAAAGGGTTGCTCCCAGGCATGGAGTGATGCTCTCCCATTGTTAAAAGGTAGAATTAATGACTCCTCTTAGAGCCTTTTTGTTTTCTGAAAACAGGGACATCATGGTTTACCCATGAGCTGAAAGTCACTAAGAGCTGGATCACTGCAAGCTGAGATTCACTAAGAGCTGAACTATTAGGGAGCCTGGGAAACCTTGCCTGACAACTGACAAAGCTGAGTCAGTCGGCACCAGTGGTCAGCGGGAGCCTGGCGTGGTCGGCGCCAGCCAGGTGTGGTCAGCGGGAGCAGGTGTAGTCGGCACCAGCGGTCAGCCGGAGCCTGGCGTGGTCGGCGCCAGCCAGGTGTGGTCAGCGGCTGGGGACTTGGCAAGCCCCAGAGGCAATAGGAGACAGCCACGGAGGAGGCCTGGTCAGCCAGTGGGAGCTGCAGAGGGACAGGCTGGGCCCCAACTGGACGTTGACACTACGATGGTCAGTGCAGGGGAAGGCACGAAGGGGGAGGCGAAGGACACGCCCTGTACTCTGGGGTGGGTTTGGCTCATTGAGTTCATGAATTCTGTTTGCTCTGTTTCCCAAACCAGTGCTGTGTTACCTCTCTTCTGTTATTAAAAGGTTTACTTCTACATTCGGACGCTGTGCTGGCGAGAGGGGACGTGTTGCCCTTTGGGGTGCCCAGGGGATAGGGTGTGATTTCCCAGGTGACTGGGTGGGGGCTCGAGCCAGTTTGGTGTTGTATCATTGACAGGGACCCCTAGATATAGAACCCGGCCCTTGCTGCTGCCGACTCTGGCAGAAGGGTTACACCAGTTTGTTCCCATAAATCTGTGATTAAGGCCAGGTGTACAGTGGAAACTTTTGCCAGGCCAGCAGTGTTTCTCAGGGGTCTGGTTTTCTGTCCTATTTCTATACTGGCAAAAGCTCTAGTGTAGGGGCTCTTATACCCCCATCCAAGTGCTTTTGCTGGTAAAGCTTTTCTCTTGAGGAACCAGTATAAACTCTGCCGGCAGAAGGACTCTTTTGCTGGGTCTCCGCCCATCTAGCTAAGCTAGCATAACTTTACCAACAAAGCTTTTTTGGCCTGATCTGAGTCACACACCCAGAAAGCAAAGGCAGTAAAGAACATTTCTTTATCTTGTTTATATCCAGAATTAAACAGGTCTCAACTGGAGCCTGGGGGATTGTTGAATATGAAAATACACAAAGCCAAGGCAAATTCTTAGGAAGGAGAGTTGTGCAGTTAATCATTAAGAGGGTTTGGCAGATTGCCCTATCCCTGCTAACTGCCTCATCTCCCTGCAAGGCCTTTATCTGAACAAACAGACCTAGCTGTAGCTGGACTGGAAACAAGAAAGCTATGCCAAGCTCCCGGATCTATTCTCCAGTGTGCAAGGCCTGATTCTCTGCTATGATCTATCCCCCAGGCACTGCAAAGGGACCAAAAAGCAGCTTCATTGAGTCCAGTTGCCCCCTCCACCCAAGCATGCTGTGCCCCCTTGTTGCAGGTTGGCCAGCCCTTGGGAAGAGGCAGGTTTAAAGGTTTTATTAGAAGCTAATGTTCAGTACAGGGTTTACAATATAAGGACAAGAGGCATCCGGGTGGGGGTACGGGCTATCAGTAGGTATAGAGTCATTGGAGGTCGGGGAGCAGAGGGAGATCATAGCCCGAGGAGTCCCGGATAGGGTGGGGAGCGGGGGTTAGGATGCAGGAGACAACACGGTGATGGGGGAAAGGTTGCATGTCACAAAGATCACAGGCGGTGCGGGAGGGGGTGAGTATATAAGTTCATGACAACGTGGCATCCCCCATGGGGTCCGTGGGGCGGTCGGGGTGTGTTTAGGAGTTCAGAGAGTTCAGCGTTGCAGCGCTCACTCCTTGCTCAGCTCTGTCTAGAATTTAGCAGCTGCCCCTCAACCTCACTGATAGACTGGTGACAGAAGAACTAATTAGTCAGCCCAGCTGGGTGGAATGGAGGCTTAATGAACAACTCTGAACCCAGCTGTGGTGAGTCAGTGGGTGGAGCACTACTTAAATAGAGCTGGGGGAGGCAGTGCCCCTCCGGGAAAAGGTTGAAGATATTGCACTGAGGGACTAGACCAGATGATTTGATTTAATTTGATTCCTGGGGAAGCTCAAGCTGGGCACCCCGAGGAGAAAGGAAGAGAGGCCTAGCAGGGATGGGAAAGCAGTGAGGATGGTATTTGGGCTCCCAGTGGGAAAATCTGGGAGTCAGTGACTATTTGAGGACCAGGAGAGGAGTGGGTGGGTGGGCAGGCGCAAGCCCACCCACCGCTTGAGGCCCCTCCCTCACTTAAGGGGGGAGCCAAGAGACCTGGGGCTCAACTGATTCCAGGGGACAGCAAATGAAAAAAAACAGGAAAGGGTGTGGGGGTCACAGGTTTAAACAAAGGGAACCAAAGGGGGACACCGAACAGAGGGCCCCGGACAGTGCCCACTGCTCCCGGAAGATGTCTAGGGAGCCAGCGGACTCTGCCCAGAGGAACTCCGCCCGGATGTGTGAACGAATGGAGGAACGAAAATAGGCCCCACAGTCACAGAGCTCCCCTACAGCCAATCTCATCTCCCTGGTGCTGTAGATAGCCGCTTTGGCCAGGGCTAGGAGGAGGTTGACGAGGAGGTCCCACGACCTCATGGGGCTTCGGATGGGGTGTGCATGGATGAACAGGTGGGGGGAAAAGTGCAGCCAGAACCTCAACAGCAGGTTCTGGAGGAGCTGGAAAAGGGGCTGCAGCCTGGCACACTCCAAATAGGCAGCCCAATATGCCATTAGCCTTCTTGGCAACCAGGGCATACTGCTAACTCATATCCAGCTTCTCATCCAATGTAACCCTCAGGTCCTTTACTGCAGAACTGCTGCTTAGCTCTGCATGGGATTCTTCCATCCTAAGTGCAGGACTATTCATTTGTCCTTGTTGAACCTCATCAGATTTCTTTTGGCCCAATCCTCCAAACTGTCTAGGTCCTTCTACATCCTATCCCTATCTTGCAGGGTATCTACCACACTCCCTAGCTTAGTGTCATCTGCAAACTTGCTGAGGGTGCCACCTACCCCATCCTCCAGATCATTAATGAAGATGTTGAGCAAAACTGCCCCAGGACTGACCCCTAGGGCACTCCGCTTGTGGCTAGTTGCCAGCTAGACATGGAGCCATTGATCACTAACCGTTGAGCCCAATGATTTTGTCAGTTCTCTATCCATTTTATAGTCCATTCATCCACCAACAACGTCTTTAACTTGCTGATAAGACTATTGTGGGAGACTGTATCAAAAGCTTTGCTAAAGTCAATGTATATCACGTCCACCACTTTCCCCACATCCACAGAACCAGTCACCTTTTCACAGAAGGCAATCAGGTCGGTCAGGCATGACTTGCCCTTGATGAATCCATGTTGACTGCTCCTGATCACCTTCCTCTTATCCAAGTGCTTTAAAATGGATTCCTTGAGGACCTGCTGCATGATTTTTCCAGGGATTGAGGTGAGGCTGACTGGTCTGTAGTTCCCTGGATCCTCTTTCTTCCCTTTCTTGAAGATTGACACTATATTTACCTTTTTCCAATCATCAGGGACCTCCCCCAGTTGTCACCACCTTTCAAAGATAATAGCCAATGGCTCTGAAATCACATCAGCCAACTCCCTCAGCACCCTCGGATGCATTGCATCTGGCCCCATGGACTTGTGTTTGTACAATCTTTCTAAATAGTCCTGAACCTGTTCCTTCAGCACTGAGGGGTGTTTACCTCCTCCCCATTCTGTGCAGCCCAGTACAGAAACATGGGAGCTAACCTTATCTGTGAAGACAGAGGCAATAAAGGCATTGAGTACCTGAGCTTTCTCCACATCCTCTGTCACTAGGTTGCCTCACCCATTCTGTAAAGGGCCCACACTTTCCCTAATCTTCCTCTTGTTGATAACATACCTGCAGAAACCCTTCTCATTCCCTTTCACATCCCTTGCTAGTTGCAACTCCAGTTGCGCTTTGGCCTTCCTGATTTCATTCCTGCATGTTCGAGCAGTATTTTATAATCCTCCCTAGTCATCTGATCAAGCTTCCACTTCTTGTAAGCTACTTTTTTGTGTTTAAGCTCACCAAAGACTACTTTGTTAAGCCAAGCAGGGAGCCTACCATATTTGCTATTCTTTCTGCACATCGGGATGGTTTGTTCCTCTGCCCTCAATAAGGTTTCTTTAAAATACAGCCAGCCCTCTTGGATTCCTTTCCCCCTCATATTAACCTCCCAGGGGATCCTGCCCATCAGCTCCCTGAGGGAGTCAAAGTCTGCTTTTCTGAAGTCCATGCTCTGTTTCCTGCTGTTCTCCTTTCTTCCTTTTGTCAGGATCCTGAACTCGACCATCTCATGGTCACTGCTGCCTAGGTTGTCACCCACTTCTACTTCCCCTACCAAATCTTCCCTGTTTGTGAGCAGAAGGTCAAGAGCAGCACAGCCTCTAGTTGGTTTTTCCAGCACTTGCACCCGGAAGTTGTCTGCAAGACTCTCCAAAAACTTCCTGGATTGTCTGTGCTCTGCTGTGTTGCTCTTCCAGCAGATGTCAGGGTGATTGAAGTCCCCCGTGAGAATCAGGTTCTGTGAACTGGAAACTTTCCCTAGTTGACTGAAGACAGCCTCATCTACCTCATCCTCCCGGTCTGGTGGTCTACAACAGACACCCACCAGAACATCACCCTTATTGTTCTTGCTTCTGAGCTTAACCCAGAGACCCTCAGCTAGCTTATCTCCAGTTTCATGCTGGAGCTCAGAGCAATCATAGAGCTCTCTTACATACAGTGCAACTTCTCCACCCTTTCGCCCCTGCCTGTCCTTCCTGAACAGTTTATACCCATCCATGACAGTGCTCCAGTTGTGTGAGTTACCCCACCAAGTGTTGGTTATTCCAGTCATAACATAGTTTCTTGACTGTGCCAGGACTTCCAATTCCTCCTGCTTGTTTCCCAGGCTTCTTGCATTTGTGGACAGGCACTTGAGATAACTGGCTGATTGCTCTACTTTCTCAGGCTGGGTCCACACCGACGGCGGCAAATTCGGTCTGTATAGACACGCTCAGTCAATCCAGCAAGCGACGCAGGAAAACCACCCTGATAAGTGGCGTAGTGCTACGTCAAAAGGAGCACTGTTCCCTCACTTTGTCCTCTCCTCCTTTCCCTCTCCATATAGGGGAGGGAGAAATGCTGAAGGCCCCCATACGTCCCATCCCAATATCATGCTGGGAATGAGCTACCCTCTTCTGCCTCCCCCACAAGTCCCTGGGGATGAGAGCAGGATGGGAGAGCAAAGGAGAGATCTAAAGGGGTAGCAGGGGAGATGGTCTACAGCAGGGAGTATTGTCTGGGGAAGGAGCAAAGAGGCCAAGGGACGGGGCACACAGCAGGGCCCAGCCAGCCTCACCCCAGCACTGAAAGAGCCAGAAGGGGGCTTGGTGTAAAACGTGGTGTGGTGAAAGCACTCAGGCCTGGTTCCACACAGGGACAGAGGTGAGATGCTGCTGAGTGTCAGCTAGAAAACCAGCTGCCTAGAAAATGGTAGGAACAGCCCTGCATTCCACCCAGCCCAAGTTAGGTGCCTTGGCTCCCTGTACAGTGACTGGAGGGAGACAGGAGCCTTAGAACGGGATCAACAACAGCTAGTAATTAAGTCAGTTTGGCCATGTCCACATGGGCTCCTTCTGTTGGTGGCGCACATCCTCAGCAGGAGGGCTTGCCTCGATTTACCTGTATGGTGGGGGGCTGACAGCCAGAGCCCCACTGCCAGGGGTGACAGGCAGAGCCCCACTGCCAGGGGTGACAGCAATCGTTTTGCTTTCATAACCGACCCGGCAAGAGGTGCCGGGGCTCAGCCCTGACAAGTCCTGGCACAAATTAAAACTGTTTGTTGTCCTTGGATCCCTACTGGAAACCCAAGAGCGCTTGGATGTGCTGTGTGTGTTTGTCTCTATCTGACTGCCAGGCCCTGTTTTCTCTGCATGTCAACCTTGGGCGTTTCCGCCCGGGCTCTGCTTCCGCTCGGCAGGTTTGATCTAATCTAATACCGCTCTCACTGCCTTTGTTCGCTTTCTTCCCCCAAAGGCATCCGAGCAGGGAGCAGGGGCTAATCCAGTTCCTGTGATCACAGACTGTGTCCGGACTGCGATGGGGGCTGGGGGCGGTTTTGTGGTGGGAGGAGCAGCCCATTGGCAGCTCCAGGGCGGTGAGGCGGAGTGTTCCGCCTTCCCGTAAACGCTGAGTGGCCAGTCGGGGCAGGGGGGGAGTCGGACTGGCTATGAATGAAGTAGCGCGCTACGTTATGTATGAATAGAGCCGGTCCCTTCCCTACCTCACCCGCTGGTGCCGGTTCGCCGCTGCGGTCAGAGCGCGGCCGTGTGACCGCTCCGCAAACCCAGGGAGCCTTCACCGCTCTGTCGCTCTATGTCCTGCGCGGAGCCGGCCGGGGGCTGCGGCCCAGGTGAGCGGGGAGCTGCGGACAGAGGGGCGGGGGGCGGCCCCTGCCTCCCCTGCTGGTCTCGGGAACCCGGGTTAGTTCGCGGCTCACTGGCCCGGCTGCCGGCCGGGGTTGCAAACAGCCCATGGGGTCCCCCCCCCCGTCCGGCCCGGGCCCCCCATCCCGCCTGGCGCGCTGCCCGCCCCCGTCGTGGGGATTGACCCCCCCGGAGCAATCGCCCTTGCAGGCAGCAGCGAACAGGCGGTGGGGGAAGCGGTGCGACTCCGGTTCACTGGCCCGTCCCAGGTCGGATGCGGCGTGCACTGGGTCGGTGGCGCGGCGCGTGTGAACAGGGAGGGGAGACACGGGCTCCCGGCCTGCGCCCAGGGGACTCGCCCCGGGCTCGGCTGCACTTTCCCTGTCCCGGCCCCTCCGCCCGGGCGGGTGATCGCAGGCCGGGAAGGATCCGGTGTGTCCTGGGCAATGGTGGCGAACAGCGATTTCCCCCCGCGCAAACCGAGGGGGAAACTGCTGCTGTGGCTGATTCAAGCGCACAGCTCGGGGCCGTGAGAAGGGCTGGTGACACCGGGAATAAAGGCACAATCCAGCGATGAGGCGTTTGAGCCAGGCGTGTGACGGGGGGTAGGAAATGCCTGGTGAAACCAGGTCTGGTTTGTGGCTTGAAGGACAGATATTTTGCCATGTGATGTTGACAATTTGTGGTGCGATGGTTTGTGAAGCGTTAATTCTGGAAGCTCAATGTCTCCTGTCATTAAATAATTGCCTGCTCTCCCCGCATAACTTTGTGCCACTGCGAACATTTAAATTGATCAGAAAAAATGCTTAAATTCAACATCAATGTTCTCCATTGAAATGATAAAGAAATACAAATCGCATTCTGCCAAGCCTGGTTGTGAGACCAAATAGGGACTGTCAGCCAAGTCCAAATGAGATGAGGTAGCAGTTATGCACCCCCTAATTGGCCCACTGATCTGCTAATACCCTAGAGGAGTTGTAAGAGGATGGGGTTGTGTAGTTAGCTACTTTTGGTTGATGGATGGATCTGTTTGTTTATTGTCCAACTGATCGAAATGGCATTTCACAGCATTTCCACTAAGGCGGGGTGTCAAACTCATTTCCTATAGCGGGCCATATTTAAATTAAATTTAGTTCAAGTGGGCCACGCATAGCATACACCTCATGCACACAGTGCTCTACAGACTCTACTCTCTGCCATGAAATCTCCCGGCACAGTAAAATTCAGTGGCGGATTGGGAGAGCGGGACTCACAGCTGACGCAACATCTTGCGGCCTTTTACTTTTTGCCACGAGATCTCGCGGTACCATGCACTGACACAAGATCTCGCAGACTTTTATTGAGCTCGGCTCAGAAACAAGTGCCGGGCCGGATAACACAAGGTGGCGGGCCAGATTCGGCCTGCGGGCCTTGTGTTTGACACATGTGCACTAAGGTGATAGATACTATCAAATCCATTTTGCAATGGCTCACATTCTGTTCCCCCAAAAGCTGGATCTGAACCACTTCCCTCTGCCGTGATAGGGCAGCAAATACCAATCTGATCAGAGGGAATGTGTTTTCACACAAGGCACAGCAAGCCTCTGGAACTCCTGCCACAAGATCTCCTTGGTCAGTCTTCCTTTCTGAATCCTGCCAAGCTCTTGGCATTTAGAGGGATAATGGGACCATCCAGAGTTATAACCCTCAGTATTACAAAGTAACCTGGAGTGGGAAGGGCTCTAAATCATCCTGTGGTCCCAATGGGGGTGAGAGAGAAATCTGTCCTGGGGGACAAATTCATAGAATCCTCAAAGGTGAGGGGTGGAAGGGACCTCAGGAGGTCACCTAGTCTAACCCCCTGCTCAAAGCAGGACCAACCCCAACTAAATCATCCCAGCCAGGGCTTTGTCAAGACGCAGCTTAAAAACCTCTAAAGATGGAGATGCCACCACCTCCCTAGGTAACCCATTCCAATGCTTCACCACCTGCCTCGTGAAAAACTTTTTCCTAATGTCCAACCTAGACCTTCCCCCACTGCAACTTGAGACCGTTGCTCCTAGTTCTGTCATTACTACCACTGAAAACAGCATCGCTCCATCCTCCCTGGAACCCCCTTTCAGGTAGTGAAAGGCTGCTATCAAATCCCCCCTCATTCTTCTCTTCTGCAGACTAAACAGGTCTAGTTCCCTCAGCCTCTCCTCATACGTATTGTGCTCCAGCCCCCTCATCATTTTTGTTGTCCTCCACTGGACTCTCTCCAACTTGTCCACATCCTTTATGTAGTGGGGGGGGGGCCTAAACTGGACACAATACTCCAAATACAGCCTCACCAGTGCCAAATAGAGGGGAATAATCACTTCCCTCCATCTGCTGGCAACGCAACCCATCAAAGATTATTCCATCACTGTGCACTAAAGGGAGGGGTCTTGCCCCTTACTCCAAACCAGCTGATGCTGGCAGCTGTTGGTGATGGGATGCTCTAGATCTGCTCCCCAGTCAGAAAGCTGAGCTGGGAATCTGTGTCTGGTGCTGCTGTCCCTGTCTCTGTCCTGCCAGGGGACTGGGACTTCATGGGGCATCCCCCAAGGGCGGGAAGCGGGAATGGCCCATCCACATGTGAAACTCCAGGCTCTCCCATTGAACCATAATGACTTCCTGTACGCTACTTGCATTAGGGGGAAGCGATCACTCCTGTTAGTTCCGGTGTGTCTGTAACAACTGCACAAACAGACAATGACAGAGCTGGGCGTCTGGCCCCATTGACTCCAGTGGAACCACAGCTAGCTTCACCAGCCACGGATCTAGGGTGAGGGATTTCAACAGAGCTGCCCCAGTTCACACCAGCCGGGGATCTGGCCCCGCTCTGTCCACATGGAGCTAACTCCAGTCCAGCACATGCATCCGTGTGGATACGTTTGTCAGGTGCTTTCGGATCCTTCAGATGAAAATGGCTGCAGAGCAGGGGTTGGCCCCTGCAGGGTATTGGACTAGATACCCCCCAAGGACCCTGCCAACCCTCATCTTCCAGGAGTCTATGAGACCAGGGGAGTCCTAGCACTGTCGGCTCTCAATGACCCTGCTGTGCCAGGCTATGAGCTGAGCCAGAGTAACCCCGGCCCTTCTCTCCACAGGCAAACCCTCCAATACAGACCAGACGGGGCTTCAGTGAAAAGAAACCCAACAAGGATGATTCAGCAACCTGGGACTGATTTGCTCAGTGCTCGCTAAGGCCTGGTTGACCCTGGGGATAAAAGCAGTGCCAAGGATACCTTTGAAATTGTTCGCTCAGATACAGCTCAGTCACAGCTTGGCTGTATCGGGGCAAAACTCACAATCAAATTATATTTGAAAGGGGGTTTCCTCTGATCATCCCACGTAGCCAAACTGCGCTTGAGCCGCAATCGAGGGAGCTGCTTTGAAGTTGTCCTTAAGAAAGGCTCGGCCAGCACTGCCGGACCCACTGTGAACAGGGCCTTAGTGACTGCAGGGAAGTGCTTCACGTGTGGACGTGTCTCCGGTTTTGGAGTCCCCGGGTCTTTACCAGACAGACAAGATGTGGAATGGGTCGTGTCCTGCTGAGAAGATGAAGCCAGATCCACTCCTGGGTTCCCAGGAAACCCAAGTGAAACAAAACGGAACAACTCACGTGATCATCCCTCCAGAGGATGTGAAGAGCACCGAAGCTGGTCATACAGGTAGAGTTGCCTCTTTGGGATCTTCTTACACCTCTCCTGTCCAAGTAGAACTTGCATTGACTCACGTGATGGCCTTTGTCTCCCCCCGTGACTGGGCCATGTAAAAGACACTTAAGTCAGCTATTGCCTGCAGGACACTACTGCAGTGTTTGTTTTTCAACCTTTTCCCATTTGTCCCCCTAAAATTTTTTGACTGGGAGTGCAGACCCCTTTGGAAATCCTAGACCCGGTTTGCAGACTCCCAGGATTCTGCAGATCACAGGCTGAAAGCCGTTAGCTCAGACAGGAGCCGTCTGTGTCTTTAGATCCCGAGATCCCTACTTAAATCCCTAATATTCACTCCACTTCTTCCTTCAGTGCTAGACAGGCTGGTCAAATTTCCATCAACAGCTTCTGGGTGGAAAATGCTTTTTTGAACATGACCATTTTTTCCCCACAATTTTTTTTTTGTTCAAATTTTTCAGGGTTTCAAGTGGAAACAATGCAAATCTTCTTTTCAGATGGAAAAATGTTTTGTTTTGGGGGCAATTCTGTGCTTGAAAATAGGAGATGAATCAATCTTTTTATTTAAAATTTTGGGGTCTCCTCCCCTCATTCTCCTCCTTCTTATATAAACATTTTTAACTGGAAACATTTTCATGGGGCAGGGAAAATCTCTGAAAACAAAGGGAAGGGGGCGAGGGTTCCAATTTGAGGGTTTGTTCCAAAAAGCTGAAGTGACTCTTCTCTTATTTGGAATGAAAAATTGCACTTCATTCTCTCCATTTCCTGCTATATTTGCAAAATATTCCCTGTATTTAAACCAGCTCCAGCTGATACTGGTCATCGTAGCAGGGCCCAGCCCTCCCTGCTATCGCACCATCATGAGCATCAATGGCTTTTTCTATGACAGGTTTGCTATCTCGGTTGAAAGCAGGGGCACGTCGCTGGGCAGTTCAGAGCATGGTTCTCAATCTCATCTTCATCATCATCATCATCATCATCATCATCATCATCATGCCCATCATCCTCGTTGGCCTGAGAGGTGAGTCTGGAGCCTGCAGTGACCCCGTCTCTGTGCCTTCCATTCAGTGCTGGGAATGTCACAATCCCACCCGCCTTCTCCCCTCTACCCCCACAGCCTTACTCGACTTCAGTAAGGCGTTTGACACGGTTCCGCATGGGGAACTGT
>VOCS01051617.1:0-13386 GCA_007922155.1 Mesoclemmys tuberculata
GGGGGGGCACTTGGGGCTTCTGCCACAGGGCGTCAGGGCTCAGGGCTCCGAGCTTTCTGCCTAGGGCCCCAGCCAGTCTAACACCGGCCCTGCTTCGTGCGCCCCCTGAGACCAGCTTGAACCCCTCCACCCCCCTCCCGGGGGCTGTGGACCCCTGGCTGAGAACCCCTGGACTGGTGAACAGGAAGCCCCAGGATCTGGGGAGCGCAGGCTGGTTGGCAGATGTGTGTGAACAGTGGGTGGGCGTATGGAAAGAGACCCAAAGGGGAGTGGCCGAAGCATGGGTCTGGGGAAGGGGACCCTGCGGAGGCACCCTAGGAGTGGGATTCAGGTAAACCCAGGGTGGGGGAGCGGCCGACCCCTGCAGACCCCTGCGGAGGGGTTACATGCACTGGAGGTGCAACGTTTGTAGGAAAAAGGCAGAAGGGGCAGGCGGCTGAGGCTGGATGAAATGAGGTTTGCCAGGACTGAGGGGCTCACTTGTCCTTTGCCCAGCTGGGCAGCCTGCGCCCAGGTCCAGAGAGCAAGCTATAGGGCTGACCTTTCGGAGGAAGCAGCCAGCCAGCTCCTCGGAGGTGTGGGTGGTAACAGACAGGTGGCCATGCCAGGCCCCAGTGTACGTGTCCTGCTGTACTCTGGTCCCCAGGGCAGCGGGAGGGGGCCGATAGTGGGGCGACATTCATGGGGTGGAGAGATTGGGGGACAGAGACCCCTTATCACACCACGTGTGGTACAACCCCATCAAATGCTGAAGGGTAGGGGCCTGGGCTAAGGTCCCGTACGGGGAGCCATTCTCCTGCCTATGGGTCAGGTCTCTGGGTAGACCCTGGAGGGACCAGGGGGCTGGTCGTTGGGGTTCTCCAGGATACTGGCTCTGATGTCCTCTGGGGGAATGACTGTGTCACTTTGAGACAGAATTCAGCCCTGCTTCGGCACCAGCCCGGGGTTTGAACCCAGCGAGCCAGGGCTGGGAGGGGGGGGGCGTCAGTGAACATGCAAATAGCCTGGCTGGCGGGGAGGCGGAGGATCTTTCCCCCTTTGCTTGCCACACTAGGAAATGCTCAGCTCGGCACCCCTTCCCATCTGTCAGCAGCCCCCGGATCTGAGCCCTGGTGTGAGTCTCACGTGCTGGCGGGAACTTCCCTGAGGCCTGCGCTGGGGCTGAGGGAGCCAGCTCCCAGCCGGCCCTCGCTGGGAGAGCAGAGCCTTGTGGTAGCTGCAACCCCAGCTGGGCATGGGGAGACGCGAGCAGAGAAGGAGCTGCCAGGCGTCCGGGAGCGAGAGCCAGACACAAGCCAGCCAGTATCCTGTGTCTGACCGTGGCCAGTGCCAGATGCCTCCGAGGGAGTGAACAGAACGGGGCATCCCCTGTCATCCAAACCCCGCGTCTGGCAAACAGAGCTAGGGACGCCCAGAGCAGGGAGTTGCGTCCCTGCCCATCTTGGCCAATAGCCCTTGATGGACCGAGCCTCCAAAACTTAACCAGTTGGTGTTTTTTTAATCCTGTTATAGTTTTGGCCTTCACAACACCCTCTGGCAAGGAGTTCCACAGGTTGACTGTGTGTTGTGTGAAGAAACGCTTCCTTCTGTTCGTTTTAAACTTGCTACCTGTTCATTTCATCGCGTGACCCTTAATTCTTGTGTTATGAGAAGGGGTAAATAACACGTCCCTGCTCACTTTCTCCGCACCAGCTGTGACTTTACAGGCCTTGATGATATCCCCTTAGTCGTCTCTTCCCCAGCCCGAACAGTCCCAGTCGTCATCTCTCTTCATACGGAAGCTGTTCCATCCCCCTCATCATTTTGTTGCCCTTTTCTGTACCTTTTGCAATTCTAGTGCATCTCTTTTGAGATGGGTTCCCAGAACTGCAGGCAGTGTTCACGGTGTGGGCGTACCATGGATTTCTGTATGGCAGTATGATGTTTTCTGTCTTCCCATCTTTCCCTTTTTTAATGGCTCCTAACATCCCGTTGGCTTTTTTGATGGCAGATGCACACTGAGCGGGTGTTTCCAGTGAGCTACCCACGCTGACTCCCAGATGGTTCCTGAGTGGTAGCACCTGAGTTAGACCCCGTCGCTGTGTGTGGATAGTTGGGGTGACGTTTTCCGATGACGTTGTACTTTGTGTTTAACCACATTGAACATCAGCTGCCATTTTCTTGCATTGTCACCCCGTTTTGTGAGATCCCTTTGTAACTTCATGGCGTGCTGGCAAAACCAGCGACTCCCCGTTGTCACTGGTGGGGGGGTGCACCCAGGGGGTTTGTGGGTCAGGCTCGTGCTGTGGGGGAAGAGATGTGAAGTGGGGAATTTTCTTTGCTATTTATGAAGCCTGTGTGTGCCTGTTTCCCCCCCTACATTGTATTGTTACTCAGTGGGGGCCAAAGGATTAATGCTGCTCCAGGCCCAGCCTAGGGGACACAGGCGTGTGTCTGAGTGTGGGCCTACCCAGATCAGCCAGGTTCCAGAGAGACGTTGCAAGGACTCGGCAGCAGGCGCTCAGCGGTGGTTGCTCTGGCTGGGAGGCTAGGAATGCAGCAGGGCCCTGCCTGGAGCCCAGAGGATGGGGAGGGATGAGGGGAGCCGGTGTCGGTGTCTGGAGGGTGCTGGCTGCTCGCTCCTGGGCCTGAGCTATAGTGGGAGTGAGACAGGGACATGGGGCTGGTGAGCTGCCCTGGTGCACCAGGTGGACCATGCTTCAGCCTTCGGTTCCCTGGGCTAAGCAAAGAGCCGCGCCTGCCGGGCTCCCGGGCCTGCTGCGCCCTGCTCTGCCTGGAGAACGCTGCTGTGCCGGCTGTCGCTGCAGACACGGCTGGGCGCGCTGGGCCCTACGGAGGGGACACGTCTCGCCCAGAGTCTGTCTCCCAGGGCCTTGCTGGGCAGAGCTACCCAGCGGGCAGGAGGGCTGGGCCCAGAGACTCCGTCTCCGAGACGATGGAGCCGCATGTCCTTCCTTGCAGAGTGGGACTTTGCACTGAGAGGTTCCTCCAAGAGACTGTTAAAACCTGGGAGCGTCACGGATCAAGTGGCTCCGCCCCCACCTCTGGGCCCTCGAGCTGGGTGCTGGTGTTTGCATCACTGTGTCGTGCTAGGTGCTGCACAAGCACAACAAGAACATAGCTCCTGCCCCAGAGAGCTCACAACGGGCACAAGTCAGCCAGCAGGTGCAGGCAGACGGAGGAGCCCAAGAAGACGAGTCCATGTGGGTCTGGGCTCAGGCCGTGATCTGAGCACCGAGCTGCCTGTAACCCTGCCTGCGTGTTCCCGGCCCTGCTCCATCCCCCTGTCCACAGCTGGGAGAGCTGCCAGGTGCCAGGCACAGAGGTTGGATAGCGGTGGAGCAGGTCCGTCAACAACCGCCTGGGGCAGCCCCCCTCATCCCCTGTCCCTGCTGGGTCTCGCACTCCTGCCCCAGGCCTGGGAAGCTCTTTCTGCAGGGGAAGGCTTTAACTTCCTGCCCCAGGCAGAGGGAACAGGATGAACTCAGGCCTGTGCTGTGCTTTTTGTAGTGTGGGGCCCAAACTGGACACAATACTCCAAATGCGGCCTCACCAAGGCCAAATAGAGGGGACTGATCACTTCCCGTTATCAGCTGGCAATGCTCTTACTAATGCAGCCCAATATGCCATTAGCCTTCTTGGCAACCAGGGCACACTGTTGACTCCTATCCAGCTTCTTGTCCACTGTAATCCCGAAGTCCTTTTCTGCAGAACTGCTGCCTAGCTCGTCGGTCCCCAGTCTGTAGCTGTGCATGGGATTCTTCCGTCCGAAGTGCAGGACTCTGCACTTGTCCTTGTTGAACCTCATCAGATATTTTTGGCCCAATCCTCCAACATCTTGGTCACTCTGTATCCTGTCCCTGCCCTCCAGCGTATCTGTCACTCTTCCAACTTAGTGTCATCTGCTACCTTGCTGCGGGTGCAATCTACCCCATCCTCCAGATCATCCGTGAAGATGTTGAACAAAACCGGCCCCAGGACTGACCCCTGGGGCCCTCCACTTGTGACTGGCTGCCAGCTAGACATGGAGCCGTTGATCACTACTCGTTGAGCCTGATGATCTAGCCAGCTTTCTGTGAAAACCTTGTCTGTGAAGACAGAGGCAAAAAGCATTGAGTTCTTCGTCTTTTTCCATATCATCTGTCACTAGTTTGCCTCCCCCATTCTGTAAGGTCGGGACGTGGCCTGGTCAGCTATGTCCTGGGGGCTGATGCAGTGGGGGGGGGGTGCTCTGGGGGCGAGATGGGGTGGACAGGGATCCTCTGGCTCGGGCAGAGGGGTATCAGGAATTGGGGTGACCCCTCAGTGTCCAGCCCGGGGGGGGCTGCGGTTTCAGGCAGGCTCACCCCAGGCCCTGCTGTCTGGAGCTCCCAGCTGTTCGCCCCCTGCAGACCTTGCCTGGCCCTACCACCTGCAACCGGGGCCCTGCGGGGACCCTTGCATCACCTTTGCTCCAGGCTAGACACTCTCCTGGGATTGCAGCGGGCCCCACTCTGCACCGGGACGAGAGTGGGCATCTGAGCTGGTTGCTGTGGGGTGGGGCCGCCACACCTGGCGTGATGCCCTGTGCTGTGTGATGGGGGACGGAGGGGGCAGGCCGCAGAACGAGGCGGGCTCACGGTGTAATTATTATTTCCTTCGCCCCCTTCATCCCAAACCTCTGGGGCAGGCGTGGCGGCTCCCTAGCAGCGCGCAGCAGCGGCGCACGATGCCAGGATAGCAAGGGAGGCGCCGAGCCCTGTGCCGTGAGGGGCCTGGCAGAGCTGGCTTTGGCCGGGCCCTGGGCCCCCAGCGCCTGCCCCTGTAGAAAGTGCCATGGGACCTGCACAGGACCTGTCTGCCTGTGCCCCCCCTGCCGAGACTGAGCGGGGGATGGAGGGAGGCAGACTCTGCCCTCCCCGGGGTCCTGCTTTCCCATCTTAGCTGCCCTAAGCCGGCTCTGGCGACAGCTGAGCAGAGCCCCGGGCTGGGGGAGGAGATCTCCGGGCGGGGGGGCCGGCCTGGCACAGACGCGGGCCTCGGAGCAGCATTGACTAAAAAGGGCAAGCGTGGGGAGCTGACGGCAGCGCTGAGAAATGCCAGAGCCTGCCTGCGGCTCCTTGGGGGCAGGGCCTGCTCCATCGGCGGCTGGGCCCACGCACAGCACCTCCCAGCAGGCAGCTGGGCTGACGGGGTGTTCTCCACGCCTCTCTGGGAATGGGGGGCCCCTCCTGCCTGGCACCCCCCGAGTCCACAGCCCCTTCCCTAGGGACCTGGGACCCCACAGCACACTTTGACCCTGGGGCCGTGAGCTTCCTCACAGCAGTGCCCTGCTGCGTGCGTGGGTGTCAGCCGTATGTGCATGCGGGGGGAGAGCAGGGGGCTGCGTGTGCGTGAGACGGGGTTTCTGGGCTGGCTGGGAGCACGGACCAGGCAGCCGCCCTCCCTCCAGCTGCTGTTCCCTGGAGCAGGCCCCGTAATGTGGCCTCCGGTCGGAGCAGGCTAAATATACCGCGCTGCTCCGGCTGCCGCGGGGCCCACGCTGCTCTTCATGGTTCTGGTCCGTCGCAGAGCGTTGTGGTCCCAGCACCTTCCCCAGTGTGGGCTGAGAGGGGCCCGGGCTTCAGGGCCCATTCCGGCCTCTGCTAAGCGGCGCTGATGTGCCAGAGCCGGCCACCTTCCGCTCCACTTCAGATGGGGAAACTGAGGCTCATGGCAGAACGGGACCCAGCAGGTCCACGTCAGTACTCGGGAGGCTGGCTCCCAGTCCTGTGCCCTGCCCCTAGGCCCCGCTGTGTTCCACCCTTGTGCTGAGGTTTGTGTTGTGGCCCGTTAGGAGCTGGGCTGCTCCCTTAAGGTGCTATGTGGCCATGGGGCAGCTGTGTGAGGCAGCGAGGGTCAGTGGGAGCCAGCAGCTCCTGGGGCCTGTGCCCAGCTCTGTCTCTCTGTGCCTGGGCCGGGCCTTCCCTGCCTTGTGCCTCAGTTTCCCCCAGTGTGGGGACAGTGACCAGCGCCTCTCCTAGCTGGGGCTGTGGGGATGGTTTGCCATGGGCTTTGACAGTGATTGGCACCAATGTATCTGGAGCTGCCCTGCCCTGGCTCCCTCCACGCTCCCCCTCAGAGCTGCCCCCAGTCAGGATTGCCAGTGTGGCTTTGTCGGTGAGCTGGGGCCGGTGCCCAGCGTTCGTGTCATAGCTGGCCTTGGGAGCCCCTCGCTGGGCCCCTTGGCAGCAGGACCGGGGGGGGTCACTAGGCTGAGGGGGGCCCTACCCTGGGCAGACCCGGCCACCGGGGCTCCTGCAGCGCCTGGAGGGGCATGACGCGGGCTCTGCTCTCCCCCAGGTGCGGCACCGCCAGTCGGGCCAGATCATGGTGCTGAAGATGAACAAGCTGATGAGCAACCGGGGGAACATGCTGCGGGAGGTGCAGCTCATGAACCGCCTCTCGCACGCCAACATCCTCAGGTGAGGGGCCACAACGACCCCCCCCCACGCCCCTGCCACGCCAGTGGCCTTAGCCCTCCTTTGGGGAGAGGGGCGGCTGGCCCCTGCACCTGGCCCCCCAGTCCAGCGTGGCCCCACCTGACACGGCACAGCCCAGCATGGCTCCTCCTGGCCCAGCTCTGTGGCCCTTGCGGCGCCCTGGGTCGGCCCATGGGGCTGGGCTGCCCGGGGAAGCTTTTTTGGGGGGAGGAGGGGTGAGATCCTGCCCCTGGGCCTGGCCCGGGCTGGGCAGAGGGAGCAGATTCTCTCTGCGGGATCTGGCCTGGCTCGGGGGGGCTGCGCTAACCTGCCCCCGTCTGTCTCCCAGGTTCATGGGCGTCTGCGTGCACCAGGGGCAGCTGCACGCGCTCACCGAGGTAAGGGGGGGTCGCGCTGGGACCCTGGGGATGCTAGCAGGGCACGTGGCTGGGGCTGGCCCGGGGCCCGTGTGGGGCAGCCCCGATGTGGGCATCATTCCCCTGTTACAGGCACGCAGGGGGTCTGAGCCCCCTGGGGTCCCCGCACGCTGAGCCAGGGGTACCAAGGGGGGTGTAGCAGTGGGATGGGGGGTAGAGGCAGAGCCGATGGAGGACGCGGTGGGGGTGGCCCCTATGGGAGGAGGGGACGAGGAGTGGGAGTGGTACTGGGGTGGTGTCAGTGGCTGGATCAGGCCCCGTGTCCAAGTGGCGGAGCGGGCCCCGTGGGGGTGGGGAGGAGGGCATGGTGTTGGGACGGGCCCTATGGAGGTGCCGGGGGCTGACGGGGGCTGCCCGGCCCCTCTCCCTGGCAGTACATAAACGGCGGGAACCTGGAGCAGCTCCTGGACAGCCCCGCGCCGCTCTCCTGGGCCGTGCGCATCAGGCTCGCCTTGGACATCGCCCGCGGCCTGCACTACCTGCACTGCAAGGGCATCTTCCACCGCGACCTCACCTCCAAGGTAGGGCGCCCCTGCCCCACCCGCCCGCGACGGCCCGGGCACAAACGGGCCGGTGCCATCCCCTCGGCTGAGGAGCTGCCCTGGGTGCATGTGGGGCACGGCTGGATTCCCGTGCTCCCTCGGACGCTCGCTGCCCGCCCTGGGACAACGGGGGCGGTGCTCCTCCCCGTGGCCCTCTCGATTGCCCGGAGGGGTCCTGCCCAGGGGGCAGTCTGCCATGGGGCAGGGGGGCCAGACCAGGTGGGTGGTGTGACATCTCTCCTCCGGCTCGCAGAACTGCCTGGTGAAGTGTGAGGACAGCAGCTACACGGCCGTGGTGGGCGACTTCGGCCTGGCCGAGAAGATTCCCATCTACAGGTGAGCAGGAGCTTCCCCGGCCCTGGGGCAGAGCCCGTTGCCCCCAACAAGCCTAGGCAGAGGGGCTGGCAGTGCCCTCTTAACCCTTCCCCCCACCCCCCGGCAGGGCTGCACCCAGCCCCTCCCGGAGACCAGAGCCAGCCGGGGGCTGCCCCTGCCTGCAACGGGATGGGGAGGGCTTGGGAAAGCGGTTTGGGGGGCTGAGGGTTGCCCTGGCTGATGTGGGGACCCCAAGAGGTTGGGGGCTGCCTTGGATGGGGGAGGGGGCTGGGGTGTGTGGCTGCAGCAGGGGACCAGAGGGAGACCTGGGGGCTGACCCGGCCGGGCAGGGCAGGGGACTGGGGCTGGGGCTAACACCGCTGCTCTGCCCACCAGCGAGGGTGCTCGGAAGGAGCCGTTGGCTGTGGTGGGGTCCCCGTACTGGATGGCGCCGGAGGTGCTGCGCGGGGAGCTCTACGACGAGAAGGTAACGCGCTGCCTCGCCCTGGGTGGGTCCCTCGCTGCGCTGGCCCCCGGCCGGGGGGAGGCAAGTGGGACGGGGGCCCTATTGCCTTGGCCAGGCTCTGGGCCGTTCCCGGGTGCTGTGTCTGCCTGGCCACCAGCAGGTGGGGGAGGGGATTGTGTGATGGTTGGCTCTGGGGGGGCCGGGCATCACTGGGGTGAAGGGGAGACCAGCGTGGCGGTTGCTGGGAGGCAGCAGTGTTTGCGAGGTGAAGGTGTGGAGGGTTCCTGGGGGGCGTTTGCGGGGGTGGGGGTGGGGGGTGGCAGGGTCTCGGGTGCTGGGGTGTGGGAGTTGCTGGGCGTTGGGGGTGGGCAGGCACAAGGGGTGGGGGGTGAAGGGATGAGGGGGCCGTCTGGGGTGCTGGGGTCGGCCAGGCACAGAGGGTGCTGGGGGTGGTATTCAGCATTTCCTGGGTGCTGTGGTTTTTCTGGTCAGCCTGTTCAGAGCTGGGGGTGGTTTATGGACAGGGAGGGGGGAGGAAACGGGGGGGGTGTAAATGATCACCCCCCCACAGCGCCCCCTTCTGGGAGAGGCCAGAGCTGCAGCTGTGAGCTGCGCCGTGGGTGCCCGTGGGGAGCGGTGGGGATCCCGGCCTGGCGCATGCCCAGCAGAAGGGGGCCGGGGTCCCCGCGGCAGCGCTGCCAGAGCCCCTCTCCCCTCCTGCCCTCTCCGCAGGCCGACGTCTTCGCCTACGGCATCATCCTGTGTGAGATCATCGCGCGCGTCCCTGCGGATCCCGACTACCTGCCCCGCACCGAGGTAAGGCTCTGGCAGGCGTGTGGGGATTGCGTCACCTGCCAGTGCTGGGAGCTGCACCTGGGGCCGGGCACTGGGTTCTCTGCAGGCAGCCGGGGATCCTGTCCGATGCCCAGGCAGAGGTGCAGGGGAGCTGCGGTATCCCTGGGCATTCCTTCTCTTTTGAGGGTCTGACCCTGCTCCCCCATCCCATGGCCTGGCCAGGGCTGTGGGGGAGGCTCCCTCCCCAGGGGCTGCGGTGCCAACTGGGCTGAGCCAAGGCAGGGCCTACCATGCAGCCGGCCCTCGGGGAGCACACTGCTGAGCGATCCCACCGGTCCGGTCACGTGCGCTCCAGCCCCTAGCTCGCTCAGCATCCGCGGGCAGTGCCACCTCTGCTCCCTCGACCACGCCCAGCTCAGGTACCAGGGTGATGGGCTCCAAGCCCCCAGAGGCAGCTCTCCCCACACAACACCTGGCAACCCCAGGCACGAGAGCTGCCCCCCACTACTGTAAGCCCAGCTGGGTCACACTCCAGAACCGGCCCCTGGGCCTGGTCTGTCCTGGGAGGTCTGGGCCCGAAGCCCGGCAAGCTGTGGCTGACAGAGCGGGGATGCCCGGGCAGCCCTAGCCCTAGGGTCACTGTCTCTCTCACTGGGGCATTGCACCCCGAAGGCCCTGGGGGCGCCAGCCCGTCACCCACGCTGTGCCCGCATTGCCAGGGCTGCGAGTGCTGCTCCCCATCTGCGTTGCCCTGGGCTTGTGGCTCTGGCGTCAGTGTGGCGTGACTCAGTGGGGCCGTGCTGCTCCGTGCTAATCACTGCACCTGCCGTTCAGAGCACAGACCCATCCAGGGAGCTGGGACGAGCCGGAGCTGCCCCCAGCTACAGCGGGAGGCAAGGCCATGGTCCAGCAATTCCTGGCACCAGGCCTGTGTTCAGGCCCGAACACGGGATGTGGGGAGGGAGGCAGAGCCTCTGCAGTAACCGATTGGGCCGAGCCCGGCTCCGGCACTGTCCCAGGAGATGACCTGTCCTCATTGCAGTGGGGTCATACCCTTGCCCTGCTCAGGCTGAGCCGCCCTGATCCCCCGTGGCACGTCTATGCTGCAAGCCAAAGCCCGCAGCGCCAAGTCGCAGAGCCCTCAGTGCTCCGGTGCCTGCACAGCGCCTGGCTGAGACCCCCTGGGGCGCCATCTGGTGCAGGGTGTGGGCAGGAGCCTGATGCAGAGGGGCTCTGGGGCGGGGGGCAGGCTGTCTGTCAGGGGCCCCATGATTCGGTCACTGATCCCCCTCTTCTCCCCGGGCAGGATTTTGGGCTGGACGTCAGTGCTTTCTGCAACATGGTGGGGGATGACTGCCCTGCGGCGTTCCTGCAGCTGGCCTTCCACTGCTGCCGGGTATGTCACCCGCTTTCCTTCCCTGCCCTGGGCTGCCCCACCCCATCCCGACACCATGCCATGGAGCAGCAGCTCCCTGCAGCCGGGTGATACCCTCAGATTCCTGGTACCCCCTCCCAGCCTGTTCCCGAATGGGGGCGCCCCTGGTGGCCCCTGGCACTGCAGAGCCAGCCTCTGGCCCCCAGGTGCTCTCCCACTCCCAGACATGGGGGGTTCCCACTGGCTGGCACCCACGTTGCAGCTGCAGGGATTCAGGGCCCTGCCCCACGTGGCACCCGGCTGCCACCATCCGGTCCCTGTGCCCGTTCTCCCCATGCCCAGTGTGCAGGATGGGGCGGCCCCCTGCCTGGTGGCCCAGCCTCCAGCCGTGGGGAACTGAGCTGGCCCTGCTCTGGGGGCGCTGCCCTTGTCTCCCATGCATCGCTGCACCCCTGGGCTGAGCCTGGCAAGCCGGCTGCACCAGCACTCGGTCGGGGGGGCCTGGTGCAGCCGGACAGGCGGCTGTGAGACGTGCACCCACGGACGTGGGTGACAGGGCAACTCCCCCACCAGATGGAGCCGACAGCCCGGCCCCCCTTCCTGGAGATCACACAGCGCCTGGAGGGGATCCTGGAGCAGCAGCTGGGAGCCGGGGCCGGCCCGCAGAGCGATGGGGAGAGCGCATCCTCGCCCGGGACCCCAGCGACAATGAACGGTACCTGCCCCACCCCAGGGCCCATCGGTCCTGCCATCCCTGCCCCGCAGGCCCACCCCAGGCTCCCCCCCAGCTTTGACACTGGGCAGGGCGCTGGGTACCGCTAGGACGTGCTGCCCCCGTGGGCCGGGGCTGTGCACGAGGCGCTCGCTGGATGCTGCTGCAGGGAAGGGGCGCGTGGGCGGCCGGCTGGCCCCCTGCGGGAAGGGCATGTGAGCCCCCTGGGGCCTGACTCTCACCCCACTGAGCTCCTCATGGGCTGGCCTCCAGCAGTGGGGTGGGCTCTGTCTGTCATGCCAGCCCCACTCTGCAGGGGAGGGGAGAGGGACCAGCCTGCCCAGAAGTGCTGTGGCGGGGCAGACGACAGGGCAGCCCCATGCCCAGGGGGTTCTCCCGCCCCGTGCCCACGACCCCTGGCCAGGTGCTCTCCAAACGGGCGGGAGCCACTGGCCGTGGAGGGGCTGGCCCTGTTTCCGAAGCTGGGGCAGAGCTGGGCGGGCCGCTAACCCGGCACTGTCTGTGCTTGTGCCAGGCGAGGCAGCGAGCGGCCCCGCGCTCCCCGAGCGGCAGTTGCAGCGAGATCCCAGTTGGCCGCGCCTCCAGCCCGACCCCCGCCTGGCCCGCAGCCGCTCGGACAGGTTCCCTGCTGCAGCCGCGGCCCTGCCACTGGCCCTGGAGCCCGCTGGGGGGCCCCGCGCCCAGGAGATGCCGCCCCGCCTCAACCCCTTCTCCCAGCGCGAGGACCTGAAGGGCGGCAAGACCAAGCTCTTCGACACGCCCAGCAAGTCGCTCATCTCGCTGACCTTCGAGCTGCCACCGCCCGCCCCCGCCCAGCTGCGCACGCCGGCCACGCCCGACCCCGTGGTGGAGGTGCAGTGCGACTTCTCCGCCCCCCGGGGGCCCACGCGCAAGTGCCGCTCGCTGCCCGCGTCCCCCGAGCTGGCCCGCCGGGGGGACCTGCCGCTGGGAGGGGAGTCCCCGCTGTGTGGGGGGGACCCCCAGCCTGGCAGTGCCTTCCCCACTCGGAGATGGTGGGTGGCGGTGGGGCACTCACCCCTTCCCAGCCCCCCCACGGCAGCGCGGATGGACTGCAGCCCCAGCTGCCCCACACCGGCGCCCGCCCCGCCACTCACCAGCAGCACCTGCGTCAGTACCTCGGCGTCGGGGCCCCCCAACGGCCTGCTTCTCAACACCAGCCGTGGGGTGGGGAGCTCGCCGCAGGGCGGGGGCCGCGGCCTGGAGCACGGCTTCTCGGAGCTGAGCGTCCCCTGCACGGTGGCCTTGGCACGGACGGACCATTCGAGCCCACAGCCCCCGCGCGGCTCCCACGCGGCGCTGGAGCAGGACGAGGTGCTGGCCTGCCCCGGCTGCTGCCTGGGCCCCTTCAGCTTCAGCTTCGCCTCCGTCTGCCATCGGCCCGCGCCCAGCCCGCCCCGCTACCAGCCCCTCACCTGCGAGGCCAAGAGCCACCTCTGCCAGGAGCGGGGCCACCCGCCCAAACCCAGCCTGACACTGCCCGAGGCGCAGTCCTAGCGCTGGGCAGACGGGGCGACGGACACGGCCCCCCACCCCGGGCCTGCGCTGAGCGGAGCCCGGAAAGACCCACTCCTCGCCGTGCCGGCCGGTCCCCCATGCCATCTCCCCCCAGGGCCGTGTCCGGTGTTGGCAATGCCAGTGCCCGCTGCCACGACGACGTACGAGCTGGAGCTTGGGTCCTGGGGGCCAAGTTTGGTGGGGGACGGGGGCTGGGCACGGGCCTGGTGCGTACCCCGGCCTGAGGCCAGCTCGGCCTTGCCCTGGGGGCTGCCATGGAGGGCACAGGGGGACCAGCGGTGCTGGCTCCCGGCAGTGGCACGAGGGGGTGGGTGCATGGCACTGCCATGAGCCCTGGGTGGCCATGCAGTAACCTGGCCGCCTCGTGTGTGGCTGCGGCGGGGCCAAGACTTCCCTTTGCAGGGGGGACCGGTGCTGGTTCATGCCCCACTGTGGGGACATGGCTGGGGTGTGGGGCTCTGCCCCCCCGGTCCAAAGCTGGGGGTTCTGGTGACCGGCCGCTCCTCCCCCCCGCCCCTGGGGTCGCAGGCTGAGTCATGGCACTGATGGACCCGCAGCGGGCGGTGCCCCTGGGAACCAGGTGTCTGTGGGAAGGCCGGCCGGAGAAGGTGGGCGAGGCCGGACCCCCATCTGCCCTCCCTGCAGCTGGGGGGAGAGGAGTGGGGGTGGGCCTTTGTCAGGCACAGTGGAGTCACTCCCCGGCCCCTGCACACCGAGGGGAGCACAAGTGTGGGCGACCTGGGGGGG
>ML676614.1:0-13313 GCA_007922155.1 Mesoclemmys tuberculata
GATGCGCATCGGCAGAACCTTGCTCCTCACCCTCGTGCTACAGTCACCTGGCCAGTGACTACCACGAGCACCTGGAGGCTGGTAACTATAACATCTGTGGGACCCCTGTGTATGTCTGTCTGTCTCCCTGTCTGTGTGTGCCTGTCAGTGTGTGTGAGTGTGAATGAAAATACCAACTGGAACATGTGTCAGCAAAGTATATTTTATTAAGCAAGAATTTCTGTCATTGGAGTATTGATATAATGTTAATACTATTTCCATAGTCCTTGCATTGATTGATACTATTTAGTTAAAGCACAGTATTGATGGTGTTGCAGTGTGGATACTTTTCTTTTCTTTGATACTATTTACCAAGTTTCCATATTCACAATAAATGCGGCTTGTTGCCTTATCCCCTAAAAAGATCCTGTGATATTTGTTATTTGCGTAACATTAATTGGTGGAGAATGCAATGGGGGAGATGGTAAGCATGCCACAGTTGTTGTGAATATTGGGGTGCACACCCAAGGAAACTGTGTTCAGCAGAGCAAGAAACCTTTGTGCGCTTCTGCTGAATTTTCCCCCTCCCCGCCTATTTGTCTGTCTCAAAAGAACAAGAAGCCTGGGGTGTGCTGCTGTTGGGACCCCCTCCTAATTGTCTGTTGAATCCTCTGCTCCTTACTTGTCAGTTTCAACAGAGCTTAAGGCTGTGTGTGGTTTTGTTGGGACCCCCTCCTAATTGTCTATTTCAACAGACCAGAAGCCTGTGTGCGTGTCTGTTGAATCCTCTGCGCTCCTTACTTGTCAGTTTCAACAGAGCTTAAGGCTGTGTGCGGTTTTGTTGGGACCTCCTCCCTCTTGTCTATTTCAACAGAGCAAGAAGCCTGTGTGCGCTTCTGTTGAACCCCCGTTCCTTAGTTTCAGCAGAGCAAGCGGGAGTGCTTGCCTGTTGAATCCCTGTTTACACTGTCCCTAAATCAAAGCACATTAGAAATCCACTGTGCAGTAACAAGGTATTTTTGCAGCTCCCTGGGATAAGAAACTGGTTGTCAGTAACCAGAGGACTGACAAAAATCTGATTATGTTTAAGAAAAAATCAAAACAGAAGCCTATCCACAGGAGAGGAATTTAAAATCCTGACCTCTCTGCCCTATATACAAGAGGAGATTCCCTTCTCCTTCACTTTGCAAAAATTCAAACCCAGTCTATAGATGGAACAGGTCCTCTGGGACCTCTGTACCATTTCAGATTTAGAAGACAAATTGGCCCAGTATCTGGTGGTATATAGCTCGTCCAGCCCAAGCAAAAGGGAAACTGAGGTACAGCTACCTTGTGAAAGAAATCCACCCTAAAACCTTAAAAGGTAGAACAAAAACCTATAGAACAAAAACACAGGAAAATATTAGGGTAATTCCTCCATTTTGCTTGCAATCAGAAAGGAAATTTGTATAAGAAGGGTATTTTAAGCAATAATTTACCACCCCCCAAAAAGGGGTAGGAAAATGTTCTTTTTATTTTTCAGAACTGCAGGAAAAGCTGGTACCAGCAAAACAGCTAAAGAACAAAACCATGGATCTACTGATGCAACAAATATTATGTTTTGTGTTGTTTGTCTTGTCACTAACACTGTTGTGTGTGGTATTGGGTTTACCACAAAATCAGGGGAGGTACTGCATGAAGCAGGAAAGAATCAAAATGCACTGTAACTGTATTTACATTAGCATCCTCTAGCAGGTAGCAAAGAGGAGAAGCAAAGGGCACTCAAAATCAATGAATTTGGAAGGAAAAGGGATCCTGAAAACAGATGTGTTTACAGTGTTACAGTGATTAGGGGATGTAATTTTGAATTTCAAGTGCCTGAATTTAGATATAACCAGTTAAAAGTGATGTATACTTTTTATTGTGCTGTGAAACCTGTACTACTTGGGATGAATTTGACTGTTTTACAAAAGTGCTTGTACATCCTAATTGTAGAACCAACTGCACTGCCAAACAGGAAGGGGCCAGAGTCATGGCTACTGTGGATCAGAATGTCAAAATAGGTATTTGCAAAATTGCCCAGCTGCAATCTATGGAGGTAAAATTATGGAAGGTAAGCCCCTTACCAAAATTGGCCACAGGATCCTTTTGGTTACCCCGCGTTATGAGCCAGTGGGCTGGGAGAGAGGGAAAACTATTGGATACAAGGGGGTGTAATGCATGGAACCCCCAACAATGGGTCTGCCTATCCATACCTCCCTCCATAGAACCATGCAGCAGAACTACCACAGTGGGAACATGTATTTGGGATGAATTAGAAAATACCGCAAGAGTTCTATACAATGGACAATGTCTTTGTGCATCATCATGGGAAGAGGTATTCTGGGAGGATGGGAGCTCTAGCAAGCCCCCTGCAGATGAATGTAAATACAATATAAGTGTTCTGTATACCACTAATCACACATTACCTACCAAAAATCCAAAGGTACAGTACCACCCTCACTGCCAGTCTAACATAATTTTCAGTGAGTCTTGGGTTAAATTGGTTTGAAATAGCTGATCACCTGTTACAGGGAGCAGAAGTAACCCAATTCCTGCAGCAAACAAGGCAAGATGCAGGAAATAGGACTTTCACATTTCACATTCTAATGGGGAGATGATTAGAATTGTTGAAACACAAAAAGAACTGACTGCATACCATTGGTATAATGTTTTTTTACTGGATGCCCCCACCCCATCACAGGAATAATGTCTATAATATTGCACCCATTGTTAATTGTTTTAGTGTTAAGTTGTATTTGTGTAATTAGTATGTGTGCCATGTGTTGTTGGATAAAAAGAATGTATGCTAAATTAGAGCCAAGGGCCTACACTTCCTTACAGTATATAGCTTTAATATGACCCTTTCAGCTTATTGAAGTTGAAGGGCCAAAGGAGGGATAATGTAGACCATGAACAGAACCTTGCTTCCCCCCCCGTTCTACCAAGAGGCACCCCAGCCTAATACATTACCCTTTTAAATATTAATTCAAGTCTGTCTGTACTTGGTATAATTTTGAGAGCATTTGTGAATGTCTGTACTATGTCCACTGGCCAGTTTATCTGTTAATTTTACCTGCTTCTAATACATATAGATTTGTAAAAATCCTATCTTAAGCCACACTCTGCAATGCAATATTTGTAGCTAATTGTAAAAGATACTGTCAAAGTGAATGTGAATTCCTCAGCTAGGAATTGGCACTGAGGGATAGAAGTGTGAACGGCTGAGCAATGGAGTTGCGTGGAGTGATTGAACAATTGGTCTGAGTGAGGGGCATCAAAACAGACAAAAAAAACCAGCCTCACCTAAAAACGTTTGAAGGAAGAAGAAAGGAGTGAAGATAATAGCACCTGGCCGAAGAGGAGCCCACCCTGAAACTGTTGGAGCCAGCCCATTTCGAAGGACAAAATCTGATCAGGCTTGGGACAATGTGGGTGATTGAGGATCACACCAAAGATGCAGTTGCAGCATGACAGTGCCAAACCCACAGAGATACAGGGGGTCCTCTCCCTATAAAATGGGACAGGAAGATGAAGGCTGGAGGTTCGGGTCTAGATCATCACACCAGCCAGGAGTACCGATGCGCATCGGCAGAACCTTGCTCCTCACCCTCGTGCTACAGTCACCCGGCCAGCGACTACCACGAGCACCTAGAGGTTGGTAACTATAACATCTGTGGGACCCCATTTATGTCTGTCTGTCTGTCTCCCTGTCTGTGTGTGCCTGTCAGTGTGTATGACTGAGAATGAAAGTTCCAATTGAAACATGTGTCAACAAAGTATATTTTATTAAGCAAGAATTTCTGTCATTGGAGTATTGATATAATGTTAATACTATTTCCATAATGGTTGCATTGATTGATACTATTTAGTTAAAGCACAGTATTGATGGTGTTGCAGTGTGAATACTTTTCTTTTCTTTGATACTATTTACCAAGTTTCCATAGTCACAATAAATGCGGCTTCTTGCCTTATCCCCTAAAAAGATCCTGTGATATTTGTTATTTGGGTAACAGGCAGCAGCGAGGAGTCTGACGGAGCAGACCTGGGCGGCTGGGCAGAGGTCCCTGGACTGGAACCCGTGTTAGGGGAAGGCCTGGGTCCCCCAACCAGCCACAGGGGAAGGTGGGGTGGGGTCTGGGGAAAGGAATGAGGGCGACTGAGAGGAGGGTGTGAGGAATGTGGGGAAAAGAGGAGTTGTGGGGAAGTGAGGCTATCATGGGATGGACTTTCTGTTCCCCAGAAGGGGTGGAACTAAAACCTGCCCTGGCTGGAGGCAGAGTCAGGAGAGGAGAGGCTGTCCACAGGGGTCACTAGGCTGTGACAAGCCGCTACTCTGGGCCCAGCCCTGGACAGTTTTTCCCTCGTGTACAGCTGTAAGTCGGGGCCAGTTCTGGGTGCCCACTTCAGGAAAGACATGAATGAATTGGAGAGAATCCAGAGAAAAGCAACAAAAACAATCTAAGGTTTAGAAAACCTGACCTCTGAGGAGAGATTAAAAAACAGGGCCTGTTTATCACAGAATCATAGACTATTAGAGTTGGAGGGGACCTCAGGCTGTATCTTCTCCAATCCCCTGCTCAAAGCAGGACTAACCTCAGATAAATAACCCAGCCAAGGTTTTGTCAAGCTGCAGCTTAACCTTGAGAACAGAAGACCGAGGGGGATCTGATATCAGTCGTTAGGTATGTGAAGGGCTGTTATACAGAGGACAGTGATCAGTTGGTCTCCACGTCCACTGAAGGCAGGACAAGAATTAATGGGCTCGATCTGCAGCAAGGGGGATTTAGGTCAAATATTGGGAAAAACTTTCTGACTCTGGGGATCGCTGAGCATTGGGACAGGCGTCCAAGGGAGGTTGTGGAATCTGCGTCCCAGGAGGTTATTAGAACAGGTTAGACAAACACCTGCCAGGGCTGGTCTAGGTTTGCTTTGTCGTGCATCAGCCTCACCTGTCCATGCTTCTAAGACTGCTGCATGCATGGCGTTAAGCAAAAACGTAAGAAGACAGAGAGCTCACCTGGCCCGGCTCGAGACCTTACCTGAGGGATTCCCAGCAAGATGTAAAGACAGACGTGTGTCAAGGGGCTCAGGAGAGGCCTCTGCATTGTTCCAACTTCCCCTGTGCGTCTGTAAGAGAATCCATCAGGGACGTTAGTGGAGGGGTTTGGGAAAAGCGCACCCCAAAACCAAATCGCTCTGTTGTTCCCTTCAGTAGCTGGGATTTCTCAGGCAGGGAGAGCTATTTCTAGCATTGTAACTGAGACATAATGAAGGCGGATTTGACCCTGGAATACAGTCTGCAAGGGGAGGGTGTGGGGCGTAGCTGTGGGGAAATCCTTCCTTCACTTCACGCTGATCCCATTGCCCTAAAGGATTCTGGGTGGTGGAAATACTACACCTAGTGCTGTGCCCGGCTGCTTAGTTCTGCCCCATGGCCAACGGTGTGATCAGTGACGCAGACATCAAACACCAGGGCTGATCCTAGGCCCCAGGGTCGCAGCCACATGGCCATCGAGGAGACGCAAACAAACAGATCTCTGTCACCTGGCTGGGTGGGGACCCAGACCCCAGCCACACGGCCACATGGAGACAAACAGCAAACAAACCAACACTCTCACCATGTCCCTTTATCTCCCTTTACCTCCGCCCTCCAACACTCCCCTTTCCACTCCTGTGTTCACCTGCTGAGCAGATCCCTTGTTTAGAGGGTCTGGTGAGGAGCTGGGTCTTTTGGGGGCAGATTTTCTGGCCAGAGAAAGGAAGCCAGGCATTGGAATTTGGAGAGAGGGTCCTGTGGGAGAGCCAGTGACATGGGGTGCGAGTGTCTTGCTCATTCATATTTAGACAGTTCATACATATTTATACATGCTGAATTGTACAAGACCCAGAACTGACCCCTATAGAACCCACTAGATCTGCCCTCCTGGTTTGACAGTGAAACACTGATAACGACTATCTGAGTGTGGTCTTTCAACCCGTTGTGCACCCACCTTACAGTAATTTCATCTAGCCCACATTGTGCTAGTTAGCTCACGAGACTGTTCTGTGGGACTGTGGGAGAAGTGTTGCTAAAATCAAGATGTATCATGTCTACTGCTTCCCCCATCCACAAGGTCAGACCCCCATCAAAGAAGGAAATTAGGTTGGTTTGGCATGATTTGTTCTTGACAAAGCCATGCTGGCTGTTACTTATAACTATTGTTCTCTAGGTGCTTCAAATGGGTTGTTTAAGAATTTGTTCCAGTATCTCTCCAGGTATTGAAGTTAGGCTGACAGGTAAGTATTTTCCCGGGTTCTCTTTGTTCACCTTTCAGTGGAGGAAGGACTTGAATCCAGGGTCTCCTGCATCCCAAATGAGTACCCTAATCGCTGGGCTAAATGTTATGAGAGAAGATCTCCCTGTCTCCTCTCCCCACTGTTGTGACAGTCTTCTATACAGCCTGTAATGTAAGTGTGCCCTGAGGTCATTTTTGAGTAATTGCATACCAGCATAGAGCGTTCTGAAGCAACAATGGCAACTGTCACAAAAAACAAGCTGTTTCCAAAAGTTTGGTAATCAGGAAGTCAAAGCTGGTCGACAGGATGAGACCTGTTGACACTTAAGAAGCAGAAAATCTGTCCAGCAACAGTGGTCACCCTAAGGCTTGTAACTAGCCACAGGAGGGCAAAAATTCCCTCACAGGCGTGGGACTTGCTGGTTGGACAGTAGCCAAAACATCATGATTGGTTTAAGCAAGCAATACACTGGTGTGGAGATATAAGGTTGTTAGACAGAGAGGCAAATTGGATGAGCCACGCATCACAAGGGGTGCACCAGAATTGCACCGTGAGGGAGGCCTGATCAGCCATCTCGACTCTCCCCAGCTCGCTGCTCGAAAAAGTAAGATAGGGCATTAGGGCTGATAACCTGGGTGTGAATGCAATAGAGCATAGATGTCAAACTCAGGCCCGCGGGCCAAATCTGGCCCGCAGTGTAATTATATTTGGCCCGTGAGAAAATACCAAATGTCTACTAGAGCTGGCCTGCTGGTAGACAATGCATGCACCGCTAATACTACAAATCCCAGAATGCTCTGCTGGTGCGTTGGCGCATCAATCAGGACCCACAAGCACCCGTTCCTCTATTGACATTCATTAGCGACCTCATGCTACCATTCACATCGGGCCACCCCTCCCAAAAATGGCCAAACGAAAGATGGAAAACAGAAGCTTTCTAGAAAAGTGGGAAGCAGAATATCTGTTCACAAATGTAAAGGACAGACCTGTTTGTCTTGTGTGCGGAGCCAACGTAGCTGTAACCAAAGAATATAACATAAGAAGACACTATGAAACGAAACACCATGACAAGTACAAGGACCTGGACATAGCCCAAAAGTGCCAGAAAGTAGAGGAGATGAAAAGAAGTTTGGTTTCACGACAAACTATTTTCACAAAAGCCATATCACAAAGTGAGGCTGCTGTAAAGGCTAGTTTTATTGTGGCAGCAGACATTGCAAAATCAGCCCGGCCCTTTAATGAGGGAGAGTTTGTCAAAAAGTGCATGATCAAAGTTTGCGACGTCGTGTGCCCAGATAAAAGGCAAGCATTTTTAAACGTGAGCCTTGGCAGAAACACAGTAGCTGGTCATGTATGTGATCTTGCCACAAATCTACATGAACAGCTGATGGAAAAGGGAAAAGATTTCATTGCATTCTCCCTTGCTGTGGATGAGAGCAGCGACACATCTGATACTGCCCAGCTGTCAGTCTTCATCTGTGGAGTGGACTCAGATCTGTGTGTTACAGAGGAACTTTTGGGATTAAAATCAATGCATGGCACAACCACAGCAAAAGAAATCTTTGAAGAGGTTTCCAAATGTGTAACTCAAATGAGGCTACCTTGGGATAAACTTGTGGGACTAACGACAGATGGTGCGCCCGCGATGTGCGGTCAAAAGAGTGGATTGGTGGCCAGGATTCGGGAGAAAATGTGGGGGGAGAATTGTGCAGGTGAGCTAACTGTTTATCACTGCATCATACATCAGGAATCGTTGTGTGGCAAAGCCCTGAAGATGGAACATGTTATGAGCACCATAACACGAGTAGTTAACTTTATAAGAGCTAAAGGTTTGAATCACCGCCAGTTCAAGTCTTTTCTGGCGGAGCGTTGTTCGGAATATGCAGACATGCCGTATCACACAGAGGTGAGCTGGTTAAGCAGAGGAAAAGTACTGCACAGATGTTTCGAGCTGCGTGAGGAAATTTGTCAGTTTCTAGAAAGCAAAGGGAAAGACACAGCAGAGCTCCGGGATAAAGAGTTTCTGTCTGAGCTGGCATTTCTCTGTGACATCACGAGCCATCTCGATATGCTGAACCTGCAGCTTCAGGGGCGGGGCCGTGTCATCACAGACATGTACGCTGCAGGGAGGGCTTTTAAAACGAAATTGTGCCCGTGGGAGACTCAGATGCTGCAAGGAAACCTGGGCCATTTTCCTTGCTGCCAAACCAGAAAAACGCAGATTTCTACCGCCGTGTTCCCAAGTGCACAGATCTTGCACTGAGTCAGTGGAAAGATCACGGGCTCCAAGTGCACGGGCTTTGGATCAAGTTTGTACAGAGCCAAAAAGTTAATGTGAACTAGGGCAAGTGCTCTTGAATATTCCGAATACCACCTCGTTCCAAATGTAGCCACAAAACTACCCCCTTTTATCCTCTGTGATTCCTGTTCTAGGATCCTCCCTGTCCCACATGCTAAAGCCAAGCAAACAAAGACCCCAAATAATGCAGTTCTCTAGGGGCAACAGCTCACTCAGAAATCAAATGAAATACCACATGGACAAAGGTTTAAAGGTTGGTGTTGAAAGGCTGGATTTGATTGGGTTGCGTAGCAGTGCACATTAATTAGAACTCCAGAAGGGAGCGGGCTGAGAGTGATGGGAGGGGAAAAATAACCACCCTGAAGGCGTAAGGAAGCTTTCCCCCAACATCAGGGATTCAGAGAACATGTTGAAATGGAAGCAGCGCACGCCACCCGGCTCCAGCAGCAGCAGCTGTTACAAATGGTGGCCATCCTGCCTCTGACCTGGGAACTGTCTGTCCCTCGTGCACGTCAGCCATAATCACAGAATCAGAGAAGATGGGGGTTAGAAAAGGCCCCAGGAGGTGTCTAGTCCAACCCCCTACTCAAAGCAGGGCCAACCCCGTCTAAACCATCCCATCCAGGGCTTTGTCAAGCCAGGCCCTGGAAACCTCCAAGGATGGACATTCCGCCCCCTCCCCAGGTAACCCATCCCAGCGCTTCACCCCATCCTAGGGAAAACGTTTTTCCTAATATCCAACCTCGACCTCCCCCACTGCAACTTGAGACCGTTGCTCCTAGTTCTGTTATCTGCCACCACTGAGAACAGCCTCGCTCCATCCTCCCTGGAACCCCCTTCAGGTAGTTGAAGGCTGCTATCAAATCCCCCCTCACTCTTCTCTTCTGCAGACTGAACAGGCCTAGTTCCCTCAGCCTCTCCTCATAAGTCTTGTGCTCCAGCCCCCTAACCATTTTCGTTGCCCTCTGCTGGACTCTCCAATTTGGGCGTGCAGGTCAGTTTCCCCAAGTGTGTGTGTGTGGGGGGGGGGGGGGCGGGGCAGGGATTAGGGATGAAGAGGGGGAATTGGGGGCACAGGAGAGAGGTGCAGGATTTAGGAGTGAAGGGGAGAATACGGGTTCGGGGAGAAGGGGCTATTCGTTATTACTCTTATTAGTATGTATTTTACAAATAATCTTAGGCCTATGTCTCAGACTAGCGGCCTGAAATCATGCTCAGTTTTTTTGGCTTCTCTGCACTAGCATAAGAGGGGTCCCTCTCCCCTCTGTGTGCCTGGGATCTCCTCTTCCCTTACTTTAGTGTTGAGAGCCTGCAGAAACCTACCAGCAGAAGCCAAAGATTTCAGCCTGAAACCTTTACTCTGCAAGGAGCCCTTCTGCACACACCTCATCCCACTGAACTTTTCGTTGAGAGGAACCTGGGGAGCTCATGGGGACCTAAGGTAATGGGTGGGGCACTGCACCCACAGAGGCAAAATTAGTTAGAATAGGTAGGGCTAGGATTCATTGTGACCTAGACAAATTGGAGGATTGGGCCAAAAGAAATCTGATGATGTTCAACAAGGACAAGTGCAGAGTCCTGCACTTAGGACGGAAGAATCCCATGCACAGCTACAGACTGGGGACTGATGAGCTAGGCAGCAGTTCTACAGAAAAGGATCTGGGGGTTACAGTGGACAAGAAGCTGGATAGGAGTCAGCGGTGTGCCCTGGGTGCCAAGAAGGCTAATGGCATATTGGGCTGCATTAAAAGGAGCATTGCCAGCAGATCACGGGAAGTGATTATTCCCCTCCACGGCACTGGTGAGGCTGCGTTTGGAGTATTGTGTCCAGTTTGGACCCCCCAATACAGGAAGGATGTGGACAGTTTGGAGAGAGTCCAGTGAAGGACTAATCAATAATGAGGGGGCTGAAGCACAAAACTTACGAGGAGAGGCTTAGGGAACTGGGCTTGTTTAGTCTGCAGAAGAGAAGAGTGAGGGGGGATTTGATAGCAGCCTTCAACTATCTGAAGGGGGTTCCAGGGAGGATGGAGCTAGGCTGTTCTCAGTGGGAGCAGATGACAGAACTAGGAGCGATGATCTCAAGTTGAAAGGGGAAGGTCTAGGTTGGACATTAGGAAAAACTATTTCCCTAGACAGGTGGCGAAGCACTGGGATGGGTTACCCGGGGAGGGGGTGGAATCTCCATCCTTAGAGGTTTTTAAGCTGTGGCTTGACAAAGCCCTGGCTGGGATGGTTTAATTGGGGATGGCCCTGCTTTGAGCAGCAGGTGGAACTAGGTACCTCCTGAGGTCCCTTCTAGCCCTAATCTTCTAGGAGTCTATGAAATACAAATAAAAGTCAAGCCATTTCCTGGTTTCTGAACATTGCAGATTTAAAGGTTTTATTAGAAGCTAATGTTTCAAAGAACAGTGCAGGGTTTACAACACGAGAGCAAGAGGCATCCGGGCGGGGGTACAGTGGGTACAGAGTCATTGGGGGTCGGGGAGCAGAATGAGATCATAGCCCGAGCAGTCCCAGATGGGGTGAAGAGCGGGGGTTTAAAGTGCAAGAGACATAATGGTGATGGGGGTAAGGTTACTCATCACAAAGATCACAAGGGGTACGGAAGGGGCTGAGTTCAGAAGTTCGTGATGACGTGGCGTCCAAGGACAGGGAGGATCCTAGAACAGGAACCATAGAGGATAAACAGGGGTAGTTTTGTGGCTACATTTGCAACTAGGCAGTATTGAGAATATTTCAGAGCTCTTGCCCTCATTCACATTAACCTTTTGGCTCTGTACAAACCTGATCTGAAGCCCTTTGAAATCAACAGGATCTTTCTGTTAACTCAGTGGGATTTAGATCAGCCCTTTATTGCTAAAAATCCAAACACCCCGTTAATTCTAAAAGTGAAAGTCAGCAGGGAGGTTTCTTAGATAAAATAAGGCATTTCCTGAGTTATACACATTGCGGATTAAACGCTACAACAGCAAGACATCTCTTCTTCGGGCCAGCAGCCTGCCAGGAAATCAGAGCCACGAGGGGAGAATCAGGTATAGTAACAGCACTGCGTTCTTACTCTTCATTAATGTAATTACTGACACTTCTGCTGCATTCATCTCTTGCCAACAGGCTGCTCTGTGGCTTAGACAATGATACCAATCTGCCCGCATTCGTCCCAGCTCTGCCCTGTCCTGCTGTGTGTGACAATGACCGGTCCCCTTACCTCTTTCTCTTCTACCAGCCTTTGCCTGCCTTAGACAGTAATTTCTGAGGACTGGGACCGTCTCCCTATGTGCAGCCCCTAGCACAAGGGGGCCACAATCTGGATTGGGCTCTCTAGACACTTTTGTTATGAAAATTAACATATCAGAGGGTATAATCTGGCTGGTCATTGTAAAGATCTGTCCTCTATTTCTTATACTTATGAAAGAAAAAGACTAGCAGGCTCTTATTCAGGGGACGAGGCGATACGCCCCGTTTACTGTGAACACTGACATTTTAAACAGCTGTTACACTCACACATGTAACCCTTCTGCCAGAGTCGGCAGCAGCAAGGGCCGGGTTCTGTATCTAGGGGTCCCTGTCAATGATACAACACCAAACGGGCTTAAGCCCCCACCCAGTCACCTGGGAAACCACACACTATCCCCTGGGCGCTCCAAAGGGCAAGTCTTCCCCTCTCGCAAGCCCAGGGTCTGAGTGTAGAAAGTAATCCTTTTAATAACAGAAGAGAGATAACAGAGCTCTGGTTTGGGGAACAGAGCACACAGAATTCATGAACTCAATGAGCCAAACCCACCCGAGAGTACAGGGCGTGTCCTTCGCCTCCCCCTTTGGGCCTTCCCCTGCACTGACCATCGTACTGTCAATGTCCAGTTGGGGCTTAGCCTGCCCCTCTGCAACTCTCCCTGGCCACCGGCTAACCAGGCCTCCTCCGTTGCCGTCTCCTGCCACCTCCGGGTTTTGCCAAGTCCCCAACCGCTGGCGCCGACCATCCCAGGCTCCTGCTGAGCATCGCTGACTCGGCTTTGTCAGTTGTCAGGCAAGGTTTCCCGGATCTTCTAGTGATTCAGCTCTTAGTGACTTTCAGCGCAGAAGATAGGCTGTCATTGGGGAAGGGGGGCGTCATGGGCTTTTGACGTTTATATTTTGCCGTTTTAAAACACTCGTCATGATTAGTTCCAGCACCGCGAAACTTGAGATTTAAATATCCCAAACCAGGAAATTCAAGATTTTTAAAATGCTCTGGCCCTGCAGTTTATGAAAGAGGACTGTGACTTTGGTTGGGTCTTACTTATTTCCTTGTGCTCCCTCTTCCTCTGGCTGTTCCTCTGTGGATAAAGAGTAAAAGAATTAATGGTGGGTGAGGAACAGAGACAGACACATCCTGGAGTTGGGGGCTTTGGGACCCAGGAGCCGGGCCCATGGGTCCAATGTGTTTTAAAAATTATTTATACCCAGTGAAGTGAAGGACGGATTTCCTCACAGCTACGCCCCACATCCTCTCCTTCCGGACTGCAGGATGGGGTCAACTCTGCTTCCATTATGGCAGAGCTGCAATGCGAGAAATAGCTCTTCCTGCCTGGGAAATCCCAGTTACTGAAGGGAACAACAGAGCGATTTGGTTTTGGGGTGCGCTTTTCCCAAACCCCTCCACTAGCGTCCCTGATGGATTCTCTTACAGCCGCACAGGGGAATTGGAGCAATGCAGAGACCTCTCCTGAGCCCCTTGACACACGTCTGTCTTTACATC
>ML676614.1:18313-31924 GCA_007922155.1 Mesoclemmys tuberculata
ACGTTGCTGCTCTGAAGCTGTTCTCCAGTTTCTAAATTTTCCTATTCATGTTATCCATTTTTCTCTCTCACACACAAATCATGGTGATGGGGCTTACTAGATTCAAACCCTTCCTTCTCTTCTGCCAGCCCTTCAACGGGAAACTAGCAACACGGATGGAGAATCGCTGGTACCTGCTTGGGCAAGCTTTGATTATAGGTTATCGATTGGTAGATATAAAATGAAAGCTCATCGTTTTAGTCCAAACAGGATTTGTCTTTCAGCGCTAGAGCTAGAAATGGTCTCGTGTTAGATAAGATACTTGTATTCCTGTCTGCTAGTGCTTGTGTGCCAACCTTTGATGACTTCAGTAAAAGACTTTTAAGAAATAAACCACGTCTGAGTATTTTCATTCATACGGCTGACGGATTTAATCTGTAATCGGCCAGGCGGGTCAGTGACTGTTTGTGGCATCCCATGTCTATATCTCTCAGCCACTTTCATATCACCTCTGCCCAGCAGATGATATTTGTAACTGGTGACATCAAAGGTCCAGCCGCTGACGTATTCCGGCCAGGGGAAGGGCGTGTGTACGGAGATCTGAGTAGCCAGGAGGAGACCAGACCTGGACACTGGCTCAGTAATGGTCTCGCCAATGCCTTATACAGAGGCAGCGTCACCTCCCTGCTCCTGGTCTGTGTTTCAGGCCTTCGTCTTGTAAGTTTGATCTACATCCTTTGCTCTTTGTTCTTTTAGATGTTTTAAAATGCCTGTTATCTAAATTAGCCCCTCGTTACCAAGTCCCTCGATCACTCTGGCCTGTGTAACTGACCTGTCCCTATCTATCATTAGGTACCACTCCGTCCATTTTTGCATCATCTGCAAAATTTTACCAGCAATGATTTTATATTTTCTTCCAGCTCATTGATAAACCTGTTGAATACCATTCTGCATAGGAGAGATCCCTAAGGGACCCACCACAAACTGGCTTTGGATGATGGTTCCCCATTCACAGTCACTTTGTGATATTCTTAATACATTAAATATGGGCTACATTGGTTTTGTATGGTGCTGATCTTTTATCAGGGTGTCGTGTGGACTATGTCACAGGCCTCACAGAAGCTCCCTCCCTCCCCATTACCCAGTTGGGTTTGGTTCTGCTTTGAGTAGGGCGTTGGACTAGATGGCCTCCGGAGGTCCATTCCAACCTTAATATTCTATGATTTTATGAAATCTAACTCTATTTTGCCAAGACAGTTATCTTCAGTAGCCGAATTAATCATCTTACCAAAAAATGAAATCTGTTTGCTTAACAAGCCCTATTTTCAATAAAACCATGATGAATGGCAGGAGTAATATTCCTAGCCTTTCATTCTTTATCACCAGAACCCCATGTCAGCTTGTCTGTTATTTGCCCAGAACTGATGTCAGAATAACCAGTTTAAATTTACCAGGTCATCCCCCGTGCCCTTTAAAGATATTTGCATAACACTAGCTCTCTTCCAACCTTCGGGAATTTCCTTGGTATTCCAAGATTTCTTAAAAATTAACATTGGTAGGCCAGAGATCTCCTCAACTAACTCTTTTGGGACTCTTGGATACAAGGTATCCGGACTTGATCATTTACAAATATGTATCCTAGCAGATGTTGTTTAACATCTTCCTTTGTTATTAATGGACTGGAAAGCACTTCATTACCCTCCTGTGATACAAGTACACCATCCTGCTTCTTTCATAATACAGGACAGAAATGTTGATTGAATGCTTCTGCGTTTTCTGCATCATTAATCATTTTATGTTCACATACCAGTGTAAGGATTTCTTTTGCGCCTTATGTACTTTAAAAGCATATTGTCCTTAGCTTTGCGAACCATAGGGGTCTGCTTGGTATCTTTAGCTTCCTTTATCAATTGTCTGCACTTCATAACTTCTAATTTATATTTATTGCTCTCTATTTCCACTTTTTCCATTTCTTATATATTGTTTTATTTCTAGTCGCTGCCTTCACTTCCTCACTGCATCAGGATGGGCTTTTAGCCAAAGTTGTCCTCTCTCTTCACTGTGGAATTGTGATTTTTTGGCCATATAATAAACTTTTCCTAAAGAATTCCCAATGTGCATTTAGATTTTTTTGTCTACACTTCTCCTCCCAATTCCTTTTACTCACTTGCCTCAACTTTGGGAAATTAGCCCTTCTGAAGCTCCACGTGAGTATATATGTCTGTATCTACAATATGTACCTTCTAACTGAGGGAAAGCAGAATCCATTAGCTCAACAGGAGCTGGAGAATGTTTTGATTGTCAAAAATTCATCTTTTTGTTTCTGAGGCCGCACAGGGAGAAGGCTAGGTCTGGACTTTGGATTCTCTTAGCTGGTGCTACCCCGTTGCAGCTGGTGCCATGTCACACTCATCCGTGATGTCCAGCTGCAGCCTGCTCTGTGATTTTGCTGCAGTGGCAGACCCAGGAGTCCCACCCCCACGTAGTGCTTGTCACAAGAAGCCCATGCTCCCTCGTAGACAATGCCAGCGCAGCTGAGATAATGCTTAGTTCACCCTTAGAGCAACAGGGGCCAGCCCTGCTCCATGGAGAGGAGCCAGGGTACATGGCTTCTTCCTCCTCTGTCCGATGCACGCAGGGGCTGGTTCTTGATGTTACTGTGAGCGGAGCTTTCGAGGGGACGGAGGATTCAGTGCCTCAGAAAATCATTGCTGCCATGCAGGCAGACAGAGATCTTAATAATGCAAAAAGTCCTGGCATGCACGGATTGGATTTCTCTGCCCTCTGTTATGTGTGAGCAGGGGAACGGGCCTGCTATTGAGGGGAACTTTCCTGGCTCACACAAGCCCCAGTGGAGTTGGCTAGCGACAGGATCTGAGTCCTTGCTCTCACTCCATGTACCCGGAGGCCAGCCTGTCCTCATGGGCTCCCCTCCTGCTCTCCTGTGGGGTGGGGTCCCTGTAATCCCAACAAGGCTGGTCCCAGAATCCCTGGGGCTCGACCCCCAAATCTTGCTGTGGTCCCTTAGGGCAGGGGCTAGGGTGTCCCCAGTGCGAGTACGAACTCTGCCCCGGGCGCTGCCCGGACCCACTGACCATTGCGGACAGTGCAAAGCGACACAATTTATTACACAACCAGCAACCAAACACCAACTGAACAAAGAGAAAAGAGGAGAAAGGTGGAGGCAAACACCCAACACCACCCCTGGCCCGGGGCCCCACACACAGCGTCTGTGGGGGGTGAGGGACGCTCGGTCTGTGTCACACGTCGCAGGCCCCTGCCCAGGCCTGGCTGAGTGGCAGGGACAACACGGGTCAGACCCGGGCTCTGGGGTAGCCCCACGCCCCCTGGCACAAGGGGGCAGGGCCCTTCTCCCAGCGTTGCCCCCATGGGGGTCACGACCCCCGAGTCCGGCCTGTGCGGCCTTCGGGCTGGGGGCGTCTCCCTGCACCGGGCCCTGCCCAGGGTCACCTCCATGTCGCTGCCCCCAGCCACTCACTCCCCATCTGGCCCCAGACAGCCCCTGCCCCTGCCCCTGCCTCTGCCCCTGCCCCTGCGCGGCTCTTCTCAGTGCAGCTGAGCCCGGCTCGGCTCTTTGGCTCTGCTGCCGTGGGTCAGCTCAGCTCAGTTCCTGGGGCCTCTCCTCTGGCCCAGCCGCGGCTGCTCTGCCCTTAGCTCGGCCCCGCTCGGCCCAGGCGGCTCCAGTTCACACGGAGGACGGGACCCCCCTTCATTTTCCTGTCTGCCCCGTCAGTCAGGCTGGCCTGCGTTGGCCTCTCCCCACTGGCCCTGGGGCTGTGTCTGTTTCAGGCCCTGCTCCCTCCAGAGATGCCAGCCAAAAACACCCGCTCGGTGAGGGGCTCACAGACCCCTCACATACACAGAGGCTGTGTGGGATGAAATCAAGCCAAAGCAGGATGTAAAAAGTCCTTGTCCCTATGCTTCTCACAGGCAAAAATAACGAGCCACGAGCTCGTGCGCCCATGGCTCCTGTAACGGTAAAAACAA
This sequence comes from Mesoclemmys tuberculata, assembly GCA_007922155.1. Classification (NCBI taxonomy): domain Eukaryota; kingdom Metazoa; phylum Chordata; order Testudines; family Chelidae; genus Mesoclemmys; species Mesoclemmys tuberculata. The sequence goes on from ML676614.1 coordinate 22,301, forward strand.
AACCCACTACAAATAAAACTAAAAAGGCACCGCTCGCTTTTCACCACAGAGAATAAAACACTAAAACCTAACCAAGAGCAGGCACTAAAAAAAGCCTAAAAAACTATTATCCCCAACAATGTGGTCTCTCTGAAACGGCCGTGTCTCTGTGACCCTGGCGCCTAGGATCAGCTCCGAGTCGTTAATTCTCCATTACCCATGGGGCAGAACCAAACAGCGAAGCACAGCGTACAAGGTAGTTGCCAAACAAACAACTAGCCAAGCACTTCGGTGAGGCCCTGAAATACTGAGCTACGTCGTTATTTTAGCCCCATTCTCTAGGCTATGATGACACTAAGCTGGGGGGAGTGGTAGATACCCTAGAAAGGAGGGATAGGATACAGAAGGACCTAAACAAATTGGAGGATTAGGCCAAAAGAAATCTGATGAGTTTCAACAAGGACAAGTGCAGAGTCCTGTACTTAGGACGTAAGAATCCCATGCACAGCTACAGACTGAGGACTGATGGGGTAGACAGCAGTTCTGCAGAAAGGGAACTGGGGTTTATCATGGACAAGAAGCTGGATAGGAGTCAGCAGTGTGCCCTGGCTTCCAAGAAGGCTAACGGCAAATTGGGCTACATTAGTCGGAGCATTGCTAGCAGATGGAGGGAAGTGATTATTCCCCTCTATTCAGCACTGGTGAAGCCTCATTTGGAATATTGTGTCCAATTTGGGGTCCCCACTACAGGAAGGATTTGGACAAATTACAGAGAGTCCAGAGAAGAGCAACAAAAATGATGAGGGGGCTGGAGCATATGGCTTACAAGGAGAGGCTGAGGGAACTGGGTTTGTTTAGTCTACAGAAGAGAAGAGTGAGGGGGGATTTGATACCAACCCTTAACTACCTGAAAGGGGGTTCCAGGGAGGATGGAGCTAGGCTGTTCTCAGTAGTAGTAGATGACAGGACGAAGAGCAATGGTCTCAAGTTGCAGTGGGAGGGAAGGGGGTCTAGGTTGGATATTAGGAAAACCTTTTTCCTAGGAGGGTGGAAAAGTACTGGAATGGGTTACCTGCGTAGAATCTCCATCCTCAGAAATGTTAAGGTGCAGTGTGACAAAGCCCTGGCTGGGATGGTTTAGTCAGGGTTGGTCCTGCTTTGAGCAGGGGGTTGCACTAGACACCTCCTGAGGTCCCTTCCAACTCGCATCGTCTATGATTCTATGCTAAGGAAGGTGCCTGAGGTGGGAAGCCAGTTGGACCGAGTGTCTCTGCAGGGGCCTGGTGAAAGGGAGAGAATGGAAAATTCCCAAATGGGACAGAGGTAACAAAGCCTTAAAAAGGGTTCAGAGGACAAAACGTTTTGGCTGAGATAAGAAGCTTTGGGCGGGAGAAGGGAAGAGAGAGGCAGGTTTTCCTAGCCAGGGGCAGCCTGGAATAGCAGCTGGATGGACAATGCAAGGTGTCCTAGAGAGAGAGAGGCTCCATGGTTCAGAATACGAGCCGTGCGCTGCAGGGGAAGGACCCTGGACATTCCCAGAGGATGCTGATCCCAGCCCAAAGAATTCCCCAGAGTGTGAGCAAACTGAGGCAAGGAAATGTGTGTAGGCTTTATTATTTTTGCCTCGATCTGTCTATTTCATGTGTGAGTGAGGAAAAAAGCAATGATGGCTTAGAATCCAGTGCAAAATGTGAGTGCGTGCGCCTCTGAAGAGTTAAACTGGAAACCCAGAGCACCCACATGGCTGGGAAGGGTGTGCGTAAGCTACAGTGGAGCCTGAGGGGTCCGCACTGCTGCAGGGGCTGGGCAGCTGGACCCAAAGTCTCAGCTCCCAGGAAGGATCTGCACCCCCAGAGTGTGCCTAAAGTCCCCAAGCCAAGGGCATGGCCTGAAAGCTCCAGCACGCTCCAGAGTCTTCAGTCAATCGGGGCTTCAGTGTTTGGATTCCCTCCCAACAGCCCGGGGAGTGCCCAGGAGGGAGAGCTCAGCTAAATCGGAGACATCTCCGCTTTCATTTTAGAGGGCAGAACAAACGGGGCAAAAAGGAACCTTAGAAATCAGGAGAGCGTTTGAGAACAGCAGCGCTGATCACGATAATGAATCCACCGAATGGTGAAGGGCTCATCACGTTGGAGAATGCCCACGAAAGCTTCTGCCCAAATAAATGTTGGTCTCTAAGGTGCCACAGGACTCTTGCTGTCTCAAATTAGTTCTTAGCTGCAGTGGTAATTGGCTAGGACATCATTCGTTTGTTGAAGGGTATAAAAAGAGTTATGAATTCGAGGGTTCTTTGTCAGACCCTATCTGAGCATGCGGGAGTATGCCAGAATGAGACGGTCATCCCTGGGTCTGGTGCCACTGCCCAATGCAGAATTTATGCAGAATTAACGTTCCCCGCAGAATTTTATTTTTTCATACAGATTTTGTGATTTTCCCCCCAGCACTGCCAGCCACACCAGGCATAGGCGGCTGGAGTGGTCAGCAGGAGCGTGATTATAATATACTTTGACAAATAAAATGTGCTGAATTTTTCAGAATTTTAAAATATTGTGTGCAGAATTTTTAATTTTTGGTGTAGAATTCCCCCAGGAGCATTCTGACTATTATGTTACTGTATCGTCTATAGTGACTGCTTATTTTTTAGGGTGTTAGACATGCTTAGAGCAACTGCATAAAGTACCATTTGGCCTTTGGATTTAATACATTAATTTATGGTTAAATGAGTGTTTGGTGGTTTCCCATATTAATAATGTCTAATATTATTAATAATTCCATCACTCCACTAATGTTCCTGATGCATTCTCCTACAGCCACCCAGGGGATGTTGGAACCATGGTGCTCCTTTAGCCATGCTTCTGTCTTCAAACCTTGCTGGAAATTCCTCAAGTAAGCTCTTGACCCTCACCATTTAATCATACTGGGTTTTCTGATCTTTCTGTCTAAGGCCATGCATGCAACCATATTGTCTTAAAATCTTAGAAATGTAGGGCTCGAAGGGACCACAAGAGGTCATCTGGTCCAGCCCTCTGGATTGTGGATGTAGATTCCACAAACTCTTTTGGAACTGTATTGCAAAGCTTAACTGCTTTTATAGTTAGAAAGTATTTCCTAATATCTAACCTAAATCTCCCTTGCTGCAGATTTAGCCCATTATGTCTCATCCTACCTTCAGCGGACATGGAGAACAATTGACCATGGCCCTCTTTATAACATCCCTTCACATATTTGAAGGCTGTTATCAAGTCCCCCTTCAGTCTACTTTCTCCAGGCTAAACATGCCCAGGTTTTTAATATATCCTCACAGGTTAGGTTTTCTAAATCTCTAATCATTTTTGTTGCTCTTCTCTAGACTCTCTTCAATTTGTCCACATCTTTCTTAAAGTGTGGAGCTCAGAGCTGGACACACAACTCCAGTTGAGGCCTCACCAGTGCCGAGTGGAGCAGGACAATGACCTCCTGGGTCTTACATACGACACTCCAGTTAATACACTCTGGAACGATGTTAGCTTTTTTCTCAACTGCTTCACATTGTTGGCTCATATCTTAGAACTTTAGACTCCCAGGCCAAAGGGACCATGCTGTTCACCTGATCAGACCTGTATAGCGCAGGTCAGAGAACTTCCTCACAGGAGTTCCTAGGTCGTATCATTTAGAAAAACTTATGTTGAAGTAACTTCATTGCTGAGTCTAAGCGTTTCAGTTTCCTTACACTTGGCATCAGAGCCTTTATGACGAACTTCCTCATTTCTCTGACATGCCAGTTCTCCAGATAGTGTCTCCATGGCCATTTCCGGTACAAATCCATCCTTGAACTTAATTCGATTCTGCTCGCTGCTACGCAGTGTTCTGCTGAAGTTACATCTTGAACCAACTGGTGTGTGTTGCTTAGGACTGAGTTGAGAGCCGCTTCTCCTCTTGGGGGCTCTAGAACTAGCTGTTCCAACAAGCAATTCTTTATGGTTGTACAAGGGTTGACTCACTGCTGGAGCACCCCCTTACGGCTGGGCACAGGGTAGTAGCCCTTTCCTGTCTAGCACCGACTGCCAACAGTCGCTCCACTCCCACTGTGGTTTCTCTTCTCATGACTCAGCCCTCCGGCCTGGTCCCATTTTAGTCCCACCCCTTCTGGGGTACACGGTCTAATTAATAAATGTTAAATGGCCTCACAAAATGTCTTTGGTCCCAATCCTGGGTCCAATGGTCATAGCACAGGTCCCTCAGTGCTGTCAGTCGGCCTTATTCTCTTCTCTTGGTCCCACTCCACCTTCCCCCAGTGGCTGGTAGGGGAACCCATGCACTCGTGACACTACAACCATCAGCCAAGGTCAGCTACTTCCTCCCTGGGCTTCTTCCTACCACAGCCTTTTTCCAGACATTCTCCCCACAAGTGGTCTAGGTTCATCCTTCTCTCAGGGCTGGGACTCACAGAGGTCCTCCCTGGAATCCCCCAAAACACACCCCCAAACCAAAAGTACAAACTGAAACCAATTTCTGCCTTCTTTGGGCTTCCTCCTCAGTTACCAGAGCTCCTTGAAACGGCTCTTCTTATTATTTTTCCCCTCACTGGGAAAAAGGAAGTGTTATTTTCTCTTACTTTCTGTCACCTTGAGAGATAAAATTGTTACTTTTAAAAGGACTTGTGCTTACTTCAACTTTTTTTAACCACCCACCCCAAATTTCCACCATCATAAGGGTTGAAAAAGTAAAAAACGAGAGACGAGCATTTTCCCACAATACCAAAACAAAGAGACCGGAGAATTTTGATATTTTCCCCGCATACATTTTAAGGCAAGAAAGGACTGTTCTTAATATGAACTTCGACCTTCTGTGTAGCACAGGCCAGAGGGAAAAAAAATGGACAAGGGAAAATAGTGCCCCTTTTCCAGAGCTGATCTCACAGTACCCTACTACAATTCAAATTCTTTTTAGCTATGGATCCTAATCTTTGTACTGTGAATCTTACCACCTCACGCAGGGTTCACCTAACTTAAACAACACTTTTACTTCCATAAGACTGGGGAATTTAATCAGCCTTCAAAAATTCTGCATGTCTTGGGCAAGGAAACTTTCTTTTTGACAGGGCTAGTGGGTTCCCCTTAGTTTTTCACGATACAGGCTGGACACTTGGCTTGATAAATTTTCCTGGTTGTTTTGAGAGGCTGCCTCACATGTTCATGGATCCTTCCACTAGCTGGCACCGTGGCTCTTGCTCAGTCAGAAGAATGGCTTCTGGAGACCTTTATATTATCTATTCCATCTCCAGTCTTCTTGAACTGCCACTTCTGTCTCAGTATCCTGTGGCAAAGGGTTGTATCAAAGCCCTTTATCAGTTTTGCACTTGCTGCCTTTCAGTTTAACAGCATGGCCTTTGTTCCTGAATTACAGGAGAAAAAAGCACCTGTGCACCCCGTGTACCTCCACTGGACCAGCCATTATTCTGTGTCCCACCAGCACAGTGTCTCTTCATAGGCAAGGCTTTCCCCGTTTCTAATGACGCTGCTTGTCTTGCTCCAAGCCTGCTGACGCGGGGAGAGGTTTCTCTCTCTTTCGCTAGGATAATGACAGCTGGGCACGGGGGAGTAAAACATCCTGAAATCATGGCGGATGGTGTGGCGGGGAGGTTGGAGATGGCAAAACCCAGCCCAGGTCTGAGCTAACCCTTAAATGGAACCAGAGGGGAAGTGGGGGGCAGAGCAGATGAGAACCTCTCCCACCATTCCCCTTAAGGGATCCCCATTCCCATCGCTCCCGGATGGCCCCACCTCCTGTCAGTCCCTCTCCTCAGCCCCACGGCCCAGCAGTGGAAGGGAACTGGCAACTGCTCGCCCTGCTGATGGGATCTGGGGGCTGCCCAAGCTCCCGGCTCTCCAATGTGAGCAACCAGCCGTCTGGGATGACTGCCCTCCCTCTCCCATTTTTTAGAAGAGGGGCCCCATGGTGGGTTGGGGGGGGCTTGTCTCTCTGTGCGTCCCTTTACTTCTTCTCCCCAGCCCTGGATGGAGCCCTCCATCCTTAGAGGTTTTTAAGCTGCTGCTTGACAAAGCCCCTGGCTGGGATGGTTTAATTCGGGATGGCCCTGCTTTGAGCAACAGGTGGAACTAGATACCTCCTGAGGTCCCTTCCTGCCCTAATCTTCTAGGATTCTATGAAATACAAGTTTCTAGTGGGATCCTGCAGGGATCAGTTTTCAACCCAACACTGTTAATTATTTTAATCTATAGTCAGGAAAAAAATATAGAAATCTCTGCTGGTAAAGTTCACAAAAATCTTTCACTAAAAAACCAAACACCCCGTTAATTCTGAAAGTGAAAGTCAGCAGGGAGGTTTCTTAGATCAAGTCAAGCCATTTCCTGGTTTATGAACATTGCAGATTAGTACTACAACGGCAAGGACAGGGAGGATCCTAGAACAGGAACCACAGAGGATAAATGGGGTAGTTTTGTGGCTACATGTGCAACTAGGCAGTATTGAGAATATTTCAGAGCCCTTGCCCTAGTTCACATTAACTTTTGGCTCTGTACAAACCTGATCTGAAGCCCTTTGAAATCAACGGGATCTTTCCGTTGACTCAGTGGGATTTAGATCAGCCCCTTATTGCTAAAAATCCAAATACCCCGTTAATTCTAAAAGTGAAAGTCAGCAGGGAGGTTTCTTAGATAAAATAAGGCATTTCCTGAGTTATACACATTGCGGATTAAATGCTACAACAGCAAGACATCTCTTCTTCGGGCCAGCAGCCTGCCAGGAAATCAGAGCCACGAGGGGAGAGTCAGGTATAGTAACAGCATTACGTTCTTACTCTTCATTAATGCAATTACTGACACTTCTGCTGCATTCATCTCTTGCCAACTGGCTGCTCTGTGGCTTAGACAATGATACCAATCTGCCCGCATTCGTCCCAGCTCTGCCCTGTCCTGCTGTGTGTGACAATGACCGGTCCCCTTACCTCTTTCTCTTCTACCAGCCTTTGTCTGCCTTAGACAGTAATTTCTGAGGACTGGGACAGTCTCCCTATGTGCAGCCCCTAGCACAAGGGGGCCACAATCTGGATTGGGCTCTCTAGGCACTTTTGTTATGCAAATTAACATATCAGAGGGTAGAATCTGGTGCACAGAATGAAAAGTCCAATATTTTCGGCTGAGCTGATTTCAGAGCTCTGATTGGTTAAAAAATTAGAGATGCTTGGCGGACAGGTAGGAAGCTGCATTTTAAACCACATGTAGCGAAACGAAAAGAAAAAAAATCCACACATTTTGCTCACATCTAGATTATAAAATACATTGACCACAACTATTTCCAGAGAGCCAACATCCCTGGCTGGTCATTGTAAAGGCCTGTCCTCTATTTCTTATATTTATGAAAGAAAAAGACAAGCAGGCTCTTATTCAGGGGACAAGGCGATACGCTCTGTTTATTGTGAACACTGACATTTTAAACAGCTGTTACACTCACACACGTAACCCTTCTGCCACAGTCGGCAGCAGCAAGGGCCGGGTTCTATATCTAGGGGTCCCTGTCAATGATACAACAACAAACGGGCTTGAGCCCTACCCAGTCCCCTGGGAAACCACACACTATCCCCTGGGCGCCCCAAAGGGCAACATTTCCCCTCTCGCAAGCCCAGAGTCTGAGTGTAGAAGCAACCCTTTTAATAACAGGAGAGAGATAACACAGCCCTGGTTTGGGGCACAGAGCACACAGAATTCATGGACTCAATGAGCCAAACCCACCCCAGAGCACGGGGCGTGTCCTTCGCCTCCCCCTTCGCGCCTTCCCCTGCACTGACCATCGTAGTGTCAATGTCCAGTTGGGCTCCGCCTGCCCCTCTGCAACTCCCCCTGGCCACAGGCTTGACCAGGCCTCTTCCATGGCTGTCTCCTGCCGCCTCCGGGTCTTGCCAAGTCCCCAGCCGCTGACCACACCTGGCTCCTGCCGACTGCTGGCCTCACCAGGCTGGCACCGACTGTGCCCAGCTCCTGCTGGCCGCTGGTGCTGAATGAACCAGACTCCTGCTAATCGCACCTGGCTGGCGCCGACCACACCTGGTTCCCCCCGATCACTGGTGCCAGCCACACCGGGCTTCCATTGACCACTGGTGCTGACTGCACCGGGCTCCCGCTAACCACACCTGGCTGGCGCTGACTGTGCCCAGGCTCCCGCTGACGCCGACCATCCCAGGCTCCTGCTGACCATCGCTGACTCGGCTTTGTCAGTTGTCAGGCAAGGTTTCCCGGATCTTCTAGTGATTCAGCTCTTAGTGACTTTCAGCTCATGGGTAAACCTGCTGACACTGAAGCCATGTCCCTGCTTTCGAGAAACAAAAGACTCCAAGAGGAGTCATTAATTCTACCTTTTAACAATTCTACCTTTCTACCCTTTACAATGCTGAAACATCTGTCCCCCACCCTCGTGGCACTCTGTTTAGTTTAGGGTAAAGTATTTTATCATAACAGGCTAAGCACAGTTTTGCTGACATCTGTTCATACAATTGAAGGGCATTTCATTACCCCAGCAGTTAACACAAAAGTGGTTTGTAGCCCCAAACCAGCCATGCTAACCATTGTCCATTACGCTCAGCACCGAGGTCTGCTTATCCATCTACAGTGAATTATGCTAAATACTTAATTGTACTCATGCAAATACAAAACCTATGCAAACAAAGTGCCCCCCTCCTTCCAGCTGACTGAGCAGAAGGGAGCCACTCAGACTGTCTGAGGAGGGGGGAGCTCCACTAAAACCTTCCTTACACCCCCGCCCCCAAACGTTCTGCAGGTGGAATATAATCACCAGGCTATGAGCTGCTCATGCCAGTCCACTGGCCAGGTAGCCTGGACACAAGGGGACAGCCAGGCCTCTGTCTGTCACACACCGATGCTCCTGGATGTTTGCAGAGTGAACCCAGAGTCCTCACTTGAGATGTAGGAGAGCCTGGGCTCAAGTTGTACCTCCACTGAAAGGGGAGAAAGGATTTGAACTGGGCGCTACCAGGTGAGTGCTCTAACCATTGGCCATAGGATCATTCACATCCTTGTTTGTAGGGTCCTACCAAATTCATGGCCATGAAAAATGTATCCCGGACCGTGAAATCTGGTCTTTGGTGCACTTGTACCTGATAGCAGCTTTTCTCAACCCAGGGCTCCCAACCCGAAAGGGTCACAAGGCTATAGTTACGTATTCGCTGTATTGCCACCCTTACTTCTGCGCTGAGCAGCCGGAGAACAACGGCCGCTGGCTGGGTGCCCAGCTCTGAAATCAGCACCGCTGCCAGCAGCAGCGCAGAAGTAAGGCTCTCATTGCAGCGAGGGGGCGTCATGGGCTTTACACGTTGATATTTTGCCGTTTTAAAACACTCGTCATGATTAGTTCCAGCACCGCGAAACCTGAGATTTAAATATCCCAAACCAGGAAATTCAAGATTTTTAAAATGCTCTGGCCCTGCAGTTTATGAAAGAGGACTGTGACTTTGGTTGGGTCTTACTTATTTCCTTGTGCTCCCTCTTCCTCTGGCTGTTCCTCTGTGGATAAAGAGTAAAAGAATTAATGGTGGGTGGGGAACAGAGACAGACACATCCTGTAGCTTTGGGACCCAGGAGCCGGGTGTAACCCGTCCGTGCCCAGGGTAGCCCACTGATAATGCCAGGGTCA
>VOCS01051629.1:0-11099 GCA_007922155.1 Mesoclemmys tuberculata
GATTTTTTTGTGCAGAGGGGGTGTGTTTTTCATGCTTGCAGTGTGTGGCAGGCCTTGAGCACATTGTGCTGTGTTTTAAAAAGTTGGTGAGGCTGGGTTTATTTTTGAAAAGTATGTTGTGTGTTTAAATGTGGCTGGGGGGGGGGATTTTTTTTTGTGCAGAGGTGGTTGTTTTTTCATGCTTGAAGTGTGTGTGTGTGTGGCAGGCCTTGAGCACATGGTGCTGTGTTTTTATTTTTTGAAAAGCATGTTGTGTGTTTAAATGTGGCTGGGGGGATTTTTTTTGTGCAGAGGTGGTGTGTTTTTATGCTTGAAGTGTGTGTGTCAGGACTTGAGCACATGGTGCTGTGTTTTAAAAGGTTGGTGAGGCTGGGTTTATTTTTGAAAAGTATCTTGATTGCTTTTTTATTTTTTTGGTGTGAGCACATGGTGCTGTGTTTTAAAAAGTTGGTGAGGCTGGGTTTATTTTTGAAAAGTATGTTGTGTGTTTAAATGTGGCTGGGGGGGGGGATTTTTTTTTGTGCAGAGGTGGTTGTTTTTTCATGCTTGAAGTGTGTGTGTGTGTGGCAGGCCTTGAGCACATGGTGCTGTGTTTTTATTTTTTGAAAAGCATGTTGTGTGTTTAAATGTGGCTGGGGGGATTTTTTTTTGTGGAGAGGTGGTGTGTTTTTCATGCTTGAACTGTGTGTCAGGCCTTGAGCACATGGTGCTGTGTTTTTACAAGTTGGTGAGGCTGGGTTTATTTTTTGAAAAGTATCTTGATTGCTTTTTTATTTTTTTGGTGTGAGCACATGGTGCTGTGTTTTTAAAAAGTTGGTGAGGCTGGGAAAGAGAGTTATGGTTGGGGGATTTAAAAAAATATTGCACATTTTTGGTTTTGGGGGGCCTAGTGGCACGCTAGGGGTAGAAATCAGTGTTTGTTGTGCAACCTGAAATAGGTATTTGTAAACAGTATGGAAAGATTAAAACCAATGAGTATTTTATTTTAAAAAAACTGATAAAACCCCTTTTATAATAATGTTTTTTTTTTTTTTTTTTTTACAGTACGGTCAAAATCTGAAAGAACTCTAAGCCTCAAAAGAAAAAGGAAAGAGGAAAATTCACCACCATCAGCGACTGACAAAGCATTGAAGTCCAGTAAATGTTTGCTTATGTGCTTTTTATTTTAAACAAATATGTAGCAGGGCTTGGTAAAGTAACATTTTCTAAAAAATGTTATATTTGATGCTAAAATTGGAACATCTGTCTTTCTAATCAGGCACATCCAGCCTTCCTGATGCTGTTGTCCTTGGAACTCCAACTACACCTCGAAACAACCAGAAATCTTCTACAAGACCGTTAATGACAGCGCCCGCGCAAAACAGCAGAGGACCCCAGACGATGCATCAGGAAAGTTCTGAGCTCATGTGTGTCAAGCCCCAGGACTCTGGTAAAAAGCACCAACACACCTCCAGTTCCTCAGCGGTCGACACCACACCAAGCCCTGAGATAACTGTGAGCGAAAACACACGCATTCACAAACCCGGAGCACGCGCTCTAGGGGTTGTGAATAAAAAACCAAGGACTGAAAGCTCCCACGATGCGGGGGTATCTGAGAATTGTTATGAACCGGGGACCTGCCTCAATACGTTTGATGCAGCTCTTCGTTATTCTGAAAAGATGTGGGAAAAATATGATGCTTCGTTCAGAGCGCGAATGGGCGAGCTTGATACTTTGCTCAGCGCGCGAATGGGCGAGCATGACGCTTTGCTCAGAGCGCAAACGGGCGAGCATGACGCTTTGCTCAGAGCGCAAACGGGCGAGCATGACGCTTTGCTCAGAGCGCAAACGGGCGAGCATGACGCTTTGCTCAGAGCGCAAACGGGCGAGCATGATGCTTTGCTCAGCGCGCGAATGGGCGAGCATGACGCTTTGCTCAGAGCGCGAATGTGCGAACATGATGCTTTGTTCAAAGCGCAAATGAGCGAATATCACACTTCTTTCAGAGAGATAATGGGTGCTGTATTCTCAAGAAGCCATGTAAAAAATGCCAAACCTCTTGATAAATATGTTGAAAAATATTTCCGTTTTCCAGAGGGTGTCTCTGAAGCCACACAGCTAGTCATGAAAAGGGGCACTCGACCGTTAAAGTGTAACCAAAAAGGGGGACGTCATTTGAGGGCTAGACGGAGGGCTGCCAAAAAGTTATGGGTTAGGGTCGTTGCCAAAATTTTAAAAAAGGCTAAAGAGGTGATGAGGAGAAAAAAACAAAAAGAGATGCCCCCTAGCGGGCATTCTCAAACTGTCGTGTCTGAGAATGGGGAGGTGGAACCTAGCGGAGATTCTCAAACTGTCGTGTCTGAGAATGGGGAGGTGGAAACCGACTTGCAGGGTGGTGACTCTGATTCGGAAAGCTCTCTAGGCGGGTCCCCCTCTGCTCCTGATGACCCCTTGGGGTCTGACATAGAAGAAGGTCCCATAGAGGAACCCCCAAATGACCCCAGCCCCGATGTGTATATGGAGCGGGTGAGAAGCTGGCAAAGGGAGTTACCTAGATTTAGGGGTTTGGTGTATTGTGAGGAATTCCGTTTTGTCAATCTTGAACGAATCAGTTCAGCCGAGCAGGTCATCGAAGCCGTGCACAGGGGGATACAGGCGGTTCTCGACGATGTTAACGTCAGGCTAGACCCAGACGATTACGTTCAGTTACGTTTAGAGGGTCGCGATTTAAATAATCCTTTGTTTTCGGTCAGAAGAAATAAGGACAACTTGTCTGCTGAGGATTTCTTAAATCAGGCCTCTAAACTGTTGCAGAGTAACAGAGAGGTGCACGTCGACGGGACGTTACGCCTCGTTGTGACGGTTGTGAAAAACATGGGCGGGGGCAGCCGCAGGGTTTTAAATTCTATCCTCAACAGTCAAATCATCCATAAAAAGAGACAGTGCTTAGTGGACCTGACTTACACAGGTACCAATCTGTGTTTTGCGGGCGGGCTCTTGGCCGTCATGTCCGACCGCAAACCTACAGAGGCAGAATTGCTAGATGGGGCGAGAAAGTTGCATGAAAAACTGGGTTGGTCAGACCAAAAAAAGGTTATGCTCAGTGACGTGGCAGCACTTGAACAGCATTTGCGTGTCAACATACAAGTGGTGCTTTACACGACGAAAGGGAGGTGGGGTTTTTTTAAAACAGGGGGGCCTGTGTACCCCAAGACGTTTTTCATCCTGCTGCACGATGAGCATTACTATGGGGTTTTAGATGTTAAAAGGCTGTTCGGGGCAAAAAATTATTGTGAGTTTTGCCACACGGTGTTCAGTCACGACCACTCTTGCAGATACCGTTGCCGCCTCTGCTTGAGCGTGACGTGTTCGGCCAATCTGGGTACACCGCTCAGGTGTCCTAGCTGCAGACTGTATTGTCGGTCCCGAGAGTGTTTTGACGGTCACGCAGAAGCTGCGTCCAAAAACCAAGTTGAATGCCTGTCTAAAACTTTGTGCGATAAGTGTCAATCTTACGTGGACAAGGGGCATAAGTGCGAAGGGCGGCGCTGTAAGCAGTGTCACGCTTTCACCACCAGTGGTGTAGATGGTCATTTGTGTTTTATGGACAGCATTAGAAAACCCGAAAAGTCGGAAAAGTATATTTTTTACGATTTTGAGTGCACGCAGGAGACGGGGTTGCACGTGCCCAATTACATTTTCGCTATGTCCCTAAAGTCGGAAAAATATTGGGAATTTAAGGGTGGCGAGTGCCTTTCTAATTTCATTAAGACCTTTATTGGCAAAAAGTTTCAAGGGTACACGTTCATAGCACACAATTCCAAAGGTTACGACGCTTACTTTGTCGTCAGGGAATTACTGAAGGAAAAGATGGGCATAGAGTTGATAACTCAGGGCAGTAAACTGCTTTGCGTGGAAGTTAAGACTCTGGGGGTCCGTTTTATAGATTCTTTGAACTTCCTGCCCATGAAGCTTAGCAAGCTCCCCCAGGCTATGGGTTTTGAAGGCTGCAAAGGGCACTTCCCACATTTTTTTAACACTTTAGAAAACCAAAATTACGTGGGACCGATGCCCGGGGTGGAGCACTACGGCATTGACAGCATGATGCCTCGGGAGAAAGCAGACTTTCTCGAGTGGTACAGGGACCACCAAAATGATACGTTTGACTTGCAGAAAGAGCTCGCGTATTACTGTCAGCAGGATGTCAAAATTTTGAGAGAGGCCTGCATGCTGTACAGAAAGGAGATTATGAAAATGACGGCCAAGTCAGATGTGGTAGAGAGAGACTCTGGTACCTTCGTGGAGGTGAAATTGTGTATAGATCCCTTCCAGTACATAACTCTAGCGTCTGTCTGCATGGCAATGTACAGGTTTATGTTTTTAGAGTCTAACACGGTAGCCCTTCTTCCTCCCGACAACTATCACCGGCAGAAAAAGCGATATTCGACCCCGTCTATTCAGTGGTTGCTGTATACCGCTCACAAAGAAAATATAGAGATACGTCATGCGTTACGGGGTGGGGAGTTACAGGTGGGCCCCTACTTTCTAGATGGTTATGCTGTCATTGACGGGGTACGCACGGCCTTTGAATTTAATGGGTGCTTTTTTCACGGCTGCGTCACCTGTTACCGTGAAAAAGCCCTGAACCCCATGACAGGGACGACTTTCGGGTTTCTTTATTACAAAACGCAGCTCAAGACCGACTATCTGAATAGGCTAGGATATGTAGTCAGGACTCTCTGGGGACACGAATGGGAGGAGATGATAGAAAGTGATAGGGAGCTTGCGGATTTCTTAAACGAAGCGCAGCTGCCTCAGCCTCTGGTTCCGAGGGATGCTCTTTTCGGGGGTAGGACTAACGCCATCCGTTTGTATTACAAGCCTGACCCCGGTGAAGAGATCCACTATTACGATTTTACCAGTCTGTACCCTTTCGTAAACAAAACCAAAGAATACCCTATCGGGCATCCCGATGTCATTGGTGACAAATTTGGACCTCTCTCAAATTATTTTGGAATCGCGAAAGTTAAAGTGTACCCCCCGCGAGGGCTCTTTTTCCCGTTGTTGCCTGTCAGAGTGGGTGGCAAACTCATGTTTCCGCTCTGTCGGACCTGTGCGGAAACAGAGCAGCGGGAAACATGCACCCACACTGACGAGGAACGGGCTCTCCTGGGGACCTGGTGCACAGTGGAACTGAACGCGGCCTTAGCGAAGGGGTATGCGGTGGCAAAAATCTACGAAATCTGGCATTTTGAAAAAAAATCTGATAAACTCTTCTCAGAGTACATAAAATTACACCTGCGTCAGAAACAAGAGGCTTCAGGGTACCCCAGCTGGTGCACGGACGAAGAAAAGCAAAATAAGTACGTTAATGATTTTTATCAGAAAGAAGGCGTGCATTTACGCCCACACGAAATCGCCATGAACCCTGCTAAGCGCCAAATTGCTAAACTGTTTTTAAATTCTCTGTGGGGTAAATTCGGCCAAAGAACGAACCTGCCCAAGACCAGCATAGTGAGAGATCCCGATGAACTCTTTGGGTATTTGTTTTCCCCCAATTATGAGGTTTCGTCCTGTGAGTTTATCGATGATGAAACAGCGTGCGTGTCTTGGAAACACGCAAAAGACCGCTACACGGTCTCCGGCAATACCAACATCTTCATTGCCTGTTTCACCACCGCTTATGCCCGTTTGGAACTGTACAGCCTGCTAGACAGGTTGCAAGAGCGGTGCCTGTACCACGACACGGACTCGGTGATATTTGTGCACAGGAAGGGTGACTGGAATCCCCCTCTGGGGGATTATTTAGGGGACCTCACAAGCGAAATCCCGCCAGATCAGCACATCACCGAGTTTGTGTCAGCTGGTCCGAAAACGTACGGGTACAAGCTGTCGGGAGGAAAGGCCTGTATGAAAGTGAAAGGGTTTACCCTGAACGTAGCAAACTGTGAAAAGATCAACTTTGACAGTTTGAAAGATCTGGTCCTGCACTATAGCGCTGACCTGGGGGGAGGAACCTCCAAAAAAATAGAGGTGCAGCAACCCTCCATCGTGAGGAACAAAAACCAGTGGCAAATAGAGACAAAGACCCTTAAGAAAACGCAGAAAGTCGTTTACAACAAGAGGGTCCTCAGAGAAGGGTTCAAAACGCTGCCCTACGGCTTTTGAGAAAAAAGATATGGACACGCGGTGGAAACACCCGTTTTCTGTAATCCTCGCAGGGCCCAGCAACTGCGGGAAAAGTTACTTTATAAAAAATGTGTTGGATAACGCCGCGCGAACATTGTCTGTCATGCCTGAGAACATCGTGTGGTGTTACAGTTGTTGGCAGCCTCTGTATAAAGAACTGCTCTGTAAATATCCCTTTATCCGTTTTGTAGAGGGGCTGCCCGATGCTTTTGACGATGACCGTTTGTTTCCCACTAATAAAGTAAATATGGTTATCGTAGACGATCTGATGAACTCTGCTTGTGAAAGTGCTGAAATTGAGAAAGCCTTTACCAAGTATGTGCATCACAGGAACCTGAGCATTATGTATATAGTTCAGAACGTGTTTTGTCAGGGAAAAAAGAGCCGCACGATTAACTTAAACGCCAAGTACATGGTTCTGTTTAAAAACCCCAGGGATAAATTACAAATAGCCACGCTCGCCCGGCAAATGTACCCTGGCAAGACGCAGTTCTTTCTAGAAGCTTTTGAGGATGCTACCCAAAAGCCTTACGGCTACCTGGTGGTGGATTTAAACGCTTCCACACCGGAGGCTTATAGACTAAGAACCGGTCTTTTCCCCCCAGACCTACCAGTGGTTTACACTTTAAAAAGAAAAACAGCAGGGTATAAAAAGAGGTGACTTGTCGGCCGGGCCTTTTTTAACAGTCGGGCCGGTCGACCGAAAACATGTCTAGCCGTGTGAAAAGAAACCTGGTCCTTTTAAAATTACTTAGCAAATCATCCCCGCAGCAAAGGAAGGCTATACTGTGTTCGGCTTCTGACGATTTAGTGGCGGCCATCTCAGAAATAGCATTGAATACTTTAAAAGGAAACATACCTTTGACACAGAATCAAGTGCGTGTTCTGAAAAAGAGACGCACGTTTATAAAAACTCTCTGTAATAAGAGGGTCTCGCTTAAAAGAAAAAAGCATCTGGTGAAGCAGTCCGGAGGGTTTATCGGACCTCTGTTAAGTTTTGCTGTCCCGCTGCTAACTGGACTTTTGACTAATCAATAATGGAGTACGCGGAAAAAATGTACCTGGTGCCCAGCCGCCAGCTGGAGCAATTAAGGGCTCCCCTGGAGGAGGAAAATATCCAAAAGACCGCAACTCGCATGCTGGATGCTGAAATGAAGTCTGTTCTTCAGAGGACTGACTTAGATGAACATGAAAAGGCTAAGCTGTACGCCGCTGTGCTTCAGAGGTACCTAACGTACGTGAAGCAGAGTGAAGCAGCCCAAGGGGAAATAAGCCTCTTTCTACCAAAACAAGAACAGAACACGCCCCTAGAACCGCCAAAAAAAACCTTTGACTCTGTTGCTCAGGAAGTATTGGATAGCGTCGGTAAACGCTATAAGAAAAATGCAGCAGTCTTGCTAAATAAACTGGGTCAGGATAAAAATATATCTTCGTGGGACGACAAAGGGGCTTTTGTGTACAAAGGCTCAGTGGTTAACGGCTCTAACATGCTCGACTTAGTCAGGTCCGTAACCCAAACGCGCTCTGTTCCTAGCGGACACAAACCAAAAGGATGGGACATGTTCATGAGTGCCATGGCAGAGCTAAACGTGCCATCTTCCGTCATGGGCAACGTGGCCAACAGGGGTCTTCTGGAACACCTGAAGACCACGGCCGGGGCTGATCATAAACCTTTTTTGCCTCGTAAAAAACGAAAACTGACTAAAAGATCCGAATGGCTCAGTGTGTAAATGTTTTTTTTTTCATGCTCTAAATGTTAATGTGTTTGCTTTAAATAAATTTTTTTTAAAAATGAATATCTGGGCTTTTTTTTTTTTTTAAAAAGAAAAACCAAACAAACACAAAAAACCCTCAGACACCAATTGTTTTTTTTAAAAAACCCCTCGCTAGGGGCACTTTATTGAGAGAAACGGCTATGAAAGGCATTACAAGATACACATGTCTGGGCTTGTTGAAACATGTTTTGAGCAAGCCCTGGCATGCCCAAGTATTTACTTTTTATATTTCTTACAAAATTTACCACCAGACGATCATTTTGCACTAAGTCGTTAGAATACAATTTTAAAATCTGGTCAAAAGGTAAGCCCTTGCTACGGTGGTGTAAGAAAAACATGCAGTGATAGCCGCAGGCGACGGAACGGGGATCTTGTAACTGTCTAGTGTGAAACGCGATGTCCGTGGCGTTTTTTTTTAAAAATTTCATGATGCTTCTGGGGAACAACACGCTGTTCGGGGGGTGTCCGTATGAGTCGAAAAACTCTCCATGGTCACGCTCCGTCAGGTACAAGGCGAGCCAGTGTTCACCCGGTCGGTTATGCGGATGCGTGTTGACCACCAAACCTAGGGGTCTCCGCGCCAGCCTGCCACCGGGGAGCCAATCGCTAGGGAACACATCTAAGAAACTCTCTTTCGTGTCAGGGTCCGCCGATAAGAGGCGCGAGAGCTGCATGGTGTCCATGTTCACATGTAGTCAAACAGAACGTTTCTCCTCTGATTTATCTCTATGACGTTGTCAAAAACCCCATATACGATCATATTGACAGTGGCCGTCAAAGCCCTCGCAAAACGTATTTCTGCTCTCAGGTTCCCGGTTTTAATCAGGGAATAGTGGTCGGCGCAGTCCTGGTCGGGAGACAAGTCAAAGGCAAACAAGGTGTAACCCTGTGCAAATTCCACACGGTCGACGAGCAGCGCTCGATCTTTCATGTGTTTACCAGCCGTCTGTACCAGATTCATGTACTCCCTCACGCAGCGCCCTGCCTCGAAGTCCGGTTGCAGAGGCTTGGTGGGTATCTGTTCACCATCCACGTACAAGGCCACAAAATTAATATCATAATGTTTAAAGTGAAAGGGGTTTTTAGCGTAGCTTCCGCTGAAGGCATCATTATCCACAAAACCCAGAACAAGCATTTTGGGTAACTGTCCCAAGAACAGATTCTCCTGGTTAGTGACCCTGCTGCCGGCGGGGATGCTAAACACTTTCATTCCCACGCGGTCCACCGGGTATTTAGCATTAGCGGTGAGCAGGGCCTCGGCGTGCCCCAGACGGACGCCCGGGGCCACCCGTACTTTCTTCACAAAAAGGGATGCTGAGACGACGCGCAGTTTATAGCCTTCGGCCGCGTCGCCCATTAAGCAAAAAGCGTCTTTACTGCGTGTCAACTTAATTTTCACATCCACGCCGTTCAACAAAAGTTTTTCTTGAAAAAACAGGTCACTGTGCAGATGGCCCAACAGCTCTACCGTGCTGCTCTGGGCCGTCAGCTTCGCCCTCCTGACAAACCCTAGGTTCTCGCCGTCCGGCGCCTTGTCTTCGTGTTGCCCAGGTGTGTCTTTGTAAAACAGGCCTGTGGAAAATTGCGTGGCAAGGGTGTCGTCGCTGTAATTGAGCACCGCTTCTATAAAGGCCCTGTAAGGATAACAGTTGTTGCTTTGACTTATGAGGCGGTCTCCAAGCGTGACATCCAGCTGGCTGAAAATAGACGCCACGGGGTAATTCACCAGGCCCACCGCGGCGTCCTGGGGGAGGGCGGTTCCGTCTCCCTTTACAATCTTGCAACAGAGGTATAGAAGCGTGTTGTTTAAATCCATATAATCTATGCCGTTCCCAGCTATAAAGAAGTCGAGGGGGGACGCCTCCGTAATGGCCGACAGTGGCGGCACCTCGATGTAGATGCTTTTCTCAATGCTGGTCTGGGTGGGGGCTATTTGGAACAAGTCTAGTTCGGATTTGGCGCACTCTTCAGACCCGCAGTGAACGAAAGCCATGTTGATTAAAAAATGTCTTTTTTACCCGGTCGCGGGCGTCTTCCACGCTTTCCCTTGGTCTTTCGCTTATGGCCGGCCCCGCGCTTCACAGCCTTTCTTTTAAAGGGCTTTGGGGGACCCGTGCGTCGCGGGTATGACGCGCTCCTCTTTCTCTTTCTCCTTTTAATGTACATCAGCCCCGCCCCCTCCTGCGCAGGCGGTTTCCCCACCTTCTCCAGAACCGCCCGGGAGACGTTGCCTACCACATCTCTAGCTATGTTTCGAGCGGCAGTTTTGACGTGGGGTTTAATAATCTCTAGCCCCCTCCTCAAAAGCGGTACAGCTTTTCTGAAGAGGCTACGGAATATTCCGCCCACTCCGGCACCATACATCACGGGGGCCCCGTGATAACCGGGAAGGGCATATCCAGCCTGGGCTCTGTAATAGTTGCTGTAGACGGCGGGGTCGCCGTAATCTTTTAGGATCACCATAATGTTTTGTTTTGGTTTTTTTTAGAAGCCGCGCTCTCTCCGGGAACGCAGGTGCAGCTTGACGATCACCTTGCCGGAGCGAAATGAGACGTGTCTGTTCTGGTCTGTCTTTATTTCAATGGTGATGGTGTCGAGGTGGTGTTTACTGACAGGGACGTAATGCGGTTTGTCATAGGTGATGGTGACAAACTCGTTGTTCGTTCCTCGGACGGGGACGCAGCGTAACAGGGGAACGGAAAAGTCCCCCACAAACTGGTGTTCCACGATGTCTGTGTACAGATACAAAGTGTTGAAACCCCCTGTGATGTCTGCCGAGAAGGGGATTTTATGGCTGGCAATCTTGGGGTACAAACCCAGAATATTAGCCAGCTCTCCGACCGTAGAAAACATATAAGCAACGTCGGCGGACTTCATTCTGACTTTTCTACCCACAGGGTCGTAGTTCATGACCAGCATGGGTGCCCCGGGCTGACGAGCCATGGTGCTGTTCATATGTTCCAGTAATTCGGGCATGGACGAGTAATAACCACGTCGTAGGACGAAACTCCATTTCTTGTCTCCAAAGGTGATTTCGAAAGGGGTGTCTTCGCTGATGTTGTTCCAGCTGTGAGGATACTGTATTTCCACTAACCCGACCTCCCAGCCACCCGGGAGATCCAAGGGTTTAATTAGCTGCACGGTAAAGTTCGAGTT
>VOCS01051631.1:0-24174 GCA_007922155.1 Mesoclemmys tuberculata
CTCTCCGGCCTCCCCTGCCCTCTCTAGCTGCTCCCTCAGCATCGCCCGGGATGGCTTCTCCTGCCTGCTCCCCCGCCCCTGCTGGGGTCCCTCGTCCACTCCCTCTGCACCCATCCCTGGGTGCCCTCACACCAGTCAGGTCAAAAAAGCTTTGTTGGTATAGTTATACCAGCCTAGCTAGATGGGCTAACCCTTTTAGTAGAGATGCAGCAAGAGTCCTTCTGCCAGCCGAGTTTATACTGGTTCCTCAAGAGAAATAAACTTTGCCAGCAAAAGCACTTTGACGGTGGTATAACCGGCCCTATGCTAGGGCTTTTGCCAGTATAAAAATATCACAAGAAATCATCCCCCAAACCAGGCCTGCTGTCCTGGCAAAAGTTTCCACTGTACACCTGGCCTTAATCACAGATGTACGGGAACAAACTGGTGTTTGGAAAGTGGCTTTGAAGAGAGGGACTAGCAGAAAGTCCTTGATGGGTCAGGGTGGAACGGAAGGACACAAGGAGTCCATTGTGTGTTCAAGGAGCTCGGCCGACACAAGGAGTCCATTGTGTGTTCAAGGAGCTCGGCCCACACAAGCTCTGATGTGTGCAAACCCCTAGTCCAGATTGCAGAGCTCTTCGTTCCAAGACTTGGGACCTCCCTCTCCCCTCCTCTCCACTTTATCTTGTCATTTACCACTGTGCACATTTGCTGTAAAATGCAACCAAATCAGCATCCTCCCCAGCACTGAGTCCCATGCGAATGAGCCCACCTACTTTGCACAGGTGTAAATGCTACGTGACGTGGGGCAGATGGGGAGCGGTCCCTGGAAGAGCTGGTGGCACAAGAAGCTGTATCTCTTCCCTGGAGCATTCCCAACTGGTTAAGCCCAGGTTTTCCAGCTGACTGGTAACACCACAGGGAGGAGAGGAGTCCAGGTTTGGTCTTTCCTTCTGAGACTTTGAATGTCCCAGATAAAAGGACTAGATTTCAAGTCATTTATGTCCCATTCCTCCCCCTCAGCATCCTCTGCTCAGCTTCAGTGTCACATTTTATCAGCTTTTAATATTTTCCTCTCTCCTGTTGACACACAACAACCAAGTGGGGAAGGGAAAATGCGTAATTGATTAAACATTGGAAAAAGGACTAAGCAATGAGGGGATGCTAAGAGGGGATGGCAACAGGTCCTGACTCCATGGGTGCTCTGGACCTTAAGTATTGCACCAAAAAAATGGGGGGTGTTCAGCACCCATGAGTCCCAGCCTGGGCGGCAAGAATAAGGCTTGGGGCTCCCCAAATGGGGCAAGAAATACCAGATCCTGGGCACCTCCATTTGGAGGCAGGTTGGTGCACCAACTTTGAATGGTGGCCCCGCCCTTCTTCCACCACAAAGCCATGCCTGTGCTCCGCCCCTTCCCTCAAGTCCCTCCTACCTGCCGCTGGCTCCTCTGCACCCCCTTTTGTTACCCAAATAACAAATATCACAGGATCTTTTTAGGGGATAAGGCAACAAGCCGCATTTATTGTGAATATGGAAACTTGGTAAATAGTATCACAGAAAAGAGAAGTATCCACACTGCAACACCATCAATACAGTGCTTTAACTAAATAGTATCAACAATGCAACCACTATGGAAATAGTATTAACATTATATCAATACTCCAATGACAGAAATTCTTGCTTAATAAAATAGACTTTGTTGACACGTTTCAATCCTTAACTTTCACTCACAGTCACACACACTGACAAGCACACACAGACAGGGAGACAGACAGACGTACACAGGGGTCCCACAGATGTTATAGTTACCAGCCTCTAGGTGCTGGTGGTAGTCACTGGCCAGGTGACTGTAGCACGAGGGTGAGGAGCAAGGTTCTGCCGATGCGCATCGGTACTCCTGGCTCGTGTGATGTTGTAGACCCAAACCTCCAGCCTTCATCTTTCTGTCCCATTTTATAGGGAAAGGACCCCATGTATCTCTATGGGTTTTGCACTGTCATGCTGCAACTGCATCTTTGGTGTGATCCTCAATCACCCACATTGTCACAAGCCTGATCTGATTTTGTCCTTTGAAATGGGCTGGCTCTGAGAGTATCAGGGTGGACTCCTCTTCGGCCAGTTGCTATTATCTTCACTCCTTTCTTCTCTCTTCAAACTTTGGTGAGGCTGGTGTTTTCTTGTCTGTTTTGATGCCCCTCACTCAGACCAATTGTTCAATCACTCCACTCAACTCAATTGCTCAGCCAGTCACACGTCTATCACTCAGTGCCAACTCCTAGCTGAAGAATTCACATTCACTTTGACAGTGTCTTTTACAATGAGACACAAACATTGCATTGCACAGTGTGGCGTTTTGTACTTAAAGTAGGATTTTTACAAATATATGTATTAGAAGCAGGTAAAATTAACAAATAAACTGGCCAGTGGACATAGTACAGACATTTACAGACACTCTCGAAATTATACCAAGTACAGACAGACATGAATTAATATTTAAAAGGGTAATGGATTAGGCTGGGGGGCCTCTTGGTAGAAGGGGGGGGGAGCAAGGTCTTGTTCATGGTCTACACTTTCCCTTCACTCCAGTGGTTTGCCCTTAAGGCAGGAGGAGGCAGAAAGGCGAGCAAGGGGCAGGGGGTGGAGAGGAGCACTCACCAGCAAAAACGAAAGTCAGCACCTACTGGTCAGGACTGCGGGCATCAATACAGACAAGGAAAGAAACAAGGCCCCTGACCACACAGGCACCTAGGCACTGCAGGGCTGAGGCTGGACTATGCAAACCACCTGCCCACACAGTCTTGTCTGTGCCTCAGAGAGCTGCCTCTAGCCAATGGGAAACTTCCTCTGGCCCAGCCGGCTGCGCTAACAGAGACCGCGCGGATCCCCACTGCTCAAGGCTGGGCAGCTTCATGGCTGCAAGTGAGAATGTGACAAACCACCCTCCATGACTCCCAGCCCAGATCCCAGCCTGCCTGGCGCTGGGGCGCTCAGATCCAGGCGGGAGGGGCTCAGCACCTGACAGGATCCAGCCCTATGAGTCTACGCCAGGGCCAGCGAGTTAGCCATAGGCACAGAGCTCTCCTGCACTCCCTTGCCCCCCCATTTCCCATGCTACCGGCAGCTGCACCCCCACTGGCCCTAGCCAGCCCTGTCGCCACCCTCTGCTGCATCCCTCCAGTCCAAATCCTTGTCCCTGCTTCTGCCTCTCCCTCCCCACTGTAACCTCAGCCCGCAATGCTCAGAGACCTTCTTCTTCTTTCCCAGGTAACCCAGGCTCTATGCTTCCTCCTGCAGCTCCCCTGCCCCATTGCCAGGCCCTTGGGTGCATTTTCTGGCCTCTGCGCTCCCAAACCCCTACAGAGCAGAGCTTCACCTCGTGTGATCTTCATCTAGGGTGTGGGGGGTGTGGGCCACACACACTGCTCCTAAAAAACATGCCCCCCCATAAGCACACTCATGAGCAGAATGTTCTCACGTGCCAACGTTGCACTTAACAGGCTCGGTTCTTTCCTCCTTGACTTTAAAGCCAGAAGGGACCACCACGATCCTCTCACCTGATCTTCTGCACGTCACAGGTCACATGCACATCTGCAAGAACAATCACCCAACCACAGCGGGCAGGGAGCCGTGCATGGGCTGGGTGACCCGATGTCCCGATTTTAGAGGGACTGTCCTGTATTTGGGGCTTTGTCTTGTATACACACCTGCTCCCCCATCCTGATTGTTCACACTTGCCATCTGGGCACCCTGCATGTGGAGCTTCTAAGCTGTTCCCCTAAGAATTGTGCGCAATGGCAGAGTAAAATCAGAGACAGCTGGGCTGCGATCTGCCAGAAACACAGGCTGGTGCATCCAGAGTTCAGGGTTTAGAGCAGGAAAACAACATCGCCTCCAGAGACAGAGAGATCAGTTTTGCAGCCTGAGGGCTGCAAGATCCTATGGGTCAAGAGAACAGGCAGCGGGTGGAGGGAAGCGGAAGTGGACTAACAGGTTCAGTTTCAGCCACCTCGTTGCCATGTGTGGGTATCGCCATAACACAGCAGCCCACGGTGGACCAGCATCCCCGTGTGCTCGGTTTTAATCGCTGCCACCCACCAGCTCTTCGATCCACAGACAGTTACAGCCCGGGCTAGAGTGAGGTGGGCACTAACCAGACGCCAGGGCTCTGAGTGTGCCCCGTTTCTTCCCTTCCTCCTCCGTCTTTACCAAACTCAACGGGGGTCTTCCCGCGGGTGCCTAGGACGGTCCCTGGAACTGGAATCGGTCAGATGCGGTGGTCTGTCTGTCCCCCCCCCCCCATCCCCTGGGCCAGGAGCAGCACCTGGTACCAGGCATAAAGCTGCAAAGCTTCCTGGCCTGCACCACCCCAAACCCAGCAGGGTCCGCAGGTGCCCGAGGGGTGGGACCCTGGGAGCCCCTTCAGTCATTGCGGGCCTGAGTCCTGCTTTCCCCGCCCTCTGGGCGCAGCCCTGTGTCTTCAGGTCCTGATCAGGGCTACATAACACCGGGGAGACCCCAGCGGAGTCAGCTGGGTGCCACTGGTCCCGCCCGGGGCCGGCCAGCGCCCCCGTTCACATTCGATTCGATTGGCGCTTCCCCCGCGCCCGGTTCCCCTTGGCCTGGCGCCAGTCGGGGCGGGGAGGAGTCACAGCGGCCTCCTATAATTGGCGGTGGCTGGGTGCGGGCGTCTCTCGCTGGCCCTCCGGAGAGGCTCCTGCCCGCTCCAGCCCAGGGGGGATTTGTCCTGCGCGGAGCCGGCCGGGGGCTGCGGCCCAGGTGAGCGGGGAGCTGCGGGCAGAGGGGCGGGGGTCGGGCCGGCTCCCCCTGCTGGTCTCTGGGAATCCGGGTTAGTTTGCGGCTCACTGGCCCGGCTGCCGGCCGGGGTTGCAGGGAGAGCTGGGCACGCGGGGCATCCCTGGGCAAACAGCCCATGGGGTCCCCCCCAGTCCGGCCCGGGCCCCCCATCCCGCCTGGCGCTGCCCGGGTTGACCCCCCCGGAGCAATCGCCCTTGAAGGCAGCAGCGAACAGGCAGTTGGGGAAGCGGTGCGACTCCGGTTTCCTGCCCGGTCCCAGGCCGGGTGCGGCGGGTGCTGGGTCGGTGGCGCGGCGCGTGTGAACAGGGAGGGGAGACACGGGCTCCCGGCCTGTGCCCAGGGGACTCGCCCCGGGAACGGCTGCACTTTCCCTCTCCCGGCCCCTCCGCCCGGGCGGGTGATCGCAGGCCGGGAAGGATCCGGTGTGTCTTGGGCAATGGTGGCAAACGGCGATTCCCCCCCGCGCAAACCGCTGCTGTGGCTGATCCAAGCGCACAGCTCGGGGCCGTGAGAAGGGCTGGTGACACCGGGAATAAAGGCACAATCCAGCGATGAGGCTTTTGAGCCGGACGTGTGACGGGGGGGTAGGAAATGCCTGGTAAAACCAGGTCTGGTTTGTGGCTTGAAGGATAGATATTTTGCCATGTGATGTTGACAATTGGTGGTGCGATGATTTGCGAAACTTTAATTCTGGAAGCTCAGTGTCTCCTGTCATTCAATTATTGCCTGCTCTCCCCGCATAACTTTGTGCCACTGCGAACATTTAAATTGATCAGAAAAAATGCTTAAAAATCAACATCAGTGTTCTCCATTGAAATGATAAATACAAATCGCATTCTGCCAAGCCTGGTTGTGAGACCAAATAGGGACTGTCAGCCAAGTCCAAATGAAATCAGGTAGCAGTTATGCACCCCCTAATTGGCCCACTGATCTGCTAATACCCTAGAGGAGTTGTAAGAGGATGGGGATGTGTAGTTAGCTACTTTTGATTGATGGATGGATCTGTTTGTTTATTGTCCAACTGATCGAAATGGCATTTCCACTAAGGGGATAGATGTTATCAAATCCATTTTGCAATGGCTCGCATTGTGTTCCCCCAAAAGCTGGATCTGAACCACTTCCCTCTGCCGTGATAGGGCACCGAATACCAATCTAATCAGAGGAAATGTGTTTTCACACAAGGCACGGCTAACCTGTGGAACTCCTGCCACAAGATCTCCTTGGTCAATCTTCTTTTCTCAATCCTGCCAAGCTCCTGGCATTTAGAGGCATAATGTGACCATGCAGAGTTATAACCATCAGTATTACAAAGTAACCTGGAGTGGGAAGGGCTCTAAATCCTCCTGTGGCCCCAATGGGGGTGAGGGAGAAATCTGACCTGGGGGGCAAATTCGTAGCATCCTCAAAGGTGAGGGGTGGAAGGGACCTCAGGAGGTCACCTAGTCTAACTCCCTGCTCAAAGCATGACCAACCCCAACTAAATCATCCCAGCCAGGGCTTTGTCAAGATGCAGCTTAAAAACCTCTAAAGATGGAGATGCCACCACCTCCCTAGGTAACCCATTCCAGTGCTTCACCACCTGCCTCGTGAAAAACTTTTTCCTAATGTCCAACCTAGACCTTCCCCCACTGCAACTTGAGACCGTTGCTCCTAGTTCTGTCATCTACTACCACTGAGAACAGCCTAGCGCCATCCTCCCCGGAGCCCCCTTTCAGGTAGTTAAAGGCTGCTATCAAATCCCCCCCCCTCGTTCTTCTCTTCTGCAGACTAAACAGGCCTAGTTACCTCAGCCTCGCCTCATAAGTCTTGTGCTCCAGCACCCTAATCATTTTTGTTGCCCTCCGCTGGACTCTCTCCAATTTCCCCACATCCTTTTTGTAGTGGAGGGGGGGCCCCTAAACTGGACACAATACTCCAAATGCAGCCTCACCAGTGCCGAATAGAGGGGAATAATCACTTCCCTCCATCTGCTGGCAACGCAACCCATCAGAGATTATTCCATCACTGTGCACTAGAGGGGGGTGTCTTGCCCCTTACTCCAAACCAGCTGATGCTGGCAGCTGTTGGTGATGGGATGCTCTAGATCTGCTCCCCAGTCAGAAAGCTGAGCTGGGAATCTGAGTGTGGTGCTGCTGTCCCTGTCTCTGTCCTGCCAGGGGGCTGGGACTTCATGGGGCATCCCCCAAGGGCAGGAAGTGGGAATGGCCCATCCACATGTGAAACCCCAGGCTCTCCCATTGAACCATAGCGACTTCCTGTGAGCTACTTGCATTAGGGGGAAGCGATTGGTCCTGTCAGTCCAGGTGTGTCTGTAACAACTGCACAAACAGACAATGACAGAGCTGGGCGTCTGGCCACATTGACTCCACTGGAACTACAGCTAGCTTCCCCAGCCGCGGATCTAGGGTCAGGGATTTCAACAGAGCTGCCCCAGTTCACACCAGCCGGGGATCTGGCCCCGCTCTGCCCACATGGAGCTAACTCCAGTCCAGCACATGCATCCGTGTGGATACGTTTGTCGAGTGTTTTGGGATCCATCAGATGAAAATGGCTGCGGAGCAGGGGTTGGCCCCTGCAGGGGGTTGGACTAGACTCCCCCCAAGGACCCTGCCAACCCTCATCTTCCAGGCGTCTGAGACCAGGGCAGTCCTAGCACTGTCGTCTCTCAATGACGCTGCTGTGCCAGGCTATGAGCTGAGCCAGAGTAACCCCGGCCCTTCTCTCCGCAGGCAAACCCTCCAGCACAGACCAGACGGGGCTTCCGAGAAAGGAAACCCAACAAGGATGATTCAGCAACCTGGGACTGATTTGCTCAGTGCTTGCTAAGGCCTGGTTGACCCTGGAGATAAAAGCAGTGTCAAGGATACCTTTGAAATTGTTTGTTCAAATACAGCTCAGTCACAGCCGGGCTGTATCGGGGCAAAACTCACAATCAAATATTTGAAAGGGGGTTTCTCTGATCACCCCACGTAGCCAAACTGCGCTTGAGCCGCAATCGAGGGAGCTGCTTTGAAATTGTCCTTAAGAAAGGCTCGGCCAGCACTGCCGGACCCACTGTGAACAGGGCCTTAGTGACTGCAGGAAAGTGCTTCACGTGTGGACATGTCTCCAGTTTTGAAGTCCCTGGGTCTTTACCAGGCAGAGAAGATGTGGAATGGGTCGTGTCCTGCTGAGAAGATGAAGCCACTCCTGGGTTCCCAGGAAACCCAAGTGAAACAAAACGGAACAACTCATGTGACCATTGCTCCAAAGGGTGGGGAGAGCACCGAAGCTGGTCCTACAGGTAGAGTTGCCTCTTTGGGATCTTCTTACACCTCTCCTGTCCAAGTAGAACTTGCATTGACTCACGTGATGGCCTTTGTCTCCCCCCATGGCTGAGCCATGTAAAAGACACTTAAGTCAGCTATTGCCTGCAGTACACTACTGCAGTGTTTGTTTTTCAACCTTTTCCCATTTGTGTCCCCCTAAAATATTTTGACTGGGGGTGCAGACCCCTTTGGAAATCCTAGACCCAGTTTACAGACTTCCAGGATTCTGCAGATCACAGGCTGAAAGCCGTTAGCTCAGACAGGAGCCATCTGTGTCTTTAGATCCCCGAGATCCCTACTTAAATCCCTACATAGTCACTCCACTTCCTCCTTCAGTGCTAGACAGGCTGGTCACATTTCCATCAACATCTTCTGGGTGGAAAATGCTTTTCTGAACATGACCATTTTTTCCCCACAATTTTTTTTGTTCAAATTTTTCAGGGTTTCAAGTGGAAATAATGCAAATCTTCTTTTCAGCTGGAAAAATGTTTGTTTGGGGGGCAATTTTGTGCTTGAAAATAGGAGATGAATCAATCTTTTTATTTAAAATTTTGGGGTCTCCTCCCCCCATTCTCCTCCTTTTCATATAAACATTTTTAACCGGAAACATTTTCATGGGGCAGGGGAAATCTCTGAAAATGAAGGGAAGGGAAGGGAAGGGAAGGGAAGGGAAGGGAAGGGAAGGGGGTTCCAATTTGAGGGTTTGTTCCAAAAAGCTGAAGTGACTCTCCTCTTATTTGGAATGAAAAATTGCACTTCATTCTCTCCATTTCCTGCTATATTTGCAAAATATCCCCTGTATTTAAACCAGCTCCAGCTGATACTGGTATCGTAGCAGGGCCCAGCCCTCCCTGCTATAGCACCATCATGAGCATTAATGGCTTTTTCTATGACAGGTTTATTGTCTTGGTTGAAAGCAGGGGCACCTCGCTGGGACGTTCTGACATTGGTTCTCAATCTCATCGTCACTGGGCTCCTCATCGTCATCACCATCTACGTTGTCCTGATATGTGAGTCTAGAGCCTGCAGTGACCCTGTCTCTGTGCCTTACCTTCAGTGCTGGGAATGTCACAATCCCACCCACCTTCTCCCCTCTACCACCACAGCCCAGCCCTGCTTCAATAGTGCTGAGCCCTGGGCTTTTCTCTGGTGTCTCCCCCACCCCCAGTGTCTAGCTCCCACTGGCTGTTGGCTCACGCTAACGTCACCTAAACGCACCTGGTTACCCAGGCTGCAAGTCCCTGTGTCACCCCCACCTCTAGCAGGAGGGAGTCGGACCTGCACCTGGCTGATTGTCAACTTCCTACCACCACCAGCCTCTCAGCCATGCAAGCTTTCTCTCCTAGAAGCTAGGCCAACCCTGTCCTTGCCTTGCAGATAGCAGTGGGTGCACCCCCATCCCCGGGTCCCTTCGCAGTGTTCCCCTGTGACATCCAGCCCTGACACTGGCTGCTCACAGAAATCCCAGATCCTCAGTCCCCAAAGGTGCAGCGTGCCCCAATTTACCAGTTTTACCTTAAACTATCGCTCCTGTAAACTGCACAGCACTTGTGAGCATGTCTAATAAAACAGGCGAAGCTTTGTGTAGGGAACAATAAAGATTTAATTAATTAACAAATGGCAACAACACAAAACAAAATCACAAAATGCAAACCTGGGTCTACACCTACCGTTCCTGTCTAAAAAACTGCCTTCCCCACCACGTCCAGTCTCTGCAGAGCTGGCTTGTTCCACAGGATCCAAGCCTTCCTGAAAGCCACTCTGCTTTCCAGACCCGGAGGGGCTTTCCCCCTCCTCTGTTATATTCACCCTGAGCGACAACAGTGCCACCTGCTGGCTGGTTGCATCATCCCACGTGTTCCTATTCTACACCTAGCATCTCACCTGTAGGTGCGTGGGGAATAACAGTACCACCTCGTGGCTGTCTATAATTATCTGGTTGGTTGGTTGGTTGATACTGTTACACAAGGTTCCTCAAATCCATAACTTTAGACTCTGCGAGTCCGTATCAAAACATCAGCCAAGGGAGAGGCAGCACCTTCTGTCTGCTATGCGGCTAGCATGGACAAGTCAAAATCAAGTGGTTTTACTTCAGAGCTTTTCACTTGTTTAGCCTCCCGCACTCCCCCCAGAATGCCTTTTCTTAAAGTCTCTGCCTTATGAGTCTCAGGCACATACAAAGACAACAGGTGTTTGGACACCCCCAACTAATAGCTACCCCACGAGTCTGCAGCGGTCTTTGGGTGACTCAGTGGCAGATTTCCGACCGGCCAGTCCTTCCATCTGCACCTTGGGATCTTTCCAATGTGTCCATGAAGCAAACCGCTTTACCCAACCCCCTACATCCATATGATACCCAAAAGTCAGACATGTCAGTCAAGATGTGTTACCTAGCTCACCAAACAAATCAATTACTGGGCAGAAGCAGGTGTTACAAGAAATGGTCACTTAAAAAAAATTGTTAAGGAAGCAATCTCAAACTGCTAGGCTACCTGTATATTTCCCTATAACAACCATCCTAAAACATATCCAGACTGCCTGTTTTTCGCAGTCGCATAGCCCAGCATATCAAAGAGAGAGAACATAGCATCATGTCCAATTCATGTGATCACTGTCTACCCCCACTCTCCCAGCTACCTAGTTATTCTATGTTTATGGCAAAAGCCTCCTAAAATAGCTAAAAGCAGCAAGCAGAATAATTAATAGTCCATTGGATGCCTGGCTGGTTGCTAAAACACCCCTCTACAAATACCACAAGAGGCCTCGCTCCCAGATCCTTTTCTTAGAGCTCAATTTTGTGCCCACAACACCCGGCTCTGGGGTCGTTTTTCCCCCCCAGACCAGTCCTGGCCCTTCAGATGCCAAAATGCCAGTTGTGCAGGTGCAAACAGGTGACTCAATGGCAGCATCTGGCAGGAGGCAAAATTGGAGCCACAGCAGAAGAGACGGGCTGGAAACGTGGCTCCAAATTCACAGCTTGTGTCCCCATTGGGAACTGCCTAGAGAAAAGGGAAACATCTAGGCACAAAGTCAGCTTTCCATTGCGGAGAGGGAAGGTGGGTGTGTGCATTTTGTTCCCTGTTGTGGTGTCTCTGTGGGACTTGTCCCCATGGCCACAGAGGGAGATGGGCAAATCTCTTACCCTGTTACTTTCCCATCCTCAGTCTATCGATGTCATCTGTGTCCACCTACTCCTGCCTGCCCAGACGCCTGGGTTGGGTACCAAGGGAAGTGTTACTATTTTTCTGAGCCTGAAGCCGACTGGACCTCCAGCCAGAGCAACTGCTTTGCACTCAGAGCCTCCCTGGCTGGGATCGACACCCAGCAGGAAATGGTGAGCTGCACAGGAAGGGGGTGGAACAGGCGGTTTTATGCTGGGTTTGTCCCAGGGCTGACACAGCCCCAGATGCTGCTTGAGTTTAGGGCAGCTTT
This sequence comes from Mesoclemmys tuberculata, assembly GCA_007922155.1. NCBI lineage: Eukaryota > Metazoa > Chordata > Testudines > Chelidae > Mesoclemmys > Mesoclemmys tuberculata. The sequence goes on from VOCS01051631.1 coordinate 11,539, forward strand.
CCACGCCACGTCTACAGCCCAGATCAGCTGAGCCCAGAGGGCATCAGCCACGCTCCATCCTCCCCGTACACTGGGGACTGAGTTGGAGCAGTGTCAAGCTAAAATGCCAACCCCCTGCTCCAGGGGAATTCCCAGTGGGAGAATCCAGACACTTTCCAGCCCCTTTTATGTGACAGGAGCCATTCTGCCAACCCAGGCATTTAAAAATCAGCTATCAGGACCCCCCCAAACCATGAGATTGACTTTAAAAGAATAACCTTGAGGGCTTTAAATTTGTTTTCTGGTATCAAAGCTTTTGAGGGGTCACATTTTACAGTTTTTGCCTCTTACCATGAGGGTTAGAAACTTGTAAAAGAGGAGAGTCTCTTGTAATCACCAAACTCCAGGAGCTGGGCTGTTAAGAAAAGCACCAAACAGCAGGAAACTCTCAATAAAAGTGTGGGATTTGGTAAAAATGCAGGAGTGATAAAGGTCTGGAATGCAGCTGCGAATCTGAGCCAGGTAGCTGCTAAATACTAGAGCTGGTTAAAAATCAGAACTTCCAGCCTATGGGAAATTCAGGATAAAAACAAATGTCAAAATATTGTTCTCAGGGCAAGAAGCTGAAATAACTAAACTTTTAACTTTATGTTCAGTTCCAAAAATATGTGAAAATGTCTGATTTTGACATTGGATCAAACCAATTTCTTTTGACACTCACAGATCAAAGCAGTTTGGTTTGTCAACCCAAACCAGAACATTTTGCTTCAGCGTGGTTCAACATCGGACGTCCTCTGTGATTCCTCATGGGAGTTGTAGTTTAGGTGCCTTGTACCCCCATTCTCTTCTGTGTGTCAGGAGCCCTGGGTGGGCTACATCTCCCATGATGCACTGTGGTGCCTCAGCCAATAGGGAAATCATGGTGCATTATAGGAGATGTAGTCTGGGGAAACCTAGCTCACAGAGGAGAACGGAGGTAGGAAGCACCCAATCTACAGCTCCCATGAGGTGCCCTGGTAGCTCAGCTGGATACAGACTAATGTTGAATTGGCCCGAAACAAAATCACTGCTTAATGGACAAATGAAACATTTCAGCAAAATCGACATTTATCTATGGAAAAATTCATTTTTGAAGAAAACATCATTTCTGCCAAAGAAATATTTGATGGAAAATCTCCCGCCAGCCCTACTAGAGAGAATAGACTAGTCTTAGCATGGTGTGCACACGTGGGCTGATTTCCCTGCAGTTCATGGAGCAGACGGGTGTTGTCTCTGAGTCTGGATTGTCGTTTCTCTGTGTAGAATTCCCAGCCCTGCCCACCCGCCCAGCCCCCTGCGTAGCACTCAGAGGATCCAGTGCGCACCTGCAATGGTGTGTAATGCAATTTATTTTTATTTTGGTAACAAAGGATTTCATGATGCGCTATAAACGTCCCTCCGACTATTGGATCGGCCTCCGCAGGGAACCGAACCAGCCCTGGAAATGGACCAACGGCACCAAATTCAACAACTGGTGAGTCCATCTGAGGTCTATTAACTCAGTGAATGATGCCGCTCACATTTAAAACAGAAGAGTGGCCCTGTGGTTAAGGCCCAGGGCTGTGACTCGGGAAATCTGGTTCTACGCCAGGTTTGCTCTGTGACTTTTGGGCCAATTGCTTGGAGCTGGATTTTTGGTTTTAGTTGGAGCTGCTCTAATAATTTTGTTGGATTTATTATTTGTTCCAGGTTTAATATATCTGGAGAAGAAAACTGTGCTTCTATAAACGGGGGCGATATTGCCAGTTCAAGCTGCTCGAGCAAAAAACACTGGATCTGCAGCAAACAAGTGTAGAAAACAGAAGGCAAAGCGAAGTGACTGTAACCTGGCTGAGCTGAGCATTGGCCTTTGCATGGGGCTCTGATATGAAAGGATTATATGTATCTAGTTGGATCGGCCTCTGCGTGGTGGGAGTCATATTTGTTTATGCCAGTGAATCTTTGTATCATAAATGTTACTGTTGTATATGCTTGCTCACTCCAAATGTATCAATTTGTAATAATAAGGTTACTATGTTTAACAGGTGAAAGAAGCCTCTCCCTCTGCTGCTAGAGTGAGAGTGTTTTAACATATGAGAGGGGTCTTTCCCTTTGTTGTTAAAGTAAGAAGTTTCTGTTGATAAGGAGTTTCTACCTTTGCTTTTGATAAGGAGTTTCTATCTTTTCCTTTGTTGCTTTTGTAAGGAGTTTCTGCCTGCTATTGAAGCCCTAAGAAAATTAGAGAGGAACATGCAGGGTCTGGGATGGGAGCCCTGGCCAGGTTCCCATCACAGCCCCCTGCATGAGAACCAGATATCCATCAGATGATCTGCACACAGTCACGTCTACTTGTTTGTTCCACTCTATAAAAGCTGAACCCACTTTCAGCGACTTTGGAGACCTCACCTACGGGTGGACGCACTGCGTAGGGCTTCCCAATTGCCGGGACAGGCTCTCCAAATCCTCGCTGCAACCGGGGCTCCCCAGCGACTGTGGATCTGGATGATGGTAATGTATTAATAGGGCAATTGGTGATGTATCTCTCTTAATCACTATAGTTAATTTTATGTAGTAATGATCAGGTGCATTACCTTACCTATTCTTTCTATTGCTTATGTATATGTATCATTTCATTTTCTGTAATATTTAGAAAGAGATAGTAAAGCAACCTTGTTCTTTCTACTGGTGTCTGTGTTCCTTCTGCCAACCCTGTCAATTAGCAGAACACTTCCCAACCAGCCACAAACAGTGCTTCTGATTCCCCCACACTGGTTATCAAGAAGCCACTGTCCAAATACACACAGCCCCCTTTACTGCATTTCAGTCTCTGGCTCCCAAACTGACACTAGATCCAGTAAAGAGACCAGTCATTTAAACTCTGTGCCCTTTACTAAAAGATTCCCTCTGATCCCAAAGGATCAGCCACAGGACCAGTTCACTATAAGTTTGGATCTTACCCGAAATACCATGCTGCCAGCCAATCCTTTATGTTATGCCCACAGCTGCTATTTTCCTTCACTTACATGTGAAGATGTGCCCTGGCCCCCTCCTTCTGAAAGTTGTTTGTACCTCTGTACAAATATCTGAAGCAAGGGCCTCTAGGGGCCGGCCGCACCTAGTAGCTCTAGGTGCTAATAAACCTGTGATTCTTCCTTCTGTTGTCCGGCTTTGTCATTGACCAGAGCAGAGAACGAACATTCTCATAACAGCTGCAAAGTCGCCCCCGGACACTGAGGCCGGCCCTTGGAAGCATCTCATCAGCTGGTGTGACGTCCCATTGAAGAAGCTGTAGATGTGGTCCCATTCCAGAGTGGTGTTGTGCCACTTGTAAAGATCCAGGGAGCCGGGCAGGCCAAGTGGGACGAGCAAGCTGCTCCCGCTGGATACAGAGCAGTGGGCATGGGGACAATCGCCAGCACCTGGAAGGGGGGACAGATAAGGACCAGCATCTGAGTCACTGGTGAGACAGCAGGGATTGAGGTGGTGGGATGCTGAATGGGAACGTGATGTAGACAGGGCACTGGACTTAGACTTAGAATAGCCAGGTTCTGCCCCCAGCTCCAGGCAGGGAGTGGGGTCTAGTGGTTAGAACAAGAAGGGCTGGTGAATCAATCCCCAGCTTGGGGGGAGTGGGCTATAGTTGTTAGAGAAGGGGCTATTGTGAGTCAGGACTCCTGGGTTTTCTCCCCAGCTCTGTAGAGAACATGCCTGTGCCAAAAAAGCCATCTGTGTTACCCCAAAGCCTGTAGTTGACTTAACAACCTCTATGCGGTTCACTGCTAGAGGGAACCACACTGGGTTATCAAAGGCTACAGTGTGCATGTCCCATATAAAGGATAACAACCTACTACTGCTGCTATCAAATGGAGTAGCCCTTTTAGCTCAAGGGGTAGAAGGATCTGCTGGAGGTCCTAGTTTCAAATCCTGCCACTGACCCATATTGACGGGGATAGTTACATTCATAATAAATTTGCTGGAAGAAGATGGAGAGTTTCAACAGCACAACAGGCTTCTCTGTTACCTAATGATTCAAATCGGCAGTGAGTAGAGATAACAGCCCTGGAAACCAGGAGGAGGAGAAGGCAACCATGTGCCACTGTCTTCCAGAGGTGCTCCGGGAGCCTGGGAGTCATTGCATTGTGGAGGGTCAGTGCGTTTGCAGAGGCTAAACCTGGGAGAGGAAACATGGTGAGATGTGCAGTGCCAGAGGATGATGAAGAGAGAGACGGGGAGTGTGGCAGATAGGCGGATAGAGCGAAGGGGAGTGCATGGAGATGGAGATTATTGTAAGAGAGATGGAGTGAGCTCTCCAGATAGAGAGGGATGAAAAGTGTGTAATAGATAGATAATACACAGACTACAGAAACACAGGGGAAAAAATCAAGAGTGGGAGCACCATGTTGGAGGGAAATAGTGTCACTCCGGGGATGCTGGATTCAGAATCGAGCCCTGACTCCATTGGGCATCACTCCAGATCTACACTAGAGTCACCTAGGTCCAAATGTAGTCCAAATGCCACTGGTGTCTGGATTCACACTGGGGTCATCGAGATCAGAATTTGGTCCTGATTCCACTGATGTCAGCAGAGCTGGTGGGGCTTGGGAAATTTCCATTCCCCTGGGAAATGGCAACATTTTGCGGAGAAATCGTTTTGGACTGGAATAAAAAGCCAAAATTTCCTGTGGAACAAAGATATTTCACAGACCATCGAATTATTTTGTTTCAAATGTTTTTTTAACGGCCCTTAACATATTTCCCCAGCTCCCCAGTAAGTCTTCTCTTCTCTGGACTAAATATGTCCAGGTTTTTTAAACCTTTCCTCGTACGTCAGGTTCTCTCAATCTCCAACCCTTCCTCTCCCCCCCACCCCGAACAACATTTGCCTTTTTCGTCAAAGTGTTGCACTGTTAACTCATATTCAGTCTGTGACTATAACCTTCAGATCCTTATCAGGAGGATTATACCGCCTGGCCAGTTCTTTCCCCGTTTGTAGCTGGGCGTTTGATTTTTGTGTAGTACTTTGCGCATGTTTCCATTTAATTTCCTTCTGTGGATTTCAGACCAATTTTTCTGAACGTGCTTTTGAATTCGCATCCCAGCGCCTGACGTGCATGCAACCCCTCCCAACTTGGTGCCACAGCCAGTTTTATAAGCCTCTGCTCCACTCCGTCATCCCAGTCATTAATGAAAATATTGACTTAGGACGGGATTCATATGCAAACGCAGAGCATCCCCAGCAGGATTTATATTTCCACAGCATCTCCCTGGCAAATCCATGGCGGATGTAAGCCGGCTTGTAGCAGGAGTCAATAGGGAGAATCTGTGCATCACAGAGCCCAGTATGGTCTGTTTGGCTCCAGCCATTTTTCTGTCTCCTTCATGGCAGACTCACAAGAGGGCCAGCCTCATGGTGCTTTGGGGGCAATAGCAGTGAAAGCGTAATTACTTCAGGATAAGAGGATCCATCTATAGGAGGGGTTTCAACAGCAGCTATGCTGGGAAAATTCCTCATGGAGACGAGCCACTAGTATGTGGACACACTGGTTTGCCAGTAGGGGTAACAGCGGGGCCACTCACCATCAATAATCCAGCCCTCCCTGCTTCTATATCTCCATGAAGCAGCTGATTCTGGACTGTCTGCGTGTGGTCAGCCCATCTTGGCACTGGCCCAGCGGAACTGGAGGGGTTGGACAGGGCTGATCCAAAGACCTTGGGAGCCAATCAGCACCGTCCTTCTGGCTCTACAGAAGGAGAAATTGAGCCTGTCTGTAAACGCCGGCTATGGGGCAACAGCCTGAAGGTATGCATACGAGGTTTGATTTTAATGGGGAGCCAGTCAGGTCCCATCTGCTGCGCAGGTGTGGCTGAAAACTCAACCCACACTGGTTATCTGGCTCTGCGGGACACGCCGTGTGGACACCTGTGATGTGCTGGAATCCCCTGGCACGTTTGATTCCTCTCCAGGTGACACGGGGTGTCTTTGATCGCCAAACCAGGGAGGTTTAGAAAGGGAGCAAGGCTGGTTAAAAACAGACTCAGAGATCCAGCATCAGGACCAGTGTGGACTGCACCCTACTAAGCCCCCCATCCTGCTCCTTGCAGCACAACGCCCCCTAGTGGTTCAGTGGAGTACTGGGGCCAGCATTGAGTAAGAGGGAAGAGTGCCCCCCCCATCCTTGTAGAACAGCGCCACCTAGTGCTGAAGTGCAGCACTGGGACCAGCATTGAGTGCAAGGGGAGAGTGCTCCCCAATCCTTGCAGAACAGAGCCCCCTAGCGCTGCAGTAGGGCACTGGGGCCAGCACTGGGTGTGAGGGCAGAGCGCCCCCTACTGAGCCCTCCCATCCTTCTGCTTGCAGCACAGCGCCCCCTAGCACCGCAGAGGGACACAGCACCATGCCCTGAGGGAAAGGCCATCAGCCCTCATGCCTGACGGCACCCAGTAAAATACCTCGGTCTCCAGGTGCCATTATTGCATCCTGCTCTTTACCATCTCCTCCCCGCACCCGACGCGCCAGCCATTGAGCCCTCTTCGCCGAGCAGGTGGCACGGCTCTCCTGCCACGCTTTAGAAAACTTGTGTCCACACTTGCCTCCCACCGCTGGAGGAAAGGAACCTGGGGTCTGCAGACTACATCTCCCCTTCCCGATGGTGGATTGGCTGCCCCCTAGGGTGTAGCTGGGAACTGCACGCCCAGAGGGGAGATCAGTCTCACCCCAGCCCTCTGTGCTGTCTTCCTCCGTCTGTAATAGGTTTGCAGGCGCTCACTGGATCCTGGACTGGGGGCTGGGGGGTGTCGATCCCTGTGGAAAATCACTCGCTTGCACATGTGCCAAGCCCGATCCTGGTCTGGGTGGTCAATTGTTGGGACCAATTCTGACCCGGTCGAAAGCTCGGATTTTACACTGTGCCCCTCATCCTGACATCAAGGCAGCTGATCCCTCTCGCAGGGGAGGGCATCCGGTGGTGGTTGGGAACTTTCATGTGACAGGGCCAACCTGCACTAGAGCAGAGAGAGGAAATTCTGGCCAGAGCTTCTGACCATCACGCCATCAACCACACGGCTGCAGCCCAGCGTCTCAGCTTCCTGTGTGATTTCGCAACCCAGCCCTACAGCTCCTGGCTGTGCCTTTTCTGCCTCCTCTCACTCAGGTACGATGGAGGATGGGGAGGGCTACATGGCACTGAACCTGCGGACCAAGAAAGGAGGCTCGGGTTGTCCGTCCCCAGCCGGGAACCAAGGTAGGGATTTCAACCCCTGTCTTCCCAGCCTGTGGTCTCCATGGCCCAGAAGCAGGGTCAGAGCAGGGGCTGGCATCCCGACAGGCAAATTACATTATGGGGTTGATTAGTGCCATAGACGGGAGGTAAAGAGCATGGGGGGTCCTGCAGCCTCCGATCATGTGGGAGAGGGAGAGTTCTCCTCTGGAAGCCAAAAAGGTGGGTCAAATTGGGGGAAACTGAGGCATGGAAAAGGGAAAAGCCTTTGATGGGGACATTCCAACTAGACCCCACTCCTTTTCAAGAGCAGGATATTGAACCCAGGAGTCCTGGCTTCCTCCCCCCCCCAGCTCTAAACTATTAACCCTCACTCCCTTCCAAGAGTTGGGACTAGAACCCAGGATTGTTGTCTTCCAGCCCTCCTGCTCCAAGCTACTAGATCTCATGTCCTGCCCATATCTGGAAATAGAAAGCAAGTGGAGTGTGTGAGAACTCCAGAACAATGGGGGTTGGGACGCATGGAGCAGAGCCCTGCTCTCAGAGCAATTGTTTCAGGCTCTCTGCAGACCCAGGCAGTGTCACTGCATCAGTAACATGCGGGTCACATTTTCAATTGTTTCTCCCCAGCTGCAAGGGCTAAAAATTGTTATACTTGTAAAGAAAAAGACTAGCAGGAGCTTATTCAGGGGGACAAGGCAATACACCCTGTTTATTGTACATGTAAGAATATCAAAAATCCATTACATTCACACTCACATTCCTAAAGTTCTGCAAGCTGGTGTGATATAATGACCAGTCCTTCTATGCGTTGCTCGAGCCAGCCCAGTGGCCAACTAGACTGGTCACAAGGAGGGAGCCAGGCCTCTGTCAGACGCGAATCTGATGCTCCAAGATAAAAATTGCAGAATGAGACCCAAAGTTTCCATGTTTTTACCATCTTTTACACTTGCTGGCTCTCATGTAAGGCTATGGGCCTTACTGTGTCCTGCTGCCTCTGGGTTCAGTGTAGTTGTTAATCACCAGCTATTTGCAAGCCTGACTATTCTCTTATTTCTGTGCTTTGTTTGTTCCCAGGGGTGATCCTTTTGTACTTTAGGGTCGATTACTTGCACTTTAGGGCTGTTGATAGGTATTCTTTGGCCATGAGGGTTAGGATGGCAGTTGGTGCCTGTATTCTCTGTCCTCAGAGCAATTTAGTTTGGCATCTTTTTAAGCCCTGCACATACAGTCCTCACTCACACAAAGAAAATTTATCAAGATATTTTTAGGTTCAATAGTACAAGTTTCAGGAAAGAGCTCACTTCAAGAAACTAACAAGATGGAATCCACTTATGCCACTCTAAACAGAACTATAGCATTATCATAACAGTAAAGGAAAAATTTCTCTCTATCACATTTATATACTAGAACAAGGAATCTACAGCTCCTGGGGATGGCTCACAAAAATAGCCTTGCTCTTTTAAACAAAAGCTTGGATTCTGATGCAATCACCTGACTCCAGGAGCTGGGGCCTGAGGCCAGGATTTAGAGCGGCTGGGCCTGAATCCAGTCTGGCTCTGCTCGTGTTTCATTACAGGTTCCCGTCAGTGGCCTCGCTGGCTCCAGGTCGCACTAGGGGTCGGGAATATCATCCTGGCGCTGGCTGTGCTATTGTTGGTGGTGTGCAGTGAGTCACCCAAGGCCGTATCTTTATCCATCTGGGTGCGTCCATCTGCAGGGTGGACGCTACAGTGGGGGAGGAACAACCAGGGTCATTGAGAGACGGCAAATTTAAAACCGATGCTTATTCACACCAGACCCAACTAGCTTGCAGAACTCACTGCCACAATATCTCACTGGGGCCATGAGTTTAGCAGGGCTCAGTGTAGGATTGGGGCACTTATACAGGGAATGGGAACAGACAGAGGGTTAGAAAGCAGCCAAGAGCTTTGGCAGGGGCTATAAACTCTCCTGCTTCAGCGCATCAATCAACCGCTAACGGATGGGCAGGAATGGTTGTAGGCTGGGTCTTGCTAGCTCCTCAGCAGCAGCTGGGGCTGTCCACCCTTGGCAGGGGGATAGTGGGTTAGCGGGGCCCCAGGTCTGATCCAGTCAGGCAACCCCGATGCAGCCAGTTCAGAAGGTATTTTGATGCTGAGAACCGCTGGCAACATTGGCTGGGTTTGCAAAGGGGACCCAGGGGTTTAGGCACCTAATTCCCAGTGATTTTCAATGCTAGACTTTTTTTAGAGCATGCCTCTTTGGGGCTACCCCGAAGCGCTTTGGAGTTAGAGGAGAGGAGGCTGAACAGGTTTTGAGCCTGGCCCGGTGTCTCTGCACGATTCTCTGCTGGTGCTTTTATCCAGCAAACCCCTTAACATTAACTGGTCGCTCTCACTCAAACTGACGCGGCTTTGCAGTTTCCCAGCTGGTGTCTGAGAAAGGACAGACCCCGGCAGCCCCCGATAGCCCCGGAGCTGGGAGCAGGGACACATCTACACCCCTTGGAAGCACAGACATCTGCACCGCAAACTGCAGCGCTCGTCTGGAGCGTTTCCGGTCCCAGCTGACCCACAGACTGTGCCACCCGGCCTGGCCTGGCCCAGCAGGTAACCCCGGCTCGTGTGTCTGAGCCGCCCTCTGCCCTGGGCTCTGACCGTGGAAACCCGCTGCCATCCCAGGCCAGGGGGCTGATGCAGAGCAGGGACACGCCGCCCCCTGCTGGCTGCACCCATCTACCCCTCCTCAGCCCCACTCGGTGCCCGTCTGTCAATGCAGCCACCTCGGCTGGGGCTGGATGTGGGGCCTGGGCGAGACCCTGTGGGGCAGCGATATCTAGTGGCCGTGCCAGCTACTCGCAATTATGGACCCACACAGGAAGGATTTAAAATAATCTAACACCGCAATGGCCACATGTTTGCAGAGCGGCATCGGGTCCCAGTGGAGCGACTGCGTCATGGACTCACTCGTCCCTCTCCCATCCCGACAGCCCTGGGATCCCACTTCCTCTCCTTGCATCCACAGCCCCCGCCTCCCCTTTTCTCCCCTTGCCTCCCCAAACCTGGCTAGATTTCCACTAACACATCTTCCATTGTTCTAAGCCCCTTCTAGGCCACTCTGGCAGCGTCAAGTGGTGCAAAGAGCCTTAAAATGGATGCCTGGGCCTCCCTAGATGATGTGAAGCTGGGATAAGGGCCCTGCACCCACCCTGCTCCCAGCTGTCTGTGTAGGGGGCAGATGAGGGGATGGCTGGAGTGCAGTGCACTATGGGTATTCTCTGCTTCCCAGGGCCCACAAGGGAGCAATGGATAAGGTAGAGCAGCCTCAGGGATGCTCTAGCTGACACCAGGAGCCAGGCAGAGGCCTGCACGGCCCCAGATTTCAGGCAGCACAAAGGGGATTTACCTCCAGCTCCCACCCCAGCCCCAAGAAGGGGGTGGCCGGGACTGGGACCCGGGGCGCTCAGAGCATTAGTGATGCTTGTCTCTCTCCAGGGGGCTCTAGCTGCAAACTCTGCCCCTCGGACTGGCGGCTGCACAGGGATATGTGTTACTGGGTCTCCAGAGACACTAAAACGTGGAGCGAGAGCCGCGCCGACTGCTCAGCGAGGGGCTCTTGGCTGGTGGTGATCCAGGACCAGGAGGAACTGGTAAAGGGAAACATCCTGCTGGACCTGCCCCTGCAGGGATGGGGCCCTGGGAACAGAGGCCAAAGGGCTCATTCAGATACATTTTGGGGGTTGGATTTTCACAGCTGTCTAGGGTGTTTGGACACGCCATTCCCATTAATTATTAATAATAGGGTGTCCTAACCCCTTAGGCAGCTTCAACACACCCAGTCTACATCACTAGCCCCGGGATCTGGGGGTGGCAGCTTAAAGCCATCGTTAGCCTCCTCATTTTCTGTCTGCCAAATACAGCTCAGCTGGAACGCAGGGTCTGGGTGTGAGAGACAGAGCGAGCAAGGTATGTAAAGGGAGGGATGGACAGACAGCTGTGTATGGAGATTGCCAGATAGACACAACAGCCTGTAGTCCTGGAGCTGACGTAGATGAAGCCTTGGATGTGCAAGACCAGAGAGTCGTAGTCACCAGCTGCCTGTCGCACGCTCACTGCAGGAGTTCCTAAAGGACCTGACACAAGGCACAACTTGGCTCTGGGTCGGACTGTCTGTCCTCTTCCCAGAGAAGGCCTGGGTCTGGCTCGATGGCTCCCAGCTGGATCTCACCCTGTGAGTGATTCCTTGAATCAAACACTTTCCCTCCCCTCTGTGGGCAGAAGGGGCCAGGGAGGTTTGGGGAAGGTCAGATCCCAGCGGGAGCCGGGCTGAGTGTCAGAAGATGCCAGGACACAGAAGAGGTGATGGGGAGCCTGGCTAAGAGGGGGGCTGGGCAGAAGCAGACAGGGCCATGGGGCAGGGAGAGATTTGTGCGTCCCCCAGCACAGAGATGGTGGCTGGAGCCTGGGGCCAGGCCAGAGCGAAGTGGCCAGGCCAGAGCCCTGGGGATCCCCTGGTGAGTTGGACAGGGGCAGAGGGGAGAACAGAGTAGCCAGGGAGGCAGGAAGGGACCGGGAGGGGGCAGCGTCTGCACAGCCCGGAGGGAGGAGATGTGGGGCAGGAGAGGGGGATGGGCAGGGTCTAGCACAGCAGGGAGGATGAGGATGGAGCAGATCCCTGGGAACTGGGGGGAAGAGGCCATTAGAGACCCCAGCCAGGCCCCTGACAGCGATGGAGAGGGGGCAGCCCCTCAGGGCAGAGCTGGAGGAGAGGCTGGCCACAGATCTTATTAGAGCAGGGAAGAGCCGCCAGCGACTGAGTGTGATTAACCCACCCGCACTGACAGGGGCTCTCTCCTTTCTCCTGCAGGTTCCCAGTTTCAGGCCAGGCCGAAGGGAAAATGTGTGGGAACGTGAAGGGGAATCAGATTCGTTCGGACACTTGCAGCTCTGCATTTCCGTGGATTTGCCAGCGAGACCCCGTCCTGCTCTGAGCAGGGCATCAGTGACCCTTTAATATAATGGAAACGGGCCCTTCGTTCATCCATAAAATGCTCATAAATGATCTTTTGCCCTTTACTATAGCGCCCGTCCTGTGAGGATCTCAAAGCACTGCCCAGCGCTCAGTCAGAGTCATCATCCCCATTCCACAGGTGGGGAAACTGAGGCACAGAGCAGGGACTTAACCTAGGTAGGGCTGCACAGAGAATCAGTGACAGAGCTAGGAGCTGAACTCTTGACACCGGATCCCCAGCCTGTCTGCTCTGACCCTCAAGACACCACTCTTTGCCTAGAGCTATGATAGAGCACCCAGGAGTCCTGGCACCCACCCCCAGCTCTGACCCCACTCCTGTCCCAGAACTGGTGGTAGAGTCCTGGTGCTACAACGGGACGCCGGCCTCCCTCTCGGGCAGTCGTCTCAGGCTCTCGGCAGACTCAGGCAG
>VOCS01051654.1:0-11747 GCA_007922155.1 Mesoclemmys tuberculata
GGGGAGAGCCGTCACCTCGACACACAGGGCTGTGTGCAGCAGTTCCCACCAGAGCTCTCTGCAGTTTGTTTTATTTCTTTCTCATTCACTGGTTTGTTATTTAATTAACCCCCGAGATCGTCACACTCCCAAGGGTCTCCCACTAGCTGCCCTGTGCCCAAATCCCCCTATGGGTCTCCCACCAGCCCCCACAAACACCAGCCCCCTTCCCTGAATCCGCCCAAGGAACAACCGCCAGCCCCCACCGCAATCCACCAGTCCCCGGCAGCAGCCACAACCCCGTTCTCACAAAACCAGTCCAGCTCTTACCCTGCGCAGCCTGCCGCCAGCGTCTCCTGAGTCGGTAACATGCCACCATGTTAACGAGGGCAATGAGGACCAGGCAGGTAACCGAGATGCCAGCCTCAAGGCCGGGAATCAGATGTTGGCACTTGTCGCAGCCTGAGGGAAGACGGAGGCTGACGTCACGGGCGTCGGGGGCTGAAAGCCTGAACCTTAGCCATGGTCTCTTTTCACGTTACTATAGTTTCACCAGACAGTGACAGGGACAGGGTGGAGGGGGGGGCTTGTATGGGGGGCACTAACTGAATTTGTCACTGATGGGCCCATCCAGGGGAGCAAGGTGTGGAGGGTGAGATGGAGGCTGGGGGTGTGTGTGACGGTGGTGAGTGGCCAAGATCCAGAAGCGCTGGGGTTCACCAAACATAGTGATTAGGAGCCAAGGGTGAAATACGAGGCTGGGAGATGAGGCGGGCAGGGACAACACAGGGGGAGGAGGTGGGGGATGCGGGGCTGCTCCAGGAAGCCATGTGGGAGCTGTGGGAGCTACTGGGAGGGAAGAGGTTCTCGCCAGCCCTTGTTACTTACGCTGAACTTCGACCGATTCCCTCGCAGAGAGGCTCAGATACGCCCAGCCGGGGCCGGACACCCAGACACCGCACGAGTAGCTCCCTCCGTCAGAGACGTCTGCCTTCTCAATGCGGAAATCCTGGCTACCTCCGTGCAGCCACACATCCCCTCGGGACCAGACGTACCTGGTCCCAGGCCCCAGGGCACTAGCCTGGCAGCGCAGAATAAACCCATCGCCTGCCTTTATCGCCGTCTTCCCGCTCGGCCACAAAACCTCCACGCTCGGCATGTTTGGGGCGACTGAGGGCAAGAGTTTGTAAGTGGGGCCCTGAATGAAGGGGCAGGTCCCTCCCCCTCCAGCCGCCCGGAGCAAGGACATTTGCTAGACCCACAGGACAGATTTTGAGGGAATAGGACCTAGGCGTCCTGGCTCCCAACCCCCCATCCTGTGTGGTAACCACTAGACCCCCAACACTCCCACAGCTGGGGACAGAACCCAGGCGTCCTGACTCCAAGACTCTCTCCCCCACCCTCCCCTCGCTGCACCCAGGCCATGTCTAGGACCAGGGCTCACCTGGCCCCGGGGGCTGTGGCTGGTCAGAGCCGCACCCATCCCAGTATCCGTCCACCTGGCATCTCAGCACCACACCGGGGGGCAGCTGGGATGGGGATATCGGCAGCTCGGTCGCCTTCTCCCCAGCCGGGGTTTGCCCTGGGCTCCGCCGAGAGCCGTCTGCGTCGTACCAGGAGGGGCGATGGGGGCAGGCGACCCCCACGGAGCAGTTGAGGGAGGGGCCCGGATCCATTCGGCTCCCCAGGGAGGGATGGCATGGAGAGGCTGTGGGGAGAGGGGGGTGGGGAGCCATTGAACCCTGCGGGGCCCTGGGGGTGGCACTGATCCCAGGGGCCACGGCCTGGCTGGGCAGAGGGGAGCAGCCCCCAGAGGGGCGGGTGCAGCCCAGCCGGGCACTCGGCTGCTGGGACGATGGCTCGGTGGCACTGGGGGCAGGGGCAAACGTTAGCTAGAGAGATGGGGAGCGCTGGCATTGCCCAGAGGGTGCAGCTGCCATGGGGGGCCCCACATATGGGACCAAGCACCCCCTTCCAATTCCTCTCCAACCTGCTGCCTCGCACTGGCTGCAGGGTCTGTCTCAGCAGCTCTTCAGCACAGGCCACGGGTCAGACAGAGACACGGCTCTGACAGCACAGCCTGGGCGATCTGACCCACAGGTCCCCCCTGCTCTCACCACTGCCCCCCACTGCTGAGGTCTGAGACTACAAAGGAGGACAGTAACGGGGCGTGTGGGGGGGGGAGGGAATTGAACTGCATTGAACTGGAGGTGCTGGGAGGAAGCTGGTTACCGGAGACTGTGAGTTGCTGTCCTGGTTCAGGTGTGGAGACATCTCTCACTGGATCACTCCTCCAGCCATCTCTCTCTGTCTGAACCCAGAAGCGGTAGGTGCCCTGGTCGCTGGGGCGCAGCCGGGCCAGCTGCAGGGAGCAGTTGTTCCGCAGGTCCCCCAGGTAGCGGACGCGCCCCGTAAAGGCAGCGTCGATGCGATCATTGTCCGAGCGATACACGATTTGTTCACTGCCTGTTTCCCACATCACGGCTGCGACATTCTGCCCTGCAGGGGAGCTGAAGGAGCAGTGGAAGGTCACGCAGGAGCCGACCCATCCGGAAAGGGTCCCTGGAGCGAATGTTACGCCCCACTCCAGGGCGTAGGCACCTGTGGGGGACACGAATCGTTCTGGATCAGGACGGTGCCGGGCCCTGGTGAGCTGGGAATCCATCCTCCACGCTGGGCAGCCCACAGATCCCCCCGGCCTGGGCTCAGGCCCCGCAATCAGGGGCTTTAACAGAAAATGGGGGATGTGTGTTGTGCGGCTCTCTGAGCTCCCCCTCCCCTCCGCAGCGTGTGGGTGCCAATGAGCCCTGCCGGCTCCCACGGGAACTGGGGAAGGGGATATTGGAGTTTGGGAGATTCCTCCCCCCGCCACCACCTGGCCATCAGCAGGGAGCAAAGATCTCCAGGTCTGGGGACATCACTCACCGCTCAGAAGGCAAAGGGCAGGGAACAGCACAAAGGCCATCTCCGTCCGGGACACAGCGCTCTGCAGGCCTGGGAGGGGAAAGGGGCCGGGAATGATTCACCTGTAGTGTTTCTGGGAGACAGCTCGTCTGTGCTGGGCACTGCCCCCAGCTGCATCCGACTGCGGGATTGGCTGCGTGACCAGGTATTTTACACCTCGGCCCTTCATAAAAGAATTTCCTAACCAGTAAAGCCAGATGAAGGAAGGGTCGGTTGCATTTCCATGTCATGCTCTCTCTCTGAAGAGCAGTTCCATCTAGCGTGGTCTCCCCCATATGATCTCAGACCCCCTCACAGCTTGCCCAGTTGTTGATCTTTTCAGCCAGAAGTGAAATGCAGCCTGCTCCGGGGTGAGACACGGCAGCTGTTTAACAGCACAGGGCGATGTTGCCCGACCGTGTTCAGTCCCCACATCTCACACTCAGAGCTCGTCCCACAGGAACTGGCTCTCACTCCGTGCTGGGGAAGTTCCCAGGGTAGTTTCAATGCCAGCGTGAGCTGCGGTGAGACTGTGTGTTCCAGTGGCTAGTGCATTGCAACGAGACACAGAGTCCTGGCTTCTACTCCTAGGTCTGCATGGAACTGACCTACCCCAGGGGCAAGTCACTTCCCTGCCCTCTGCCTCAGTGTCCTTTCCCGTCTCTTTTAATTGTGAGTTTGTTGGGGCAGAGTCTCTCCCTGTGTCTGGGCAGCACCAGGCACAGCGGGTCCCTGTTCTCAGCTGGAGCCTCTCCCGTAAGAAACTCTCCCCCTTTAATCTCCTTTCAGTGATTTAGAGATTCGAAGAATCATTCTCCCCATGTCTGGCTTTTGGCCCCAAAAGAAGGAAGAGCGGCACTTACCTGGGCCATGGGCCTGTGTTCGCAGCTGGGACTCGGCTCTGATCCCACCTCTGACACCAACGGGTGAGCAGGGAAGTTGGGTGGGGAAGTTCATCGAGATCTGTGGCAATAGCCCCAGGTGCTGTGAGTGGCTGGTTTTTCAGGGGAGGAAAGGGAACCAAGATAGCGAGTTCCTGGCCTTAAAGGCAACATGCTTGGTGCTTCGGTAGCAATAAGACTGAGTGATTAGAGTGGCCGTGAGCCCGGACTTCTGGGTTCTATGCCTGGCGGCGGCGTGGGAGTAAAGAGTAGTGGTCAGAGCGAGGAGGCTGGAGGGAGGTAACTGGTGCAGCTTCTTAGGAACTGGTCTTGGAACCAATCTTATTGAACACTTTTATTAGGCACCTTGGCACAAAAAGGGGGAGTGTGCTACTAAAACTTGGGGCTGACACTAGGTGGGAAGCTATGGCCAATCCGGACTAGGACCGGAATATCCTAGAACTGGACGACTTTGAAAACTGGAGTAACAGAAATGGGATGAAATTCAATAGTGCCCAGGGCAAGGTGATGGACGTAGGAGCTAACAGTAACCTTGGCACGTATCAAGTGGAAGTGACAGAGGAGGAGAAAGACCGGGGCGTACTGGGTGATCACAGGGTGACTATGAGCCGCCAGTGTGGTGTGGCTGTGCTAATGGCTAATGCCGTCCTAGGATGTATCGGGTGAGGTATTTCCAGTGGAGACAAGCAAGTGTTAGTAACTTTGTACAAGGCAGAGGTGAGACCTCGTCTGGAATATTGCGTGCAGTTCTGGTCTCCCATGTTTAAGAGAGATGAATTCACATGGGAACAGGAGCGGAGACGGTGACTAGGATGCTCAGAGGAATGGCAAAGCTCTGAGAAGACACTTAAGGACTTTGGCTTGTTCAGCCTAAGCCAGCAGAGGTTGGGGAGATATGATTGCTCTTATAAATACATCAGAGCGATAGATACCAGGGAGGGAGAGGAGTTATTTTAATTTTAGCCCCAGTGTTGGCACAAAACCAAATAAGACACAAACTGGCCATCAATAAGTTTAGGCTTGAAATAAGACGAAGGTTTCTAACCATCAGGGAAGTGAAGTTCTGCAATGGCCTCCCAAGGTGAGCAGTGGGGATAAAAAAAACCTAACTGGCTTCAAGACGGAGCTTGCTAAGTTTCTGGAGTTTCTGAGTTACGACAGAGAATTCTCTCCCCGGCGTCTGGTGGGTCTTGCCCACATGCTCTGGGTGTAACTAATGGCCAGATTTGAGGTCGGGAAGGAATTTTCCCCCCAGGTCAGATTGACAGAGACAGTGGGAGGTTTTCATCTTCCTCTGCAGCGTGGGGCATGGGTCACTTGCTCATTTAAAGCAGAAGAAATGGTGGATTCTCTGTAACGTGAACCCTTTAAACCATGGTTTGAGGATGTCAGTCGCTCAGCCAGAGGTTCTGGGTCTCCTGCAGGAGTGGGTGGGAGAAGCTCTGTGGCCGGCAATGTGCAGGACGTCAGACAGGATTTCTGAACGTTTTTGATACCAGGGACCGATTTGCTCCCTTTTTACACTGCGTCAGGGAGACCTCAGGGACTGGCGCCTGCCGCCAGCCCACGGACCGGTCGTTGACAAACTCTGGGCTAGATTTTCATGATGGCCCCTTCTGAGCTTCAAGTCTATGGGAATCTTTGATTCTATCTCTGATTATAGGAGAGGAGTGGGGTCTAGTGGTTAGCGCAGGAGGGCTGCGCATCAGGACTCCTGGGTTCTCTCTCTGGCTGTGTGCACCATATTTTCCGTGGGAGCCTTTTACTTTGTTCTCTGTCTGCAGCAGAGGAACTTCCACTTTCTGTAGAAATTGAGAAACCGCAGACCCCGCACTGATTACTACAGGATGTTTGTCTGCTGGGGCCTGTTCCTTTAACTCCTTCCAGCCCCAGAGATGCCCAAGACATGGGCCAAATGGGCCTCCTGGGTCACAGTGAGAAAGACCATGGCACCCGCGGCTCTGAGACCCTGGCGAAGGGATGAGGTTTGCTCCTGTTCTAATGCCGGCCGGCTGGGATCTCAAACATCTGAGAAGCCTCTCAGCCCTCAGAGAGACAGGAGGGTCCCTGTCCTCACGGCACCGATGGGCAAAGGGGAGAACTAAGACTAAAACCCAGGAGTCCTGACTCCCAGCCTCCCCCCACCCCCACTGCAACCCACTTGTTACAGAGTGGAGATATTCTTGGAGTTTTCCCTGCATGCTCTGTGTGTGCCTCAGTTTCCCCCCTTTGTCACTCTTGTATTTCGGTGATGGAACTTGGGTGTGTGATCATTGCAGAGGCCACTGGAGGGCAGATGGGTGTCCCCTACCCACAGGTACACAAGCAAGGGCCATGTTTACAGGTTGCAGGAGGCACAGACAAGGGGGAGTAGACACCTTGCCTGGAAAGGAGACAAAGGAGTGGGACAGGGCAAGGGGACGGCTCGGGGGAGGGAGGATGGAAAGGGGAACCCTCCCCCCAATAAGGGAGCTGGTTGCTTGCCTCAACTTCCCTGAAAGGAGATGAAATTAGGAGAGTTTCTTATGGGAGCGGCCCCAGCTGAGATCAGGGCCCCGTTGTGCCAGGCGCTGCCCAGACACTCAACAAGACACAGTCCCTGCCCCAAAGAAATTACAATGGACAATAGGTGGGAGGGGAAACTGAGGTACAGTGACTTCCTGCAGTAAGAACCTCCGGCCCAAGGGCCAGACACCCGGCTATGGGGGGAGACAGAACTGAGGGGGGACTGGAGGGCCTGATGTGAGCAGGGATTGGGGTGATATAGGGGGCTGAATGAGAATGGGTGTGGGGGGCTGAATTGAGGGGGATTGAACTCAGGAGGTATGGGGGGGCTGACCTGACAGGGTACACGGGGGGGGGGCTGTGCTGGGGGGAGATGAGGGGCTGAACTGACGGGGTTGGGGGCTGAATTGAGGGGGTCTGGATAAAATACAGGGGGGGAGGTGAACTCAGGGATTTGGGGGGTTGAACTGGGGAGGGGGAGAACCATTGGGACACAGAGGACGGACTGGGCTGAGGAAGGCAGGGCAGATGTGGGGGAAGGGGTTGGGCTGGACGATGGGAGAACTGGGGGGACAGGATTAATTTGGGGGCAGGGGGTAATTAACTACGGGGCAGGGGATGGGCTGATGTCAGGGGGGACAGGATCCCCTTCCCCAGCTCCTGTGGGATCCAGCCGGGCTCCTTGTCACCCACAGGCCGGGGGAGAGGGGAGCTCAGACAGCCCCACACACAACGTCCCCGATTCTGCGCCCGCTGCCTGGGGAACCTGTGGCACAACTGCCCCCTGCGGCTGGCCTGGCTGCGCCCACGACCGGGCTCCCACCGCGTCCGTCTGGGACAGTGAGCGATGGCGAGAGGAAAGGCTGGACGAGTGAACCAGGACATTAGCCCAGAATCTCCGGTAACCAGCTTCCTCCCAGCACCACCAGTTCAACGCAGGGGCAGTTTAAACTGAGAGAGCCAGACGCAGCCACACACACACACGCACACGCACACGCACACACACACGCCCCATTTCTGCCCTGCTCTGCTCTCCCAGCCCTCAGCGCTGCCTCTCTCAGATGGCCACATTGTGCTGGGGCACTGGGAGCGTATCATCGCGTGGTTAGAGCTTGGATCCAGGACTCCTGGGCCCTCTCCCTGGCTCCGGGAGGCAGTGGGGGGCAGTGGTGAGAGCAGGGGGGGCCTGTGGGTCAGATCGCCCAGGCTGTGCTGTCAGAGCCGTGTCTCTGTCTGACCCGTAGCCTGTGCTGAAGAGCTGCTGAGACGGACCCTGCAGCCAGCGAGAGGCAGCAGGTGTGAGGGGAATCATACTGGGGGTGCTGGGAGCCGATGTGTGGGACCCCCATGGCAGCTGCGCCCCGCAGGAAACTCCCAGCGCTCCCCGTGTCTCTAGCTAATGTTTCTTCCTCCCCCAGCACTCCCAAGCCCTTGATGCCCCAGTAGCCAAGCGCCCGGCTGGGTTGCACCTACCCCCCTGGGTGCTGCTCCCCTCTGTGCAGCCAGGCCGTGGCCCCTGGGATCGCTGCCAACCCTAGGGCCCTGCAGGGTTCAATGGCTCCCGACCCCCCAACTTTCTTTAATAACTGATAAAGGGGTTTCGCCAGCAGAGTGTAATTTTCTATGAAGTCTCTTGAGAACTCGTTAAACCTAAGACTGCGGGGAGAGTGCTTGTGTTTGCCAATCTGCTCGTTGCTTGTCAGGGCGTCTGCCCTCCATGCCTAGGCAAACCCCTCACTCTGTGACCACTCGCTTGGCCATCTGGGCCTTTGATGGATTTACTAGAAATCCAGCTTCTTGAATACGTCAACACCTCCTGAAGGACCTCTAAGTTCTCTCGGGTGTCAGTGGATATCAGGACGTCGTCCACGTGTGAGATGATTTGTTGCTTGCTTCTAATTCCCTTCCACGTCCTGGTGACACAGGCAGGTGCATTGTGATATCCCGGTGGGAGATGGGTACAAGTCACCTGTTGATCCTCAGAGGCGAATGTCAACCTGTATTGATCGTCTTTGTTGCCAGGGGTCCTGAAAAACGCAGCTGATAAATCCAGCACCGTGAACCATTTAGCGCCTGCTAAAATTGTTGCGATCACATCTTGGGATTTTGCTCCCACCGGGGCTAACCTCGGTGATACCCTATTCAGTTCCCTATAATCTCCCGTCAAGCGCCAGGTCACTCCATCCTCATTTCTGACCGGCCATAGAGGGGAATTGCATGGATTTAGCATTTTGACCAGCACGCCTTGATCTTCTAGGGATCTTACTGTCTTTTGCAGCCTCTTCACTGCCTGGGGCGGATATCTGTACTGTCTCAGAGACTTCGGATCCGTTCCTTCTATCCTGACTTCAGCCAGGGTCCTTGCGCAGTGCAGCTTGTTCTGTGTGAATGCTCTGGGAAACAGTATAGCCACTTGCATAACATCTGGCTCCTGCTCAGGCACATCCACAGTCACGCAAGCCTTTCCTGCCGCCACTCAGTGAGATCCTGCTAATACATGAGCCTCTGTATTGATTGCTTGAGAAAGAACCACTCTGTTCCAGAGATCAGACACTGCTCCGGTTATTTTTAGAGCCGCAACCCCTAATATTCCAATATCAGCTAGAGGCTGCAATCCGAAGGGAGTCAGCATTGTTCTAGGTCTGAGGTGACATTCAATGGAATACGTGAAGGGAGTTAAACCATCTTTCCTATTCAAGCCTTCTAATGTTTTCCATGCCTCAATGGGCAATTTCTTAGCTACCGGGCTCTGTCTGGTGCCTAGAATGGATACCGCTGCGCCGGGGACCAGTGAGAGGCCCTGTTTTATCTTACCGAGCATCCCCAGTACCTTCCCTGTCACAGCCGGCCTCCCCCAGTGGTCTTGATTCACCAGCACAATAGTCTCTAGGGGAGGAGGGAACTCAGCCCCTTCACAAAAGATCTTCTCTCTGCCCTGAGACGGCTGCCGCTGGTTGCTTGTTACCCTCCGGCATGGCTAGCCTCTTGATCAGCTCGCTGGAATCTAAGCCATGCATGCCTTCCTTGGCTGCGCACTTCAGGAGCTGTTTCCACACAGCATTCCCTCACTGCTGGTCTTCTGACAGCGGCTGTGGAGACTTCTTCCATCTGTCCTCTCTGTTCATGCTGCCGTTCCCCAAGACTTACCCTTTTCTTCCAGCAGCAGACCTCTCCCCGATGCTCACTGCGACACCTTTTCCCTTCCTTGATCCTAGGAGAGCCTCCCCATGCTGGTCATATGCCACTGTAACCCTCTCTCCCATCATGCCCAGTGGAGTAATTGCTGCGTCGATGGGCCCCAAAGTGACCCTTCGGGAAGGCAACAGACCTTATCTGAGCGCTTCCCGAAATCTGGGTATGTCCAGCTGCATGGCCCCCGCCAGCCTGGAGAACACTTTCTTCCTTAGGATGGTGATGCCCGTACACCCCGTCTCCAAAAATTCAGCTCGCTCCCACTCGACTCGCACGACTCGCTCTCTGCACTGGAGGAAGAGGTGCTAGGGACATGTTTGCTTCGCCTGCTCCTTCTGGCAGCGAGCGCTCCTGTCAGCTCTTTTAACTCACTGCGGGCTCCCTGGCACGTCTCACATGCGCTGTGGTGCCTATTGTCCTGCTGTCACACTGGTTCGATGGGGGGGGCGTATTTGTCACATTGGTTAACATTAATATCTCAAAATCATAAAGCCTCCACTCCAGCACTCTTAGGCCAGAGACCCCTCCTGGGCTCGGCCAGGCGAATAGGAATTTCCACACTTTGTTATAGAGTTGATATAGAGAAAGAAATACCCCAATCCTCTGCGTGCCTGAGTTATTTATTCCTGGTCGAGTTCTCCAGTGGAATGACGGCTTATTAAAGGCAGCTGGGGTCTGGCCTCACTGAGTCCAGTGGCTCCTCTTTGCGTTTACGTTCCCGGCAGTGCAGAGGGGTCCCCAGTCGGGAGCTCGGCAGAGCTCGGCGGGAACCAGCTCCAGGATAATCCAGCTGGCTGTAAATATCCTGGCTCAGTCTTTGGAGTTCCTGTAGGCCCAAAACCAGAGAGAGCCAGTGAGATCCCTGCTCAAGAGCCCCAGGGCCAGGGGGACGATGCTGCCGCTCCATGGCTGGGGGAATTTCCCCTGAGCCCGTAGCAGGACAGGGTCTGTGACACACACTCGGACAGTGCCGATTTCACCCAGCAGGGGGCAGGGATGTGAACTGCAATGGGGGGGAGCAGCCACACACACACACCCCAGACAGCTCCGAGGGTTGGGGGATGCTGGGCTCACCTCATAGGTCCCGTCTGCCCCGCCTGTAGGAAAACTCAGCACCTCGTGGGACAGAGAAGAAACGTTTCTGTTAATAAATCCGGGTCCCCCCAAATCACCAGACCCTTGAATCTCCCACCAGCCCCCCAAATCAACGGACAGACTCTGTTATACCTAGGGGAGGTGGGACAGAAAAAGCTTGGAGGCCATTCACACACCGGCTAAGGGCGTCACCTCCATCATGGAGAGACACATGAAGGGTAACAGCCCTACCACTGCTGCCGGCTAACGAGGCGACATCTTTAGGTCCCCCTTGGGGATATCAGCTCCGCTACCCCTGCCATCTAATGGAGCAACTCCTTCAGCTCAAGTCAGCGCTGCGACTAGTCAGCAGCGGTTGCAGCAGAGCCGGCACCCAACAGAAAGGAAAGGCCCTGCCCCGTTCCCTGCCACCTGGAGCCAGCCAGGCCCTGCCCTGGCTCCCTTCTCCCCCCGCCCCAGCCCACTAGACCCCTCCCCTCCCCAGCCCCAGGATAGAACCCAGGAGTCCTGGCCCCTAGTCACAGAGCGGCTCACCTGCGGCACGGCGCCGTCTTGCTTCAGCTGGCTGGAGACGTGGGGTGGCGCTGTGCCGGCCGGAGACCCCTGCCGTGGCGTGGCGGGCGCTCTGCCATGGGGAGAGGGCCGGGTACGGGGTGCGGGTGGCGTGAAGGACGTTCGGGTTGCTGGGGTCGGGTCGGCTGCCGCGCCGTGGCTGGGGATTGGCCAGGCTGCATCGGTCACCAGCCGACAGCTCCGGGGGTCAGCGGTGGGGGCTGGACCCCTGGGCTAAAGCTCCCCAGCCCGCACATGAATAAAGGGCTTGGGGAATGGGGCAGGGGGCCTTTCCCCTCTAGGGCACCGGCTCCAACCCAGCCCCAAGGCGGGGGACTGGCTGGCTCAGGGGACAGGGAACAGGGCACTGGGCCTTTCCCGTCTAGGGCAGTGGTCCCCAAACTGTGGGGGGAGACCACCTAGCCCCCCAGCCACAGCTCCCACCCTGACCGAGGTCCCATTCCCAGCCACGGCTCCTGACCACGATTCCCGGGCTAGGGCACAGACAGACTCCATCATAGCTACGGGGGGGACGACAGACAAAGTTTGGAGGCCACTGCTCTAGGGGTGCCAGCTCCA
>VOCS01051665.1:0-11023 GCA_007922155.1 Mesoclemmys tuberculata
CCCCCCCCTCCTAATGCAGCCCGCGTGACACCCACTAAGATTGATATTGATTTTGAGTGATTAAAGAAAGCCCTCAGATAGTAGGGGAATTGTTAAGGTTTGGGGCACTGTGAGATTGGGACATGTACTAGGTAATTCGGGTAAATGGAAGGCCTGTGCGCCGAGGAAGTTTTCCTGTGCTAGTACACTAGGTAATTCGGGTAAATGGAAGACATGGGTGTCGATGAAGTCTTCCTGTGCTAGGTCCCCGCCTCCAGCCAGCCCCTCTCCCCTTCTCTTTGGTTGGGTTATTTTGGAATATTGTTTTTATTAAATAGGCCTATTTTATTGTAGTGCATAGAAGAATATTGAGTTGTATTAGTTGCAATGTGTTATTTACTATTTTATGTAGATTAATGAGGTTTAATTATGTAATGCTTATTACATGCTTTTGTATAAATAAAATAGTATGAGCACCCAGCTCATGCGAAGAGGGATTATGGTTGTGTGGTGCTGGGTTTGCATTTGAAGGATTTTTGGATGTTTTAAGGAAGCAAAGTTTTGGGAATGTGGCTTATGTGTGAGGGGTTGATGTATGTAGGATTTAATAAGGAATGTTTTAAGGAAGTAAAGTTGGAATGTGGCATGTGCATGTGGGTAGGTGTATGTAGGATATGATAAGGATTGAAGCCCTTAATTGTGAGATTGAGTTGCTTTAGTTTTAATGTGTTATTATTATTTTTATGTAGATTAATGTGGCTTAATTATGTAATGTTTATTACATGCTTCTGTTAAATAAAATAGTATGAGCACCCAAAAAAAAAAAAAAAAAAGTACACTAGGTAATTCGGGTTGGGTTACTTTGGGTATTGTTTTTATTAAATAGGTTTATTTTATGGTAGTGCATAGAAGAATATTGAGTTGTTTTAGTTGTAATGTGTTGCTATTTTATGTAGATTAATGTGGTTTAATTATGTAATGCTTATTACATGTTTTTGAATAAATAAAATAGTACGAGCACCCAGCCCTCCAAGGTGGAGGGTCGGGCAGCGGGGGCAGGGGCAGGGGGCAAGAGGACAGGAATCTGGGTGTGGGGAAGCAGAGGTGGGGTAACAAGGGAAGGAGAGGCCTCCCCCCGGGGCATGCCCCCTCAGGTGACCGACACTGCTGGCCCTGGTTCCCTGCCCTCCGCAGGCCCCGCTGGACTGCTCTGGGCGTCAGCGGGGTCCGTCAGCTCGCCCGGGCAATGGTGTTGCCCACGTCTGCCACCACGGGGCCCGAGAGCAGGTGACAACCGCTGACAGAGGGGGGGTGGCCACAGGGACCAGACGGCTGCTGGGGGCACCGCCGATAGTTTGGCTGGCGCCCTCCTGGGTCCTGGGGGTCCTGGGCCTCCCTCCTTGCTGGGCCAGGGGGCAGTCCCTCCGAACATGCCCCGCCGCCCGGCAGAGGTAGCACCGGGCCTCCCCCGAGGTGTAGTGGTCCCAGTACTGGGCCCCTTGATGGGGCACCAGGAATGACCCCTCGAGTGCCTCCCTGCCACGCGCCACCACTGGCAGCAGCTGCAGCTGTACCTGCCAGCGGAACGAGAGGATGTGGCGGAGGGAGGGGTCCTTGCAACCAAGGGGAAGTGGGCTGATGGTGGAGAGGGGCTTCCCCAGGAAGGCAAGGAAAGGCAGAAGGGTGGCATTGGGGAGGAAGGGCGGAACGGAGGACAAGACCACCCGTACACCCAGGTCCTCCAGGGGCTCCACGGGGACGTGGACACCCCCCACCGCCAGGCCCATCTCCACCGCCTCCTGGGCGGCGGCCTCCATCCCCAGGAAAAAGACCACCTTGCCATACATACAGGAGGCCACCAGCACGGCCGTGGGCCCCACCACCCGCGCCATCGCCCGCACATAGGTTTCCACGTGGGACGAGGCAGGCACCAGGAGGCACCGGACCCCATGCCTCCTGGTAAGGGTGGGGAAGGGACCCCGGCCACCTGGGATGGTGCTGGAGGCGGTGGTCAGGGCAGGTGTCTTGGCAGATGCAGGCGGACGGCCCGCAGCCACCTGGGCGTACGCCCTGGGGGCGCTGCCGCCCCCAGAGCTGGTGGAAGGGACAGCGGGAGAGGATAGAGGGAGAGGAGGAGGGGCCCCAGCCACAGGAGGTGTCGCCTTCCGGGCGGTGCCTTTGCCCTTCTTTTTACCCCCCTGATTTTTCCTCCCGACTGAAGGAGCGCCCCCCGGATTGGGGAGGGGTGGGAGTCGTGGCAGCAGCAGAGTCCCTGGCGTCCCCACCAGAGTCATCCTCTACCGGCACCTGGGGAGTGACTCCCGGCAGCTCAGCAGGGGCATCAGGACCAGTTCTTGCGGGGATTGACGGGGCTTCGGGGTGGGAGGGAGGGATGGGAGTGTCTGTGGAGGGGGTCCCGGTCCCAGGCACACCCGCCATCCTGGAAGGGGTGGGAACGGTTCGATGGGGGGGGTGAAGAAAAGGGAGGGAGAGCACGGGGGGAGGGTAGTGGAAAAAGGGGGGAAGGAGATGGGGTAGGAAGGGAGAGGAAGGGGGTGTGACCGCTCCTCACCGCTAGGCTGGAAGCAGGGGAGGAGGGCACCAACAGAGGGGAAAAAAACAGGGGGTCAAGCCAGGCAGGGGCACAGGGGTGATGTACTCACCAGCCCAAGATGGAATGTCGGCGGCTCCTCCGGCTGCATGGGGGGAGGGGGTCGAGGGGGCCGGGGTCAAATGAACTCAGGAGGGGGGGTGCAGTATGTGAAGGGGGGGTTAACAAAACCAGGGGAATCAGTTAAGGGAGGGGAGGGCCATGGGTGCTGCCAGAGCACATGGGGCAAAGCAGGGGGGGGGCTACAGCAGTGGGGGGGGAGAAGGGGAGGGTCAGGGTCCCCCAAATGCAGGGGCCAGGGTAGGGGGCAGCAGCAGGGGACGGGCAGGGGAAAAGAAGGGGCAGTGGTGCCCCCAAACACAGGGGGCAGAGCAAGGGGCACCAGGGGAAGGGGACTCGCGGCAGCAGAAGGGGGAAGAAGCAGCCAGCCAGGGGAAGGGGCAGGGGCCCAGCTGGTGCTGGCCCTAGGAGCAGCGGCAGGGGGAGGGTTGAGATAGTAGCTGGGGAGGGGTGGTGGTGGGAAAGATGGAAAGGACACACACTCACCCCCTCCCTCTGGGAGGGAGGCTCCCCAGCAGAGCCCTGAAGCAGCAGCAGTAGCAGGGTCCCCCAAAAGAAGAAAAGCAGCTGCAGAAAGAAGGGGGCTAGGGCCAGACCAGGGGGCTAAGGAAGGGGGCAAGAGGCTCAGCAAAGCCTTATTCCCCGGGTGAGCCAGCTGGGGCTGCTTTAAGGTAATTAGGCCACCTGGGGCCTATCAAGGAGATTGCCCTAGCTGTTAAAAGCCTCCAGTTCAGGCAGACACTGGTGGAGTGAGGAGTTTGGAGTGAGGAGTTTGGAGTGCAGAAGTTGGAGTTGGAGTTGGTAGTTTGGAGTTTACAGCTTACAGATTGGAGTTTGCAGTTTGAAAGCCTGCAGCTCGGAGTTGGTGGTTTGGAGCTGGCAGTCTGCAGCCTGCAATCTACAGAAGCTTGAAGCTTCCACAGTTGCTGCCACAGCACTGGAGGCAGAGCACCCAGCTGGGGAAGCAGGGAGTGGACCACGGACTACCCCAAGGGAAGGTAGCAGTACCTAGGGGCAGAGTGGGCCCCGTCCCCTCCCTAACCCTCTGGCTCAACTTCCACCACCAGCCGGGCTGGAAGAGCGCAAGACCCACAAGGGCGGAGTACATCTGTTCCTCCCCCCCACACTCTGTTACACTGGTGTCAGAAGTGGGAGCGGTGTGCGCAGCAGTTACAAGGGGGAAAGGCGAGACAAGAAAGGAGGGGAGCCTTCCCTTTTCCCCACCAAGATGGATGACGTGGTAAAGGCTCTCGTACAGGCCACAGTGGCCCAGCAGGAGGCCACCCAGGTCCAGATGGCCACCCAGCAGGAGGCAATGAGGCTCCAACAAGAGACTAATCAGTTGTTGGTCAGGCAGGCCAATCAGGACCGTGCCCTCCTATGTGAGGTGGTAGCCCAGCTGAGGGCCCTGTCCTCTCAAACCCCGGGGTCAGGTGGAATGCGAACTCTACGAACCACCAGCTATTTGCCAAAAATGACGGTGGAGGACGATGTAGAGGCGTACCTCCTTGCCTTTGAGCGGATTGTTGCCCGGGAGGCTTGGCCCCAGGCTCAGTGGGCTGGAATTCTCGCCCCCTTTTTGTGTGAAGAAGCCCAGAAGGCCTATTTTGACCTACCCACAGTGGCTGCAGCAGACTATGCCCGGTTGAAGTCGGAGATCCTGGCTCGGTCGGGAGTAACGATGGCCACACGCGCTCAGAGGTATCATGACTGAAGGTACCAGAAGGGCAAGGCTCCACGGTCACAGCTATTTGACCTGGTCCACCTTGCCCAGAAGTGGCTGCAACCAGAGACCTGCCGACCAGAGGAGATCCTGGAAGTCTTCGTGATCGACCGGTACATGAGGGGATTACCAGCTGACCTCCGGGCTTGGGTGGGGCAGAACGACCCCTCTTCCTATGATGACTTAGTGGCGCTAGTAGAAAGGCGAATGACAGCCTGGCCTCTCTCAGCTGATCAAAGAGGACCTAACCTGGGTCAGACGACCTGCCCCAGTTCCTGGGACCTGGATGCCCGAGCACCCAGGAAGGGCCAGGTGGAAGACTAAGGAGCCAGAGGGCCTACTGGAGGTCGCCGGAGGACGGGGCGACGCGGGCAGGGAGATTGGAGTCAAGCCCCCTAGCCCAACGGCCAAAGGGGTGCCTATGGCCCCTTACCAGTGCTACGCCTGTGGGGAGTGGGGACACATAGCTGCCCAATGTCCCAATGCCGAGGAGCCAATGCATTGTAACATGGGAAGCTGGGCTGGCTCCTGCGGCCTAATCCATCTCGTGGGGGTGGCCCTAACTCCCCATAGGTACACAAGGCCGGTAAAGTTGAACGGTGTGAAGGCCCTGGCGTTGGCAGACTCCGGGAGCACCATTACGCTTATTTCAGGGAAGTTTGTGAAGCGCAGCCAATTAGCACAAGCTAGGCGCGCAGGGGTAACGTGTGTCGATGGGGCCATGAGCTACTACCCCACCATCCCCGTAGACATAGAGGTGCAGGAAGGTGTCACCCGGGTGACTGCAGGAGTGGTTCCCAGGCTCCCCTGCCCCGTCCTCATCGGAAGGGACTTCCCAGGGTTTGGAACTCTTCTGCCCCCGGAGACCTCAGGGGAGGGAGAGGAACAGGAGACCGCTGGGGTAGCCCTTCCCCCCGATGCCCACCCCCCCGATGTTCTCTAAGATGGCCCCAGAACTATTTCCAGCCCCAGGGAAAAGTCAGAAGACCAAAGCAGAAAGGAGGGCTGCTAAGGCCCTGGGGACCAGAATCCTGGCTCAGGGGTTGAAGCCGGCTATGGTAGGAAGACAGACCCGGGCAGCAGCTAGGGAAGCAGCCCAGAGAGAGGGGCCCATAGCTGACCCCGAGTCGAGCCACACCGAACCAGAGGCCAATGAGGGGGGCGCCCACCCAGAGATGGAACAATTAGGAGCGGGACGAGAGAGCTTCGCCTGAGACCAGGCCGATGACCCGAGATATGTCACTGCCAGGGCGGAAGTAGTCGAGGTCAACGGAGTCCCTGTGGAGGGGAGAACTCAAGGCCCGGGGCTGTACTTTGTGGTAAAGGGGGACCTGTTGTACCGGGCCACAGAGACGAATGGAGAGAGGGTACTACAGCTACTGGTGCCCCGGAAGCACCAAAATGCCGTGCTGAATCTAGCCCACAGTCATCTCTTTGGAGGACACTTGGGCGTAGAAAAGACCCTAGCTCGAATTTTACGGAGGTTTTTTTGGCCAGGCATATATGAGGACGTGCGGCGCTATTGCACCACCTGCCCTGAGTGCCAGCTACATAGCCCCCATCCTCGTTTGCAGGCCCCTTTAGTGCCCTTACCCATTATTGAGATTCTGTTTGAACAAATTGCCATGGACCTAGTGGGGCCTCTGGAGAAAATGGCCAGGGGGCACCAGCACATACTCGTCGTTCTGGACTATGCCACCAGGTACCCCGAGGCCATCCCCTTGCGGAGTACCACTTCTAAAGTGATCGCTACTGAACTAGTGAAAATTTTTGCCCGAGTGGGGCTATCTAGGGAAATATTGACAGATCAAGGGACCCGTTCATGTCAAGACTAATGAAAGACTTGTGCACCCTACTGCGGGTACGAGCCTTGCGGACCTCCGTCTACCACCCGCAGACAGACGGCCTCGTGGAGAGGTTCAACAGAACTCTCAAGGCTATGATAAGGAAGGTGGTAAGCCAGGATGGAAAAGACTGGGACACCTTGCTGCCATACCTTATGTTTGCCATCCGGGAGGTTCCCCAGGCCTCCACAGGGTTCTCCCCCTTTGAACTGTTATATGGGCGCCACCCCCGGGGTATTCTGGACATAGCCAGGGAAATCTGGAAGGAGGATCCCACCCCGGGAAGGAACATTATTGATCATGTGCTCCAAATGAGGGACCGGATAGCCCGAGTCACCCCCATTGTACGGGAGCATTTAGAAAAGGCCCAGGGGGCCCAGCAAGCCCACTATAATCGCCAAGCCACGATTCGGTGATTCCAGTCAGGAGACCAGGTAATGATACTGGTACCTACTGCTGAGAGCAAGCTGTTGGCCCAGTGGCAGGGACCCTATGAAGTGGTCGGGCCCGTGGGGGAGACCAACTATAAAATACGACAACCAGGACGCCGGAAGCAAGAGCAGATCTACCACATCAACTTGTTAAAACCATGGAGGGCCCGAGAAGCATGCATGGTAACCCAGGAGGTGGTACCACGGGAACAAGTGAAAATATCCCCCGACCTAACACCGAACCAAAAGGCTGAGGCATCAGAGATGGTAACCCGAAACCAAGATGTCTTCACGATGAGCCCAGGCCAAACGACGGAGGTAGTACACATTATCACCAACCCTAGAGCCAGGGTTACGATGAGGCCCTATCGAGTACCCGAGGCCAAGAGGCAGGAGATTAAGGTGGAGGTGAAAAAGATGTTGGAGATGGGGGTCATAGAAGAATCCCATAGCCAGTGGCGTAGCCCAATAGTGCTGGTGCCAAAGCCTGACGGAACCACGAGGTTCTGCAACGACTTTCACCGGCTGAACGAGGTGTCTCAGTTTGACGCGTACCCCATGCCCCGTATAGATGAGCTTGTGGACCGGGTGGGCAAGGCCCGATTCCTGACAACCCTTGACTTAACCAAGGGATATTGGCAAATCCCACTAGCTGAGGAGGCCAAGGAGAAGACAGCATTCTCGACTTCGGATGGGCTGTTCCAATATACAGTCCTCCCCTTTGGTCTACACGGAGCCCCGGCCACCTTCCAGTGGCTAACGGACAAGCTGTTGCGCCCCCATGCTGACTATGCCGCAGCATACCTAGATGACATAGTCATTTATACCCCTGACTGGGAGACCCATCTGGGGAAGGTGGAGAATGTATTGGACACTTTGAGGCAGGCTGGCCTCACCGTGAACCCTGCCAAGTGTGCTGTCAGCCTGGCTGAGGCTAGGTACCTCGGGTACGTTGTAGGGAGGGGCATGGTGAAACCCCAACTCAACAAGTTGGAAGCCATCCAGAACTGGTCCGGACCCAACCGAAAGAAGCAGGTCCGAGCGTTTTTAGGCATTGTAGGGTATTACCAGTGGTTCATCCCCCATTTTGCCTCCAGAGCCAGCCCCTTGACGGACCTGATAAAGGCTCGGGGTCCGGACTTGGTACGATGGACCCCGGCGGCAGAGGAAGCCTTCACAGATTTACATACGGCTCTCTGCAGCAACCCCATACTCCTCGCACCCGATTTCACAAAGGAATTTATTCTACAAACAGATGCCTCGGACGTAGGTTTGGGCGCGGTCCTGTCGCAGATGGTGGGAGACGAAGAACACCCAATAAGGTATCTCAGCCGGAAGCTCCTCCCGAGGGAACAAAGATATGCAGTCGTAGAGAGGGAGTGCCTCGCCGTGAAGTGGGCAATGGAAACTCTTCGTTACTACCTGCTGGGACGCCACTATACCCTGGTGACTGATCATGCCCTGCTCCAGTGGATGCAACGGAACAGGGAAAAAAATGCATGGGTGACCCAGTGGTTCTTATCCCTCCAACCGTTCCGGTTCACTGTACAGCACAGGGCAGGCTGCCACCACAGGAACGCTGATGGCCTGTCCCAAGTTCACTGCATGGCGTCCCAAGTTGCCCAACCTGGTGGGATTGAGAAGGGGGGGAAGATGTGTGACAGGGTCAAACCAGATGGCTACGTAAGGGTGCTGGAAGGCATATATATTAGCCCCAGGCTCAGCAAAGCCTTATTCCCCGGGTGAGCCAGCTGGGGCTGCTTTAAGGTAATTAGGCCACCTGGGGCCTGTCAAGGAGATTACCCCAGCTGTTAAAAGCCTCCAGTTCAGGTAGGCACTGGTGGAGTGAGGAGTTTGGAGTGAGGAGGTGTGGAGTGCAGAAGTTGGAGTTGGTAGTTTGGAGTTTACAGCTTACAGATTGGAGTTTGCAGTTTGAAAGCCTGCAGCTCGGAGTTGGCGGTTTGGAGCTGGCAGTCTGCAGCCTGCAATCTACAGAAGCTTGAAGCTTCCACTGGTGCTGCCACAGCACTGGAGGCAGAGCACTCAGCTGGGGAAAGAGGGAGTGGACCACGGAATACCCCAAGGGAAGGTAGCAGTACCTAGGGGCAGAGTGGGCCCCGTCCCCTCCCTAACCCTCTGGCTCACCTTCCCCCAGCTGCATCACCGGCCAGGCTGGAAGAGCGCAAGACCCACGAGGGTGGAGTACATCTGTTCCTCCCCCCCTCCCCGTTACAGCGGGTTACTGGAATGGGGGCAGACCTTTCACAGAACGCATGGAGGCCCTTCCCCTAGGACGGACTCTGGGGACCCTGATGAAGAGTGTCTGGTGTCGGACAGGAGATCTGGGCACTGTGGGGCTCCTAGGTGAGGACAAAAAAAGGCTCTTTTGGAGGCAATAAATCCAGGGTGTTGGGGGACGTGGAAGGGACAGATGTAGGATATGGCCACTCTGTGCAGAGCGGTCCCCTCAGATGCCGGTGCAGAAGTGACCGGGGAGGGCTGTGTTCTGGAGGTGCTGGGAGGGAACCCACTTACGGTGTGGAGAGGGGTTCGTTGGTGCTTTCCTTTGGTTCTTGATTATAATGATGAGACCCTAAATCCGGGAGCCAGAGGTGGTGTCTTGATAATTGTGTGAAAATTACGAGCTCTCAGTTGACGTGTGTAAGGGGTATCCTGGTGCTGTTTGCAGACTAGCCCTATGCAGGGAAGGGTACATTTGTGTCCTGAGCAGTCAGTCTGCACAGAGACAGCCTAGAGTACGGTGGGTTTGTAAAACAATATCGCCGTAATCACCAGTGTAGTTTTGACACGGCACGTGAGCAGAATTTCCCGCCAGCTTCTGTTTTCTGCCTGCTTTTGCAATACAGGAGAGCAGCGGGGTCTGCCTGTGCACATGCATGTTCCCACCAATATCTCCAGGCCGCACACAGCTGCTGAATATCTCCCTTTCATGCTTCCAAGGGGTGGGATTTTACTCTTTTGGGGAAAGTTAAATAATATTGCCTCCCAGTAGGGGAAAGTGCGGGTTATAACGGGTCATATTGGCCCTTTAATGCCAGGCTACTCCATCCCAAGAATTCTGGTGCTAATGAAGGGCTGGGAACTGGCAGAGGCAGGTGAGGTGGGAAGGGATAGTTTTGTGTCTTGGGGGAAAATCAGGTCACTATTTCTGTGAGGGCTAGGTTCAGGAACCTTGTGGTCTGTCCCTGTCAATCAGCAAACTAAAGAATACGCACATAGGGGAGGGGTGAAGTTAGAGGGGGGCTGCAATTGCCAGGTGATTTGCAAAGCTCAAGAATGAAAAGGGGTGTCCCAGAGTCTCCTTTTCAGGCTGTAGAAGAGGGTTGGAAACTCCAGGCACACTTCTGAAGAAATACTGGACGGGAAGGCTTTTGTTATGAAGGTCTTCTGTAAACTTGGAAAGGCTTTTGTAGCCAGCCAGCTGTAACGGGACTAGGGAGACATCAGGGTGGTAAACTTGTCACAGGGAGAGGAGAAATCTGAGTAGTTGAATGCAGAGTGTGAAGCTCAGTGTCAGGTTTCAATTTTTGTTACCTCCTGACCATAGTTAAAAGGAATCTCCTGCTGGTTGTATCTCTTCACTACAGGCAGAACAGAAGACAGAAAGAATCATAGAATAATAGGGCTGCAAATAAATTTACGAAATCATCTAGTCTAACGCCCTGCTCAAAGCAGTACGAACGCTGAATAAATCGTCCCAGCCAGGGTTTTATCAAGCCGGGCATTAAAAACCTCTAAGGACAGAGTCCACCATCCTCCTTGGTAATCCATTCCAGTGCTTCACCATGCTCCTAGTGAAAAAGCTTTTCCTGTCCAATCTTGACCTCCCCTACTGCAACTTGAGACCCTTGCTCCATGTTCTGTCATCTGCCATTACTGATAACAGCCTAGGTCCATCCTTCTGGGAATCCCCTTCAGGTAGATGAAGACTTTTATCAAATCCCCCCTCATTCTTCTCTTCTGAAGGCTAAATAAGCCTATTTCCCTCAGCCTCTCCTCATAAGTCATGTGCTCCAGCCCCCTAAACATTTTTGCCTTCAGCTGGATCTCTCCAATTTGTCCACAACCTTCTTGTAGTGAGGGGCCCAAAACTGGACGCAATACTCCAAATGCAGCCTTACCAATGCAGAATAGAGGGGAATAATCCCTTCTCTCCATCTGTTGGTAATGTTAGTACTTATGCAAGCCAATATTAATTTAGGCTCCTTGGCAACAGGGGAACACAGATCATTTCCAGGTTGTTGTCCACTGCAACCCCCAGATACTTTTCTGTAGAACTTCTGTCAAGCCAATCGGTTCCTGGTCTATAGCAGTGGTCGGGATTCTTCTGTCCTAAGTGCAGGACTCTGCATTT
>VOCS01051681.1:0-10395 GCA_007922155.1 Mesoclemmys tuberculata
CTAGATGATCATATTGGTCCCTTCTGACCTATGAGTCTATGAGTCTTAGTGAGGGCCCATCTGCCAGTGGGTGCAGATGTGCCTTCCTGCAGGCCGCAGCGCTGGCCTGACCCCAGCCGGGCCGAGGCCCAGCACAAGGCCGAGCCAGCGCCGAGAGCAGCCCCACCTCCCGGGGCCCCAGGGCTGGGTAGGGCCCCCGGACACTCTGGGGTGGGAGACACCCCCGAAGCCAGCCTTGACCTGGATGAGCTGCTGGCCGCAGAACCCCCCGAGGCGGGGCTTGACTTGGACGAGCTGCCCGAGGCCGAAGCACCCTGGGGACCCTGTGACCTAGAGGAGCTGCCCCTCGCCGAGGAGCTCCCTGCCCTGCTGCCCGTCAACAAAGAGGGCCTGCTAAGCCTGCCGTGGGTGGTGTATCCATCTGACCCCGAGGAAGGAGGTACCTGGGACTGGGGGGAGGACGTGTCCCAGGGGCAGCCCTAGTTGTGGCTGTGGCTAGGGGCCCACCACAGTCGGCGTGTTGTGGAGGAACCCCGCCGGCACAGTGGCAACGCCTGTGCCACTGGTAGGGCCCTGGGCTGGAGCGCAGTGGAGTCGGGTGGGCCTGCGTCCCCCTTCCCTGGAAACCTGGGGAATCCGCATTCACCCAAGTTGTTGGAGTGAGTCCCTGTTGCTTGCCCGCCCTGCCACAGGCCGGGGCAGTGGACTATTGGTTTAGCTAATTCCCCCGCTTTTCCGGAAGGTGCAGTGGCCTTCCGCTGAGGCTTGGCCCAAGGAAGGGCCGCAGCGACCGGTGCAGAGTGAATGCCGGGCTACACTGATCCAAGAAGTGTCAGGTAAACTGAGATCACTGGCCAGCATTGCTCCGTGCACAATTATGGCTGCCTTGGAATCTAGGTTCTAGACCCTGCCTTTCATTCTTCCCTGAAGCTTAGCATTGCTAGCTGCACTGGCCTCCAGCTACAGTGTAACCTATGGTAATGGGTGCTGAATCAATGCCCCCTGATCATGTTAATCCCTCCCTGATCACACCCCCACTTATCTGATGCACCCACGGCTGGGATTCTACCAAGCAGAAAGTGCAGTGAGAGTTATAGCCTCTTCCCTCGCTGAGCAGTGTGGGCTCCCAAGGGTAGAATGAAAAAATACCCAGGCCAGCTCAGAAATGATTGAAACGGGGCTTCCTGCATTAAACGAGGACCTCAGAAAAACTGCAGCCACCCCAACTAAAGAGGAAAATAAAAACCCTGGCTGGGATGATTTAGCTGAGGTTAGTCCTGCTTTGAGCAAGGGGTTGGACTAGATACCTCCTGAGGCCCCTTCCAACTCTAATATTTTATGATTCTATGATTTTAGGAAACTATTCAGGCCCTGCTCCTCCACCCAAAAACCTGTCTGTGCTGAGCCCACACCTCTGCATTTTTTTAAAGCAGAAAAACACTCCTTAAACTGAAAGGAGAACTGAGCAACTTTTTTAAGAAGAAAATGATTCCTACCTTTTATGCAGGGCTTTGCACCAGCAGATCTCAAAGGACTTCACAAATGAGCTTTTCATTACAGTTAACCAACAGATGGGGAAACTGAAGCACAGAATGCTACCAAGATTCAACCAAGGACACCGGGCAAGCCAGCGGCCGAGTTGAGAATAGTACCCAGAAATCCCAGGGTCTCGCCACTAGGCCACTCTGCCTCTCTAAAAGAAAAGAGATTTGGACTGCGCTCCCCAGCACTATGGATGCTGCAGTGTCAGGGCACTGTTAGACAACCTTGGCAAAGCAGAGGATCCATCTTGGCCTGGACATTTTCACACGCAGTTGGAAAACCACTGTGTGCAGATCCCATGATGAGTCCTAAACCCTAGAGTCCTAATCCCACCTCTGGGCCATCTGGCACAGTTGAATAGTCACCTTGCAGTCTGTTGGAAGGGTTAGTTAGGTGCTGAAATACCTTTCAGGATCTGGGCCTAACTCCTATTGATTCCAGTGGTAGCTAGGTGCCTAAATAGCTTTGGGGTTGAGGCCTAGCTTGTTTCAGACCTTGGGTACTCACATGGCTAGCCTGTGATGCCATGGCTTCACTGTTATTTGACCTAGCTAAATTATAGCTAGTGTGGGTGTGCCTACATGTGCTCAGGTCCCGCCTCTGACTGCAGTGTAGATGGGCGCTGGGCCTCTGGTGTGGCCACCTGGCAAATTCTGGCCAGATCCTGCTAGCCATCAATGATTTACACACAGGAACAGCTTTTAGAGATCAGCCTGAGAACAGGTCTTTCGACAGCTGTGCGTGCACACACACCTACAGCATGAAGTCAAAACTCGCCCCCTCCCTGTGGGTTGTCTTCATCAACATGAAAATTTCCACTAAGGCCATGTAATTTTACTCTTAAAACTTCTCCCTAAATTTGGCTGCTTCTGTGGCTCCACCTCAGGACTGCTCAGTCCACATCCTATGTCCTCTCATATTCCAGAGTCCACTTCTCTTAACAAGCCTTCTGCAACTGTTCGTAGCAGAACCCACTCTCCATCTCCCAGCAGCAACACTGCTTATTGGAGGGGAGGTTTTGAGGCAAACCCTTAGACTGTTATAGCCTTGTTGCAGAACTCCTCTTTTCCTATGTTACAAGTGTTACGAATCTGGTGCTCACTGCAGACTAGGCTGAGAATAACAGCCATGGCAGCAATGCATGGCCATAGGCTCCCTCAGGGACAGAGTGCAATAACAATGCCAGAGATTTCATTAATGCCATTACTAATTACTACAAAGCAGGACTCTTCCTGCATGCAGCTGGCACAATCTCCTGTAGGCCCTTCCCTCATAATTGTGTCTAACATTGGCAGCATGATGGTGCTCCCTGCTTGTCCTGTACAGAGGCACGGGGGGTTCGTAATTTATGGTCTCAGTGGCGAGAAAGAGCAATTGGACAAGAAAAATGCTTAAGTATTCTGTTTTATTTGGCTAAGCTGACAAACTGTGTTCTGTGTTCCTCCTGTGCCAGAATGTAAGTCTGGCATACGAGAAGCACAGTGTGTAACAAGGTAGACAGGATGAGTAAGATTATGATCTTAAAAGCGATAGCAGTAACAGCCAGACACTGCTACAACCCTAAAACATGGGAAGAAAGCACCTACCAACAAAAGAGTGGTGGTGAGTCGCAATCAGGGAACCGACCAACCCGAGGTATCCAATAAGGCCTTGACGGATCTGCGGAGAGTCTGAAACAGGGTGGCATCCAGGGGTTTCTAATATACTCCTTTCCCCTAATCCTAGCAAAGGGCTTCGCCTAGCAGTATGTTACATATGTCTCAATCCACTCAGGGATTGGGTTGTAACACTTGTTGTTTTCCTTTTTATTGGCAGTTAGTTAAAAAACAATCTACAATAAGCTGAGGGTTTCTTGTTTACAACATTAGCTGATTTCAAACTAGTCTTGTGGTTAGCCTGGCTCCCTGCAGTTATGTGGTTAATTGTTTGATGCTGCTATCATGTTTTTTTATCAAGGTCAGGCTTATCTTACATCTACGTCAGAATATTCTAAGGGTTGACTTTGCTTGCCAGTTGGGGACTTTCCATTTGGCTATTTCCTAGCAGGAGCCTACTACTGCTCACAGCCTGACTATGATTTCTAGGACCTAGCCTTGCCATACTAGCAGCTCCCGCGTTGCAATATTCTTCCGCTCTTTACACTGCTGTACCATGCATTCTCGCGCCAGCACTGACTCCAGCCTTCCCAAGTCACCAAGGTTAACTCATGTAACAAAGCTGCAGCTGCAGGCATGACAATCTAGTGAGACGGATCCATGTCTGAAAAACCTGCTGCAGCTGGGAGGCACGGTGCAATTTCACATTAGGCACGGGCATCTACACATGCCTGGCACATCCCTATGGTAGGGCCTGGCTTTGGCATCAGGGGCTGTGACAGTCAGCACGGGAGTTCCCTCATTCCGCCATCCCGACAAGGTGATCTAGTCCGGGACGTGGTGGGTTCTCTGTCACACGGGGGCTTCACGTCAAGACTGGGAGCCTTCCTAAGTGACCTGCTATAGCTCACCCAGAAGCAATGGGGGATAAGGATCAGGGTCTGCAATACAGCCACACTCTGGCAACC
Organism: Mesoclemmys tuberculata; assembly: GCA_007922155.1. Classification (NCBI taxonomy): domain Eukaryota; kingdom Metazoa; phylum Chordata; order Testudines; family Chelidae; genus Mesoclemmys; species Mesoclemmys tuberculata. The sequence goes on from VOCS01051681.1 coordinate 4,106, forward strand.
TAATGAACACAGCTGGCCTGACTGGTTCCACCACCTGATGGGGGGAAGTCAGCAGACAAGCTTTCAAGCTCAGCCACAGTTCAGCGGCTGCTAGAGCATTTGCCCCCAGCTGTGATAGTTCCTGCTTGTTCCCCAGCTTTCTCCTGTCGTGCCTCACTCCAAGTAACCCAGCTCTGCATCTGGCTCCCGCTCCTGACAGGCTCTGATCCTGGTGGGCACCAACTCCTGGTACCAACTCCTCCCCCAACCACTAGGCACAGCTGCCCATGTCCCAGTCTGTGACTGCGCTTGAGGCAGAGCTCATTGGGTGCTGTTCTGTGGCCTGTGCTATGCAGGAGGTCAGAGATCACACTGCTCTCTTCTGGCCCTAAAATCTACAACTCTAGGGATGGGCCTGGACCAATCCCACCAGATGGAAAAAGTTGTCATGAAGTTCCAAGCAACACAGTGATGCCTTTGAAATTGCTTGGTGGCTACAGATGTGTCACAAGAATAATACCATTGCTATCTAGGAACCTTGCATTAGTGTCTCATAGCACTCATTAACTCTTACAGCCTGCCCAAGCTGTGAGGCTGGTAAGCATTACCACCCCCATTTTTCACATGGAGAAACTGAGGCACAGAGGCATTGATTGATGAAGCAAGTCAGAGGCCAAGCTAGGAACAGAATCCAGGAGTCCTAACTCCCAGTCCCCCATTTTAGGAATGAGGACTGTCTCTCTATCATAAGCGCATGGGCAGTGCTTAACAAGAGAGACCCTATCTCTGCTTTGCAGCCTCTCTGGAATCCCAAGTGGGAAACTGGCTGAGTCCTGACAGAACGATCATTTCCCCAGTGCCTTGCATCCACTGCTCTCTGTTAACCAGACTCTTTGCAGCACTGTGTCCCTTCAGATGCTGCACAGACAGTCACAGCAGCCTGGCGCGGCCCCGTCTGCCACTAGAGCACTGCATGGCCCTGTCTTGATTGTGACCTGGGATTGAACTGAAGCCCTCTAGGGATAAAAGCTTCACCTTCAGCCTCAGCTTGAACTACAAGGTCAGCCAGATAGAGCAGCTTTGTCTCCTGATGGCTCAGAGTGAGTGGGGACAAAGAACACACACTGAGCAGTGGGCACGTTACTTGTAGCTCCACCACTCCTTCCTGTGGAAAGGGACAAGGACTCCAGTGTGGCCTCCCGCCCCTACCAAGGTAGGGCAGCTCTGCGCTGCTAACTGCTCCTGGATCCTGAGCCTGTGGTTTCCAGATAAACCTCCCATTAGTCCAGGCTCCATCCCCGAATGCTCCCAAGAAGTCTCATTGCCCAGCACATTCCAGGTGAAATGCTGCAGAAGCCCTGCCAAAGGCACGAAGCGCAAAGGGGGCCTTGCTTGCTCAGCTTCTGTGGCTCGCTGGCTCAGTCAGATGAGCCAGATTTGTCAAACCAATGAATTAATGCTTCATAGGCCACACATCTGACATCTGGACCCAGCCTCGGAGCTAGGAAGCCAGCCTGGTGGGGAACGCACTCTGAATATTTCAGGGCAAGGCTCCCTGTGAATGAGCCATGCCGCACACTGGATTCTCTCCATTGCCTGGCCCAGAGCAGTTGCTGGTGTTTCACTGGGGAAGGCAGAGACATGCCTTTGACTTGGAGACCTGTGGTGTAGGCAGGCAGCATCGCAGCAGCAGCCCAGCCCCACCCGGTGCCTGTGGTATCTCCACAGACCCTGCGGCTGTGGCCAGTGCCTGGGGGCTGGCCGCTGAGTGGTGCTGCGGCTTGCTGCAATGAATTCGGTTCATGCGATCTGAGGACACAGTGAGAACTGAAATCCATGGTGTGTGTCCTCTTCCCATTGCCTGCAGCTCTGGCCCTCGATACAGAATCAAAGAGTTACAGGCTTGAGCCATTCTGGGGCAGCATGGACCTGGACACTGCGGGCCTGACGCGCCATTGCCCTGCACATTGCGCAGTCATTTACATGGGGGCAAAGCAAGGGCGAGATGCTACTGCTGTGATTTGTTAGCGTGCTGTGCCCACACTGCACTGCACTGCACAAGGCCCAAGGCAATGGAGACTCGGGATGGTCCCAGCTCTGCCAAAGCTTGGAAAATCTAGGGTTATTTCCTTGGAAAAGGAAAGAGATGAACAGGAAATGGACTTGACTGAGATATTTACAGCTATGAAGGGGATAGAGGAAAGCAATGAGCCTTGTCTGTTTGTGCTGTTCTATAATATGAAATATGAAGCCACTTGATGGAATTAGTGGCCGGTCCAGTTTAGACCCAATAAATGCCTTCACTGCTGCAACAGATCAGAGTCAACTAAAGCATCTGGTTTTAATATGCAGGTCTGGCAAGTGTTATATACAGTATCAGTGCTTGTGGTTATGTGCTAAGATCGAGGAAAGCTCATCTCATGCTTCAGGGTACCAATTGATTGCCCAAGGGTCAGGAAGGAATTTTTGTGTCTCCCACAACATGCTGCACTGCACAATTAGCTGGGTGCATTATGGGAGGTTTTCATTTTCTTCTGAAGGCATGATGGATCAATGGGAAATCCCAGAGTTGGAAAAATCAATGCATTTTTTCCTGTTTGTTAGAAGTCTTGGTGGCGGAGTAGGAGACAAAACAGCCCTGGCTTAGAACTGTGCAATCCCAATGGAGCTGAAATCAGTAGGTCTGCTGAGCAAAAAGAAAGAGCATTTGGCCATGGTCTTGATTGATTTTTCCTGCATCTCTAGTTCTTAAATGTTGCCACTTGCTCTGTTCGATCTGTGAGGCTGCCTGCCTGAGGATCTCCAGCCATGGTTGGGAAGTACAGCACACACTAAGCGTTACGTGAATACTGGTGGCTTCTGGGATTCTGGTTTGATCACTCCTAGATGTTCTCAGGGATCCTAGAGACTCTGGGCTTGATTCACCCATGTCTGAATTCTGCTCAGCACAGGGGCGGTGGCATCTTCTAAGAAGAGACTGCAAATACCAGCAATGATTGGGTGATGGTTGGTGAGTTTTGAATGGTTTGGGGAGGGACCAGTTATGGCCCCTTGATTCTGCACCAGTGCAGCATGGGTTAGAACAGCCTAAGCGCTGCTCCAATACATGCCAGTGGAGAATCAGCATAGCAGAACTTCCCCATGCCACAACTCTTCCCTCCCAAGCACTCCTCCTGTGTTGCAGCTGCAAAGGGATGACTGGTACAGAAGCTGCCTTGGCCAGGTTTACATCAGTGGTACCCCCTACGTGGGGAAGAATTCTCCACTGGTCGTGTACAGCCAGAATATGGCCCCTGTGCCCTGCCCAGGATCACAATGGCGGTCTCACTGATCACTAGATTTGGAGTCGGAAGGAATTTTTCCCTGGGTCAGACTGACAGAGACTGAGGTCCATGGACTTGTTCCCAGGTCACTCCAGGCTACGCGAGGACAGTCAGCCCCAGCAATTCCACACCTTAGATGTAGCTCTCACACAGAGGCTGTGGGAGACAAAGCAAAGAGCTGGCTGACTGCTTCGCTCAGCGGGTCCCAGGCCTGTGGTGGCAGAGGCCCTGCTGCATGAGGGTTCAGGACACATCTACACTGGGAGCTGCAGGAGTAACTCCCAGTGCGAAGAGATATACCTGAGCTAGCTCCCAATGAGTTAGAGAGCTAAAAAGAAGACATAGCATGAGTGGCTAGCTGCCCAAAAGCGTGCATAGCATCTCATCTGGGTGCATCCTCAGGGCGCACAGCCCTTCGCACTCTGTGCACCACAGCCACTTGCTTTTTAGTGCACTGGCTTGGTGACAGTGAGCATGGGGACATCTCCTTGAGCTGGGAATAAGCCCCCAGCTACCAGTGTAGACATGTACCAAGCAGGGTGATAGTCAATCACTGGGCTCTTTCGGTGTAGCTCATCGGTGCTGGTGGAGGCTGAGCTGTTTGACCACCATGACATCAGCATCAGTACTGGTGCTGGTGGAGGCTGAGGAGAAGATGAGGCTGAGCTGTTTGACCACCGTGACATCTAGCCCTGTCCTGAGAGGCGAGCTGACACAGCGTCAGCGTGGCAGACAGCTCTGTCAGCACAGTGATTTCCACCAGTACAGTGTACCAGGTTTCAACTGAACCAATATAAATTGTGGCTTCTGGTGGCTTTGCCTTTCTGCTCTAGCAACCCAGGGCTCCAGTCCAGTGGAGACAAAGCCTAAGGAATAACTCAGGGCTCCCTTTGCTGAGCTGGTTCATGGATCTGGAAAGGTCTCATGATTGTAGGGAAGTAAAGCTATTTTGACAAGCCCGACTTCAAAAACTACACAGAGCAAAAGGCCTAAACTTGGATTTAGATATTTTCTTCTGACCCCTTACACAGCCCTGTTCATATTGGGAAATAAAGTCATCTACAGGAGACTTTGGATTTGGATGCAATAATCAATCTTCATTGTACACAGGAATTTAATGTTGGGTCCCCCATGGGTTCTGATGATTTAATAAGCTATAATTTAATTAAAATGCTATCCACTTGGAGCCAATATGAAAGGAAGATTAACATGCACAAAAATTAATGTAACATTTAAAGTTAATCTTTTCCCCCTGTGGGTGTTTCTAATGCCTTAATAAATAGATCAAAAGTTTATAATCTAGCTACAGCCACCTTAGAGATTGTCTGCACTTCCACAACTAATAAAAGCTTACACTGCCCATAATGTCACACTTCCCATTTCACAAGCCAGGGGAGTAGATCTGGGTGGAAGTCACCAAGAGTTTGCTTTGCAAAGGTGTTGGGGGCACTGCACTAGGTAAATCAGGTTAATGGAAGGCCACAAGTGCCAATGAAGTCTTCCTGTGCTAGGCCCTAGCCTTCATCCCCCCCCCCCCTTTCTCTCACCCCCCGTTTTTCCCCCTCTTTTCTCATCCTCTGGGTCATGCTGGCACCGTTTCGCAACCGTAAGTTAAATTAAATTGGCTTGTACAGGAATTATTTGGGTTTGCTCATCAGTATAAGATACAGCGCAGGTGCTATGTGCTGTTTGCCAATCTAGTGTGTGCTTGCTGCATGATCAAAGCACCCATTGGCTACTCCTGTCCCTGCTAGCCAATCACGGGGCTGGTTGCAAGGCGTCAGAAGCATGTAATGGTTGTAGCTGCTTGAAGGAAGAAAAGGGAATTAAAATTAAGTAAGGTATAAATAAAGTTGATGCTTGCTGCTTGGAGTGCAGGATTTGAGACAAACAGTCTTCCTGCACCATTTCAGATCCTGAAATAAACAGCTTTTGCAAGGATTTCTCTGTCTCGGTGTCTGATTGGGCAGATTGCGCACCGGGCTCGAACCCAGACTGTTGGGGCCTCACTCGGGGTCTTCCAGGACCACCAACAAAGGGTTGCACCACCCATTTACCCCAGTGTTAATCCATGTACAGTTTGTAAGCACTGAATTTCAGGTTCAAAAGACCGTCTAATTCTCAGAGCAGAATTCAGCCAAAATTGCCACATGTTGTCTGATTTCCTGCTGGGATTATGTCAGGTTGCAAATATTGCCCCTCTCCACACCATAAATTCAGGCCTCAGGCTTGCTCAGAACTAGGAATAAGTGTGTTCAACATGTCAGTGACCATCAGCAAATGTGCCAAGCAAACCCATTGTGAGTTTGTAAAGAAATAGGATGTCAGGCCTTTTCCCCTGGTTCCAGGTCCCAATGCACATGGCTCTGCCAGGATGCCACGCTCACAAAGGGGACGTTCCCCTGTGTAAGGGGGACAATTATGAAAATACTCAGAGGATAGGACAGACAAACTGGAAGGAGATCTCCTTGCTACATAGCTACTCAGTTCGTGAGCCTTAAAGGCTCCACCAGTGGGGTTTCTAAACTACTTGCCATGCAGGTTCTCCCCAGGTGGAGCTTGCAAATTGCTTGTATCAGTGAGCAAGCGCTTAGATAGCTGCACACAGAGGTACACTGGACTTGATTCTCCACTGTCTCATGTGGCCACATCCACCCTGCCTTGCTGGAAAGAGCAAGGCTCTTTTTTTGTTGTCAGGCTCCTTTGCTGGCCTTTCCCACTGCCTTTGCACAGCCAGAAATCAGGCCTGCTGAAATTTTCTACTGCACATGCTCAGTGTGCCACTTCCAATCAGCCCCATCTTTGTTAAATCAAGCCTGCCATGCAACGACTCTGGCACCCAGGCAGCCACGTGTGCTGGGTCTCAGGCTGCAAACCTCAGTGGTCAGAACTGCAACCCTGTGCCAAGAAGTGCGGTTGGAATTTTTCTCTAAAGGAGAAGATTACATAGACTCATAGACTCATAGGTCAGAAGGGACCAATATGATC
>VOCS01051684.1:0-11176 GCA_007922155.1 Mesoclemmys tuberculata
GCAAGGAAGGTAAGCACGGGAGAAGAACAACACCTCTGCCACACGTCCACCGGAGGCGACGTGCTTCGGCACAGGAGAAGATTGAAAGAATTAATGCAACTGGTGTGGTTTGGGTTAGGCATATTCATCCTAATAGTAGCACTTGCTGCGTGTTGCTACCAGTGTTGGGTTCACAGACACCAGTCCCTAGACAAGTCTACACCTATCCTAAGCTAGGGCCCCAGGCACCACACACTTGTAATCAAACCCAGGAACCTGTCACTTATACAACGAGTACCGGTTCAGGAGCAGCTGAAATAACCACACACATTTTATAATAATAGCAGGCATAAGCATTGTAAAAACCACTTCACTGCCTGAGTGCACCCAGTGTATAGTCGAAACCCGTAGTCGGAATCGAGTTATGAAAACCCTCCTGTTCCACATTCATTATAGGTGCACAGATACCAAGGAAACCTGTGTATATAGCTCAACCATGTATTTAACATGTACTAAAGGTAATAAGGTTGTGTGCTATAATCCCTACACAAACCCTGCCCAGAATTGGCTCCAAATGCACTCTCATGGCAGTTCTTCAGGTTCAGTCCTGGCCCAGGTACAAATAGGCCCGGGTACAGATAAAAGTAAACCCATAACAACGGGAACTTGCACATGTAGCAGTTCCAAACCCAGACATGGGAATTTTGCAGTCGCTGCAAAATTAGCTTGGCAAGTCAGCAGTAAAGTTTTAAGAAAAAGGCTTGAGCTCAGGAGTTCTGGGCTGCAGTGTGCTATGCCGATCGGGTGTCCATGCTAAATTTGGCATCAATATGGGGATCCCGGGGCAGCCTGGGGTCACCAGGTTGATAAAGGAAGGGTCTATCATTGGCTTAGCGGACGCATTGGCTGAAGTAAAGATCTTAAGGGTTTTCAGACCAAGGCTTTTTACAGCCAGAATAGCACCTGCACAAAAGGTCTGATTAACCATTTTGCCTCTCTCCAGCTCGTCGCTCAAAATAATAGGGTAGGGTGTCAAAGTTAATAACCCTGGGGCTTTGTTCTGCAGATAATAACCTGGGTGTGAATATAATAAAGGTTCCACCTAAATAATAAAAGTAAGTGATAAAACAAATAATTAAAGAATTTGAAAAAGCTAGCTCATGTGCCAGTACAAACCTGGAAGAGGCTTGATACCTCTGCCTGGTTTGGCGGCTGGTTTAATTCCCTGGGAGGATAAAAACTATGGCTGGGGGAATATTAGTGTTAATAATGGGTTGCCTTTTGATACCGTGTGCTTTGCCCATACTCATATCTATGGGTCGAAACCTCATAGAAACTGTGGTCGGAAAAAAACAGCTACACACATGATGGCATTGTATAAGTATCAGCAAAAGCCCAAGAATTCAGAGGGAGCACCTAATAAATAATGAATGGTGCTTCAGGCCAGCTTAAGCACCAAAGGGGGGAATGAGGCAGGCTGTATTAGTGAGACAAATTATATAGCTTTTTCCCTGGCTTTATTTGGTTGGATATAAAGCTTATGAGGCAAGCAAAGGCCTATGGATTTTTCCACTCAAGCCAACACACGAGTTGTTTTTCAAACCCGTTCCAAGAAAGAAGAAAGAAACCTGTTCTAAGTAATATAAGATACCATTATCAGTCCGTGTCACAATGAGCAAGGGACCAGCGTCCATCCCAAGGGCTAAGATAAGCTAAAGGAGGCCCACAGCCTTGAACAAAAACAACCACTTTGCGCATACTCCTATATATTTCTAAGAAGTTACTCGAAAAACAAAACCCCAGACAAAGAAAACCGTACTGCGCATCCTCTCACACACCCCAATGTATGGAAATTCTCTTATCTAAGGTATAACCCAATCATGTTATATAGAATGTAGTAGTATTATCATGTATGAATATTCATGTACTCCTAAATGTATATAAGGTAAAGCCCCAGTATATTCGGGGCTCAGCCTTTGGAAAAGATTCCGCTGAGTCTGTCGACAATAAACAGCTGTTTTCCTCACTTCGGTGTCCATCTCGTTACGTGAGCCAGAAATCTTGCTACATTTTTGGGGGCTCGTCCGGGATTGGGGCGTTGTTTGCCACCTGGCCAGAGGCAGGAGACTTCCCCGTACGCCTCCCACCGACCATCGGACGGCGCCGAGGTACAAGTTCTACCTTCGATTGGTTCGGTGAGGGACGACCGAGGGGACTAGCCTGCCATCTCGGCCACGGACCCGCACCGACCTGAGGAACCAGGGAAGACAGGGAAGACGGAGCTCCGCATCAGGATCAGGTGAGACCCCTGGAAACAGGGCGAACACTTCAGTCAGTCTGGTACAGCGCTGGTTCAGGCCCTCTCCGTTGAGAGGTAGGGAGGAGTAATTACCCTCCGGTCAGGCCCTAGTAGGCTCCAGAGGGGAGTTCGAAACCGCCGACCCAGGTCTGTTAAGATAGTAACCTGGCCATGGTATATCTGGTTCTTTATTGCTGCAGCTGAGTTTGGTTATTAGTAAAAATTCTACTTGCATCCCAGGGGTAATTGGAGCTGTAACTCTTGGGGTAACTATTTTGTGTACACGTATTATTGCATTTTATTGATTTTTAAGTTTTATTTGTGTGTTAAAAATCGGTAAAAGAATAAGAGAAAAATAATAATAATTTGTGGGAAGGTAAAATTCCCCAGTGAATAGTAGATTTAGATTGGGTATAAAATGTGTGTTATTGTATAAATGAATAATAGATTTATGAGCCGTTGACCAGGTCTTGGACTAAGACAGGCTTCAGCCGCCTTCATCCGTCCACAAGCTGGTCGGGTGAATAGCAGGGGGGGCCTGTCTGAACCTAGTGACCCAACGGACAGGCGGAGAGACTGAAACCCCAAGGCAACCCTTTCCCTTCCTAACTCATGAGCCTTTGTAGCTCCGTTGCTCAGTAGAGCTCCTGTGACTTCAAAGGACCCCTTCTGTATCTGTTTGTTTGCCTTTCCTTCCCCCCTCCCGCTAAATAAGCGTTCCGTTATCGGATTCATTCACCTCGTCAGTGTTACGAGCTGGAATTGAAACGGTGCGGATTCCTCAATAAGTCAAACCTAAGTTGTACAAATGTGTGCTTACATGTGGGTATCTTAGGAATTAATTTTTTTAGAAAATCCACTGTTTTAAGCAAGGAATAGAAGATCTCATTCCAAGTTGTAAAACTGACACAGAGTCATAAATTAGGGAAAGTGAATAAGATAAAAGAGATATCTTTTCCCTCTCTCCTCCAAGCCCCCCCTCCCGCTTGTCTAAGGCGTGGAAAATAGACGAACTAACAAGTTTTTAACCCTTTGTCACCACATGGCGTCACAGACAGGATTCCCAACAGACGGAGTAAGGAGATTAGAGGGGAACATGCGGGGTCTGGGATGGGAGCCCTGGCCAGGTTCCCGTCACAGCCCCCCGCATGAGAACCAGATATCCATCAGGTGATCTGCACACAGTCACGTATACTTGTTTGTTCCACTCTATAAAAGTTGGACCCACTTGCAGCGACTTTGGAGACCTCACCTATGGGTGGACGCACCGCGTAGGGCTTCCCAATTGCCGGGACAGGCTCTCCAAATCCTCGCTGCAACCGGGGCTCCCCAGCGACTGTGGATCTGGATGATGGTAATGTATTAACAGGGCAATTGGTGATGTATCTTTCTTAATCACTATAGTTGATCTTATGTAGTAATGATCAGGTGCATTACCTTATTCTTTCTATTGCTTATGTATATATTTCATTTCCTGTAATATTTAGAAAGAGATAGTAAAGCAACCTTGTTCTTTCTACTGGTGTCTGTGTTCTTTCTGCCAACCCTGTCAAATAGCAGAACAATTTGGCGTCACGGACAGGATCTGAGCAAAAGTGTCACCTTTTTAAATCCAAATAGATTGTGTTAACCCCTCCCGAGTTTCCCCGGGTGGGAAGATCCCCCTTATAGTTCGCTGGCTCTTGAATGGGCTAAGGGCCGTGTGAACAATGGGAGAATCAGTTAAAAGAGGCTGAACCACTAAATATGTTAAAATGTATCCAAAAATTGCCTATTGAAAAGGGAAAGGAGATTGAGGGTTCAGGAAGACGGGGCTGGATTTTGTTAACTGCATACTGGAAGCAGCATCAACAGAAAGAACAATTGTTGTTAGAACGCTCCCGTCTGGAGCGGCAGATGTGTGAATTGCAGAATCAAGTTGGAATGTTACAATGTCAGAATAAGTTGCTTGTTGACAAATTAGATACTTATCAAACTGTAGCCGAGAAAGCTGCAGCACGGGTTGTGCAGTATAAGTATAAGAAAAGGAGAGGGAAGAATTTCCCTATAATGATAATAAAGAAAGGAGTGAACAGACTTTTTGCTCATACCATGTATCATCATCAGCTGGCATTAACTGAAACATTGCCACTGAAAGAAATCCTGATCCATTTAACTCAGGGGTCAGAAATTAAAGCCTGGCAATTAAGTACAACCAGAATGGGCTTGTCATGCTTGTTGAAAAATCATGCAGAACTAGAATGGGAGCCGTCACCCCTGCAGTCAAGAGACAAGCAGGGGCCATAAATGTTATCTGGCTGAGTCAAACCCCTTTAAAGGGAAGATAAACAAGAAAAAGAAATTTGGTTCTTATTGGATACAGGGGCACAAATATCAGTTATCCCCATGTAAATTCAAAAGAAAACTGTGTAATGGTAAGTTTTAAAGTTAGGACAGAGTCTGGGAGAGTAGAAATGGTTAAAGCTGTTCCAGGAGACAGTGTGCTGTTAGGTATAGATATCATGAAAGATTAGAGTTAAAGTGTCATGTTATCACCCACAATTGAAACCTAATGTAACCAGGGTCCAATGCTCAAAGAGTTAAACCTAAGATGAAACACATTTTAAAGAGTAAAGATTTAAAGTTTGCTGTACCTTGAATTTAAAGGACATGTTTTACCAGGTACCAATGTAAGAGTCACAAGGGATATTAAGCTTTGTGTTTAAAGATAAATGTTTAACTGAAAGTTTGGAACAGAAAGTGTTAAAAATAGCAGTATAATGTACGGAGTTGCAGAGAGAAGTGAATGTGTGAAATGGGTTAACTCCCTAATAAGGTGGTTATATGATGAATGGAATCATGGAGGAGCAAGTTAAAATCATGATATGTTTAAGCAAGCAAGTTGTGGGGAAAAAAAAAGAAAAAAAAAAAAAACTAGTGAAGTTAAAAAAATTGGGAAAGGATTGGACAACAATGTGTTAAGTGTCCTGAAGTAATGCCAATGAAAAAAAAAAAAAAAAAAAAACGTAACAAACCTGGCCTGTTTATGGAATAGAGGATACAGGAAAATATATAAGGGTAATTTGTCTGGTTTGCCTGCAATCAGAAAAAAAATATGTGAAAAAAAAGGAATATTTTAAGAAATAATCTACAACCCCAAAGGGGGTAGAAAAGTGTTTGTTTTATCTTTCAGAACTGCAGAAAGAAAGAAACTGGTACCAGTGAAACAACTAAAAATCAAAACCATGGATCTATTGTTGCAACAAAGTGTGTGTTTTGTGTGTTATGTTTTGTGTTGTTTGTCTTATTACTAACATTGGGCATGATATTGGGCAAAGCATTGTAACTGTATTCAAAGAGGAGGATTCGTCTCCAGTGTTCTGTCTGTGGGGCAGGCAGAAAGTACCTCTCAGTTTATGCTGGTGGAGGAGGTGTCAATTGTGTCAAAAGTGGTTCTGAATGTAACTAAAACCCAGAAGGAGTCTGTTGGGGCTCAGGAAAATGTTTCTTTGAAGCAGTCTCTAAAAAAAAAAAAAAAAAAAGAGGAGAAAAAAACTTTTCTGTGGAAAGTGAATTGTTGCCTAGAACTGCTCCCGAAAGAATAAAACCTCCTGATAGCTCCTGCAAACAGCTTTCTGCAACTGAAGGGTGTGTAAACAAAGTGATTAAGTTAGTTCAGAGTAAGTCACTAACGGTAGCAGGAAACAGTTTACATGTTGAGAGACTTGGTTCAGTTTCTAATTGTCAAAGTATTTCAAATGTAAATAAATTCACTGACTTTGTTTTAGAAAAATCCAGTTTGGATATCGTGGAAAAGAGTTTCCAAATGAAGTGGAAGTTATTGGGAAGCTTAAATAGCCTTGTGTGGCTAGGTTTGGTTAAAATGCAGGGGATAGCAGGCAAACTCTCACTTCTAAATGCTTTAAATATATCTTGTATATTTAATGTTATGGAAAGTAAAAAGTTGGCAATGCAAAACCCTGTTTATGAAATGCTAGTGGGAATGGTTGGTATCTCTCTAAAGCCAGGTCCAGACTTAAAATGAACAGTGGTTAAAAATTTGAACACTGGTAAACTAGCTAGTGTGTGTGGTGGTAGTAAATGCAAATTACTGGCCTAAGGGGGGGGAAAATCCACCCATAGCTATCAGCAAGAAAAATTCCTCTTAAGTATGGCCAGCTAAACCTGAGTTGGGCGTGCCTGGAACAGCTCTGAATTGGAGCCATATGTAAAATGAGTTTGTTAGGGCTCAACGAAAAAAATGTTTGTTTGGAAGGGGCCAAAATAAGGGCCCAAAACCTTGTTACAGCAGAAGGGTAAGGTACATAAATTTGTTAATAGGTGTGCCATTGTTAAGTCTTGTAATTAATTTGTTAGTGTAAAAATCGTAAAAATATACTATGTGCCTGATAGTTTGTAAAATCTTTAAATTAGGCTGTGTTATCTATTGTATCCCAAACGGTATATATCTTAATATGCCAGAGTCCAAGGAAAAACAATGTTAACATCATTATAAAATTCTAACCAAAGAAACACTCAACCTAACACTTCCTCGTTGCAACAGGAACTGTTAGTACAAGTGGATCTAAAATTGGGGTCAGCTCTCTTGGTTAAGGGAACTTGTCTCTGGAAAATTTCTGTTATTAATAACACTGCTTGTTTGCTGTTGTTGTATTCATTGTATACCCCCCTTCTGTCAGGCCAAATCCTGTGTTTCTAAAAATAATCAGTCCAAATTATCTTCTAAGCCAGAAGTATGAGAAAGCTCAGAAGCTGCAGGTCTGAGTATTCTCAAAGGGGGGAGTTGTTGTGGCGTGGGGCACTGTGGGGTTGGGGCACTACACTAGGTAGTTCGGGTAAATAAAAGGCCACGGGTGCTGATAAAGTTTTCCTGTGCTAGGCTCCTGCCTCCAGCCAGTCCTGTTTCTCCTCCTCTGTGTTCAGGTTACTTAAAATTTCAACAATACTTGTACTGTGTATACCACTCCCAGTCTAGCAGAGCCATAAAAAGAAAAATTAAATTCAAATCTGAAACTCAAATTAGCTAAAATATGTATAAAAACCATCTAAATGTGGCTAAAGGTCTTACCCATAGCTCTCATGTATATTAAAAAACGTGTCAACAAATGGCCAGATTTGAAACCAAGGCCTCAGGATCCATGGGATCCATTTTATCAACCAGAAAACTTGGTCTGGTTGGTAAAACCAAATGCAAAGAAAAAGATAATCTAGTACCAATTAAAGTGGTAAAAGTTGGTCATTTTCCAAATACCAAGGATCAACTCATACAGTTGGCCAAACAGTTCCAGAAATTAACCAAGTGGATGTAGGGAAGGGCCCCTGTTAGTCTAACTTCTCCTCTTCAGCCCTTTCAACCAGGAAATAGCGTCTGGGTAAAGGAGTGGAACTTACAGCCTCTGAAGCCGCAGTGTTATTGGCCACCCCAACCGCCGTAAAGGTGGACGGTATAACCTCCTGCATCCAATGGACTAGATTAAAACCGGCGCAAGCTGATTTGACGGTCCACCCGGATCCAGAAAATCCTTTGAGACTAAGACTCACCAGACCCTCTGCCTCGGACCCTACCGGAACGGTCCCGAATCCAAGGGAAGTTACTTCCGAACTTCCAAATCACCTAAAGCCCCTGCCCCTTTCCGACCAGCAAGGAAGGTAAGCACGGGAGAAGAACAACACCTCTGCCACACGTCCACCGGAGGCGACGTGCTTCGGCACAGGAGAAGATTGAAAGAATTAATGCAACTGGTGTGGTTTGGGTTAGGCATATTCATCCTAATAGTAGCACTTGCTGCGTGTTGCTACCAGTGTTGGGTTCACAGACACCAGTCCCTAGACAAGTCTACACCTATCCTAAGCTAGGGCCCCAGGCACCACACACTTGTAATCAAACCCAGGAACCTGTCACTTATACAACGAGTACCGGTTCAGGAGCAGCTGAAATAACCACACACATTTTATAATAATAGCAGGCATAAGCATTGTAAAAACCACTTCACTGCCTGAGTGCACCCAGTGTATAGTCGAAACCCGTAGTCGGAATCGAGTTATGAAAACCCTCCTGTTCCACATTCATTATAGGTGCACAGATACCAAGGAAACCTGTGTATATAGCTCAACCATGTATTTAACATGTACTAAAGGTAATAAGGTTGTGTGCTATAATCCCTACACAAACCCTGCCCAGAATTGGCTCCAAATGCACTCTCATGGCAGTTCTTCAGGTTCAGTCCTGGCCCAGGTACAAATAGGCCCGGGTACAGATAAAAGTAAACCCATAACAACGGGAACTTGCACATGTAGCAGTTCCAAACCCAGACATGGGAATTTTGCAGTCGCTGCAAAATTAGCTTGGCAAGTCAGCAGTAAAGTTTTAAGAAAAAGGCTTGAGCTCAGGAGTTCTGGGCTGCAGTGTGCTATGCCGATCGGGTGTCCATGCTAAATTTGGCATCAATATGGGGATCCCGGGGCAGCCTGGGGTCACCAGGTTGATAAAGGAAGGGTCTATCATTGGCTTAGCGGACGCATTGGCTGAAGTAAAGATCTTAAGGGTTTTCAGACCAAGGCTTTTTACAGCCAGAATAGCACCTGCACAAAAGGTCTGATTAACCATTTTGCCTCTCTCCAGCTCGTCGCTCAAAATAATAGGGTAGGGTGTCAAAGTTAATAACCCTGGGGCTTTGTTCTGCAGATAATAACCTGGGTGTGAATATAATAAAGGTTCCACCTAAATAATAAAAGTAAGTGATAAAACAAATAATTAAAGAATTTGAAAAAGCTAGCTCATGTGCCAGTACAAACCTGGAAGAGGCTTGATACCTCTGCCTGGTTTGGCGGCTGGTTTAATTCCCTGGGAGGATAAAAACTATGGCTGGGGGAATATTAGTGTTAATAATGGGTTGCCTTTTGATACCGTGTGCTTTGCCCATACTCATATCTATGGGTCGAAACCTCATAGAAACTGTGGTCGGAAAAAAACAGCTACACACATGATGGCATTGTATAAGTATCAGCAAAAGCCCAAGAATTCAGAGGGAGCACCTAATAAATAATGAATGGTGCTTCAGGCCAGCTTAAGCACCAAAGGGGGGAATGAGGCAGGCTGTATTAGTGAGACAAATTATATAGCTTTTTCCCTGGCTTTATTTGGTTGGATATAAAGCTTATGAGGCAAGCAAAGGCCTATGGATTTTTCCACTCAAGCCAACACACGAGTTGTTTTTCAAACCCGTTCCAAGAAAGAAGAAAGAAACCTGTTCTAAGTAATATAAGATACCATTATCAGTCCGTGTCACAATGAGCAAGGGACCAGCGTCCATCCCAAGGGCTAAGATAAGCTAAAGGAGGCCCACAGCCTTGAACAAAAACAACCACTTTGCGCATACTCCTATATATTTCTAAGAAGTTACTCGAAAAACAAAACCCCAGACAAAGAAAACCGTACTGCGCATCCTCTCACACACCCCAATGTATGGAAATTCTCTTATCTAAGGTATAACCCAATCATGTTATATAGAATGTAGTAGTATTATCATGTATGAATATTCATGTACTCCTAAATGTATATAAGGTAAAGCCCCAGTATATTCGGGGCTCAGCCTTTGGAAAAGATTCCGCTGAGTCTGTCGACAATAAACAGCTGTTTTCCTCACTTCGGTGTCCATCTCGTTACGTGAGCCAGAAATCTTGCTACATTTTTGGGGGCTCGTCCGGGATTGGGGCGTTGTTTGCCACCTGGCCAGAGGCAGGAGACTTCCCCGTACGCCTCCCACCGACCATCGGACGGCGCCGAGGTACAAGTTCTACCTTCGATTGGTTCGGTGAGGGACGACCGAGGGGACTAGCCTGCCATCTCGGCCACGGACCCGCACCGACCTGAGGAACCAGGGAAGACAGGGAAGACGGAGCTCCGCATCAGGATCAGGTGAGACCCCTGGAAACAGGGCGAACACTTCAGTCAGTCTGGTACAGCGCTGGTTCAGGCCCTCTCCGTTGAGAGGTAGGGAGGAGTAATTACCCTCCGGTCAGGCCCTAGTAGGCTCCAGAGGGGAGTTCGAAACCGCCGACCCAGGTCTGTTAAGATAGTAACCTGGCCATGGTATATCTGGTTCTTTATTGCTGCAGCTGAGTTTGGTTATTAGTAAAAATTCTACTTGCATCCCAGGGGTAATTGGAGCTGTAACTCTTGGGGTAACTATTTTGTGTACACGTATTATTGCATTTTATTGATTTTTAAGTTTTATTTGTGTGTTAAAAATCGGTAAAAGAATAAGAGAAAAATAATAATAATTTGTGGGAAGGTAAAATTCCCCAGTGAATAGTAGATTTAGATTGGGTATAAAATGTGTGTTATTGTATAAATGAATAATAGATTTATGAGCCGTTGACCAGGTCTTGGACTAAGACAGGCTTCAGCCGCCTTCATCCGTCCACAAGCTGGTCGGGTGAATAGCAGGGGGGGCCTGTCTGAACCTAGTGACCCAACGGACAGGCGGAGAGACTGAAACCCCAAGGCAACCCTTTCCCTTCCTAACTCATGAGCCTTTGTAGCTCCGTTGCTCAGTAGAGCTCCTGTGACTTCAAAGGACCCCTTCTGTATCTGTTTGTTTGCCTTTCCTTCCCCCCTCCCGCTAAATAAGCGTTCCGTTATCGGATTCATTCACCTCGTCAGTGTTACGAGCTGGAATTGAAACGGTGCGGATTCCTCAATAAGTCAAACCTAAGTTGTACAAATGTGTGCTTACATGTGGGTATCTTAGGAATTAATTTTTTTAGAAAATCCACTGTTTTAAGCAAGGAATAGAAGATCTCATTCCAAGTTGTAAAACTGACACAGAGTCATAAATTAGGGAAAGTGAATAAGATAAAAGAGATATCTTTTCCCTCTCTCCTCCAAGCCCCCCC
>ML676619.1:2889-27410 GCA_007922155.1 Mesoclemmys tuberculata
TTACCAGCAAGGAGCTCTTTGTTAAGGACTTTGTAAAATTCACTCTGCCCTAACAACAAACATAAGCACTTTATTCTTAACACGTACTAAGCAATGTAGATTTGATCAGCACTCATCCTTCGCTGGGATGGCTGGTGATGTCTGTGCTCATGGCACAATGGCGAGGGAGAGGGGAGAGATGTTGGACAAGAAGAATGGGCAAAGCCTGATTTTTACATGAAGTGTCATGGGCTCTTTATCATTTGTGCAGCAGTAACAGGACTTTGATTTCTAGGATTCTGCACAAAAGATACATGCACAGTGAACTGCTGGGAGTCCAGTATATCCAGAATATGGCAGCCACACAAGAATTTTAATTTAGAGATTGAGCGATCTTCCTGCTTTGATCATTAAGTAACGCACAGCGAGAACCCAGCTTTTCGTGTCACATGTGCAGGCACTGACGCCTCTGCTTTGAGGTACTGAAGAGAAGAGAAAATGAGATCTTTTCTCACACACATTGGTTCGGCCAGGATTTTCCCTTGCTGCGTTACCCATTCAGTAGAGACACTGTGAAGTGCAGACTCACCTGTCTGTGAATCCTTGTTCCTGTCAGTCGCCCCAGGGCCTTCCTCATCATCCTGCCCCAAAACAGAATCATCTTCAGGGTCAGACACTTCTCTGGCATCATCATAGCCATCCCCTGGGACATCTCCGAGCAGGTCAGGGGCCTCTGAAGTGAAGATGTGAAGTAATTAAGAGATTATCCACAGTGAAGACAGAAATAAACTATAAACTACAGACGCACCAGCCACACTGGTCCCTGGGGATCTCTTAGCACTTAACTTCTACCCCCTTAAACTGCCAATAGTCACCAATGTACTGACACCACTGGGAGTGGAGCCACCTAGTAAGGGTGAGCTATGGGGCTGTGGGAGTAAAATCTGCATGTCCCAACCACTCCCTGTTACAGTGCATCTGAAACTGGTGTATATAAGCCACAAAAGCCATGTGCCAGGAAAGGCTAGCGGGGAACATTGCTGCACCACAGAGGTCTCTGCTTCAGTAGGTTTTCTCTACAAATTGTGAATAACCTTCGTGCTCATGGCAGCAAGGGTCACGGAGCAGTGACCTGAGCCAGGTACAGCATGGGCAGCTCCCGAGCAACCTGCTTCTTCAGTGCCTGCAGTGGGCCTGTGTCATGACCGAGGACGTCACACGCTTCCCTACACCTGGTCCTCCACACAGCTCTTGTAATGCACATGATCTGTGCCCCCCGCGTTACGCCAATAGCAAATACTGCTTGGTGAACTTAGCAGTTTTCTTAACAAACAACTATCATCCCTACTGGGAAATACATTTAGTTATTTTGACAGGGTAACGTTGCTCCCAGGAGGGGGATTCACTGCTCACCTCGATTGTCCAGAGTCTGGGGTACATCGTTCAAGGCAGGCTCCTCCACGTTATCGTAACCCACCTGAGACCCCCCAGGGGAAGCTCCCTCTGGAACAGCAAACACCACACTCAGCCCATGTCACCAGGAGCCTCTCTTCAGTGCAGGTGGCCTTATAACTAGAGCTGTTTATCATGGCATGTGTGAGGAAAGGCCCAGGGGGCCCAGGGTGAGAAGGGCACAGCTCAGAGAACTGCAGTAGAACAGGAGTCCCATGAATATCGAGGGGCCAGTCCTGTCCGTGCTAACTGTAAGAGCAGCTCTGTTCTGTGTGTCAGTGGCAGCAGGATCTGGATTGGGGCTGAGGTAACAGCTTGGAACATGGGCGCTGCCAAGCCACAACTGGCCTTTGTGAATCCAGCTGATCTCGTCACACAGATTTGAATTTTGCTTTTACCCTGGGGTGGGAGATCCTCCCACTGCAGGAATTAAAGCTCCCCTGGGAGTTGGCTGGCCTGATCCTTTGTGAGCTTCTGCTGTACACTGGCCTCTCAGGCAGCCCAGGGCTCAGCTTGGCAGCGCTCCAGCCTCTCAGTAGAACTGGCTCCTCTGCTCTGTGTCTCCTCCACCCAGCCACAGGATAAACTCCCAAGTTCATGAACCCATTTGAGAGCAGCTAGGGTAGAAATGCCGCCCTGTTTATAATTAGAGATGGGCCCAGGCCAGGAAGTTTAAATACAGGGTTTTGCTTCAGTCTGTTGTAATGACAGGTGCCAGCCACAAAACTGAGATCCAGAGCTGGGATGAGTATTGGCAGATTCCCCTCCCCCAAAGTTCTGATGCGTTCGGATCAGTGAGTTGGGCTGAGCCCATCTGTAATTATCACACAGGACACTCTCCCCTCTCTCTCAGCAGTGTGAGTGGAGCTGACACCTTCATCCACAGAGACTGACCCCTCTCCTCCTCTCCTCACCTGGGGAGGTCAATAGGAGCCACCGATAGAGGTGTGTGCTCATGTTTCCATCCTGATATTCTGACAGGAATCTTATTCAGTTGGATAAATTTGTGTAAAACTGGGATCGTGTGAGGGGAAATGGCTGCTACTGCAGAAAGTGTGATAAAAATTCTGTTCTCTGCCCAGATTCGGGGCTCTCAGTCTGAGGCTGCCACTCCCCCGTTACCTTGTTGTGATCCAGGATCGTTTTCCCCGTCGCTGTCCCCGGTGTAATACTGCAGCTTCGTCACTGAATCATCTGAATAGGAAACTGGAGAGATGAGATTGATCATGGTGAGAACAGCAGAACTGTGGGCCTGGGAACACGTCCAGGCCTCGGGACAGCATTTCTGGTCTCAATCTAGTCCTCCATCCACAGAAGATGCTGAATCACAGCAGCTCTGAGCTGTGAGAGGCTGACACAGCCTTTCCAAGAGGAATTGCCATTTTACTATGGTAAATGTGACTGGGAGGATGGACCAATCTGACCTGAAAGATGCTGGGAATTCCCATTCCCCCTGGAGTGAGTGAAGGACATGTCTCTCGGTATGCGTCCAGGGAAGTTCTGCAATTGTTCTGACCTACTCAGTCAAAGAGGGGACTTCTTTAATTTGGGGGTTTTTTGGGGGGGAGGGGGGGGGTCAAAAATTACTTATTTTTTGAAAATTTTTGGCAAAGTCAAAAGGAAAAAAAAAACCCCAAAACAAGAAAATTCATATTGAATGAAACTGGGATTTTTCCGAACGTGATTTAATTTTTTCTAAATAAAATGAAAGAAAATTTCTGAATGAAAAGTAATTTCAAATTGAAAAAACACAAAATGTTTGCTTAGAAAATGTTTAAACAAACTGTTTGTGCGAGCATACACTTGCCTGCATTTGAGATAGTTTGGTGAAGTTGCTGTGACTTTGTAAAACGTTTCGTTATCTCTGAGTCTGTCTTGTTCACTGTTGTATTTGTGTGGTGAGGAACACGTGTAATCACTCACAGTTGACAGCAGCATTGAACTCTTCTGTTTTGTTTGTCGGGAACAGCAAAACTACAGGTGACCTCCCCACTAACAAGGAGAAAGAGGAACTAAACCCCAAGCAAAATCTCTTCCTCCTAGACAATAATTGGTGGATACTAACAGCAGCATCCCTGGTGAGTGCTTTTCCCTACATAAAACTACAGTGCCCCCAAGCATACAGAACACCCTTCCCCCTTAGGCAACATCATCATCCAGCCATTGTGGGTGATTTCGGATGCGCTGCGATCTCTCTACAAAACCGGGCAGGGCAGGTGGCTTGGTGACTAATGGAACATGAGCACTTGGTAAGACAGGAGGATTGTCCCCTTCGAGTCATGGCTTCAGAGACCACAGACTGTCAGAGGCTGGAGGTGTACCACCAATGAAGAATTGATGGTTGGCTCTAGACAAGGCACATCTGAAGGCTTCTCTGGAGTAATGATACTTAGAGATGAGCATCTTCTCAGCTGGTTGATGTGCTGTCGCCAAACTTGTTAGTTGGCTGTCTGGACCTTATATGAGATGGCACCAGTGATTAGATGATTGTTGAAGGAATCCACCTAGGTCCAGCTCCATAACTTCTAGCATATACATTTTCTTGTGGCACTAAGGAATGCAGGGTCGATGATGACAGGGAGGAATCGAGAGCCTGATCCTGCTTGTGTTGCAATTCCTCAGATTGGTCATGGTTGAGACGGTCGAGGCATGTCTTGATGTTGTCACATGGGTAGCTGGGCTGGGCTAATTCTGGTAGTTGGGCATGGAGTGACATGTTGAGCAATTGCATTTTGTGGTGCTCAATACACGTAAACACTCAGTCAACAGCAACAACTAAATTTATATTTGGTGTATCAGGAAAAGTAAAGCCAGACATGAATTGCCCACTAGCAGGAGGAAACTTCACTGAACCCTAAGCAAAATCTCAGCTCCAGGCACAAGCTTGCAGGGCTGGAGGTGCAGTGATTTAGTTCTGGGTCAGGGCCTTAGAATGGAAAGCTCCTTACATACTTGCTCCTTGTTAGCCTTGAGAAGTACAGACCTGAGCGACTGAACATCTTCTGCTTCTCTCTCATCAGGTTATAATCAATCTCCTCATACACAGCCTCCAAGAAGGGATCCAAGGATCTCCTGGAATCTGAAAACAAAGGACAGTGTTTGCACAGGGTGATTGCAACCAGAGATGGGAAACACGATGAGACCATCCACCCCTCCCCTGGGGCCAGGCCAGGACTGTTCCCTACAGCACAGTCCTACTGCTCTGTGCAGGCTAGATTTAAATGTCCAAGGAGACGGGGAGGACGTCCCTTTCCACAACATCCCTTTGATGATGGCTCCAAGGGCTAGTTCGCAGTCAGGAGGTTTCTTCACATTCAGCGAAAATGTTCTTTTTAATCTCAACCCATTATTCCTAGTTAATCCCCTTTGGAGACTCTTCAGTAATTCTTCCCCCAGGCTGGTGTTTACACCCATCTACAGTATGACGATAACACTTTTTCTGATACAGTTTAAGGCCAGAAAGGACCATTGGATCATGTAGTCTAACCGCCTGTATAACAGAGGCCATCACCTTCACCCAGATACCCTACATGCTTGAGCCCAAAGACAGACTAAAACATTTCAGTCCCGAGGAGAATAAGCTGTCATGTGCCACAAGCAAAGAACAGGAGGGACTGAGATCCCAGTACAAATGCCCAGTGCCCCTGCGATGGCAGGGAATGGATTAGCTGAGAGATGCCTTGATGATCCTGGCAGGCCATCCATGCTCCATGGTTCAGAGGAAGATGAAAATCTCCCAAGGTTCCTTTTTTGCCAGTCTGACCTACGGAAATTTCCTTCCTGATCCTAAATCTAGTGATCGGTTTGATCCTAAGCATGTGGAAGAGACACATCATTTAGGCATCTCCGCACCATCTCAGAGACTCTTCCAGTCCATCTAGCCTGCCATTTCTAGCTGTGGCCAATATCTAATGCTACAGAGGAGGACATCCCCTCCCCACACAGATATGCAAGTATGGATAGAGGACACACTCCCTCCTGACCCTTGAAGATGACTATCTGAAACCTTGAAGCAAGAGCTCTAATTATATACAGTACCCTAATGCAACAAGATGACTTTTATGTGTATTTTAATGGCAATCCTGTTCTTAATCTGCTTTCCAAGGTGCTGGTACCTAATATTTGGACAGTGTTTTAGAGACATAAAATCCTCTTTACGTGCCACTTATGGGTATAAAACAGTATAATGCCCCTTTCCAGGAGTTCTCCTTCCTCATATTGTGCTTCCCACTGGATTTCTCTATTCAGAACTATTTAGCCCTGCTCTGTTTTTGTTCCCTTTTTGTCGCACCATATTTTTAAACTCTCTAGGTCCTTTTCCATCAGTTCTTTCCTCACTGATGCTCAGAACACTTCCCCATGACAGATATTGGAACCCCATTCAGTATCTTTGGGAACCATTTATTGACATTGTGAATGGTTTCTGTATGATTGAATTCTACTCTAGGGAGGAGGGTTATCCCCGGTCCTCTAAGAAGAGAAACCAGTGGATGATTATTAAGGGAAATCACTGAGATGTGAACAATCGAGAGGTAGCACCTTTGGGTGATTGACAGGGACTGGTTCAAACTGGGTCACCAGAGACCAAACGACAGACTTCTGATGGAGAAGGCTGGGCTTAAGGAGACTCAGGGCCTTCATTTTGATTCAGCAAATAGGCAGGACCTTCTGTCCACGGGGATCCCAGCACTGAATGGCTGGAGGGACACTGGCCTGCCAGGCTCCCCGTCTGGAAGGTGGGTGATTTCTGGTATATTCGGTAGCGTGGAGGAATTGTGTTTTGTTTTAAAACGATTTCTCTGATTTTTTTCATAAGAATGCGGTGTATTGTGCTGAGACAGAGCTGGGCGGTAACTAGTCATTGCTGGCAATACGCTGCTCAGAGCTCTGGGGAGAAACAAGCACAGCGCGGGGGCTGGCCTTTAGGCAGACTGGCTTCTGGGGATATCACAGTGTAAGGCCGGGGCTTGTGCAACCTTCAAACCCCCTGGTCCAAAGGGCTGGGAGAGGGCGTCCTACCAGAGATGGGATGGCTGGAGGACTGAGGCCTGACTTGGTTCTCCTGGAGTGGACCATGGGGAGATACAGGTGCAGTTTCCCTGAAACTGGGATGCTCCCGAGTTAGCGTCATCTCCAGATTTCATGGCAGGGCTGTTCCACTAACAGACAGTTAATGAAATATGAAATAAGAGAGGAGTTAACGGGCATCCTTGGCCACCCTTCCTGATCCGGTAACGTCCTCACTGACACCCTGCAGCACCCCTGCTACTGCCGATGCCTTTCCCACAGAGACACCAATCAGGACCCACCTCTGCGCTGGGCCCTGGCGCTTTGCACCTGCGCCCCCAGAATGATTAAGACCAGGCAGAGCAGGGCCCCCAGGATAATGCAGACGACCACGGGCACCGTGACTCTCCCAGTGTCAGTCGGAGGGCGGCGCAGGGGAGCTGGATGGAAATAAACAAGCAACAGGGAGAGATTATTCTGTGAGAGGCAGGGGAGCGTGGGGAGCTCCCCCGTCACTCATTGCATGGCCCAGGACAGCAGGAAATGGGCTGGGACACTGTCTATGCCCTTTGGGGGCAGTTCACAGGCTGCTGTTTAAATCATGGGCCTTGCCTCATCAGCTAGAGCCAGCAGACAGAAATAGCCCCCTCAGCACTGCTTGCAGCACCTACCCCTCGTCATTGGCTCTTAGATGTCACAGGCCAGGGAAAGAAGCTCCTTCCTTCAGGCGGCAGCTTGCAGCTCATCCCTCTGTGACCCTGCACCAGAGGAATTTAACCCTGGAAGGGAGGAGGGGGATGTTTTACCTGTTCTAGTCGGTGATGCTGTCGTCTCTGTCACACCTGCCAAGGGAAGGTAGCAGCGTTGGAGTTTGGAGTGAGGGGCAGGTGACGTGTTTCATACCAGGGGGAACGTCCCCCTTGAGAGTCTCTGGGGGTCTCCATACATCACCTCTACACACTCCCTCCCAGCAGCACAGGGTCTGTATGTCAGTGATTTAGGCCCAAGTCCCCTGTGCTGAGGACTCTAGTAACAAACCAGCAGTGGGGCCTGGGATGGATGCAGGGGCCATGTGAGCTGATGCCTTAGCCAATCTGGCCCAAAAAAGGTTCCACCCCACAGCATCCATTATCCTCTTGCACAGAAGGGATAGGAGGGCCTGGTCTGTAACCAAGTGGGCACTGGGGGGCAGGCAGATCCATCCTGCCCCCGGATAATTACAGCATGTGGCAGAAACATCCTGTCACTCACCCGAGCAATTCACGGCAGCATCTTCCTTATGACCACAGTTGCTCTCACCCCAGGGCGTGGCAGGACAGTCCCAGAAAGATGACTCTGTCCCTCTGCAGTTCACCTTCTCCAGCCAGACGGGACCAGTCCCCTCGCCGAATGCAGCCTCACGTGGGGCAGATACGGCAGATCCACAGCCCAGTTGTTTACACACAATGTTAGCATCCGCCAGGTCCCAGGCGTCATCACAAACTGTCCCCCAGAAGCCACGGTGCCAAACCTCCACTCTCCCCGAGCAGCTGTCCTCTCCTCCCACGACACGCAACTTCTCCTGGTCTGGAAATGCAGAAACCTCACAAGTTATTGGGACAGCTGGGAAAGTCCGTAGGGACCAACATGAAAATACAGAGAAGCAGAGATACCTGTGCAGCTCACAGAGTTCGGGCATTCGACAAACGGGGTCTGAGGTGGTTTCTCTTTTCTTTCTATGGAGATAAACACAGAGGTGAATGCACAGGCCAGCATGTGGGAGGCAGGTTGCACAGGGTTTATTGGTATTTCACACCATTAGCAGCAACACTTTATAAATTGTCTGAAAGCCCAGATCTGGGATACTGAATATTGAATAATTAATTAGCTACTTAGAGGTTACTGTGGATTTCGCCGTCTCGAGCAGCTCCCTGCTGGTAGGCGTGTGTCTGTGTGTAACTGGCAGGACAGTATCTGACTCTAGTCTAGTTCTCCCTGCAGACAGCACCCCTGAATCCACTGCCCAGAGGCTGGAGTGTAAACAGACGCCTGAACTGAAACGCACCCTCGTCACTGCAGGAACCAATAGAAGAGGGCTAGTAATACTGATTACAGGATAATGGTTACAGGAGCTGCAGGTCTGAACTTCACTGCCACACACAGTGTGGGGGTTATGGCCTTGCAGTAGGACTCAAAAGACTGGGGCTCTATTTCTGTCTCTGCAACAGACCTTCTGTGCGACCTTGGGCAAGTTTCTTCACCTCTCCATGCCTCTGTTTCCCCTCCCACTCTTCTTATCTATCTCAGCTGTAAACTCTTTATCTTGGGTGGCCCATATAAGAGGCTTGGGAAGGCAAAGCCTCCCCAGAATAAAAATGGCTGGCTATGGAGGGGGCAAATGCCAGATGCAAGTCACATCCCTTTGGAGTCGTGCTGGCCTGCGCCTTTGTGCCCTGGGAGCAAGACTATCACAAGCTCTGTAGAAGTGGGCGGGTTACTGGCACCCAGACCATGTCCCCGTGCCTGCTCTGCCCGTCCCTCTGAGGCCCTGCCCTCACTCCACCTGTTCCCTTGAGGTCCCACCCTTGCTTCAACTCATGTCCCCCGGCCCTTTCTGCCACTCGCTCCTCTCCACCCCCCATCGCTCACCCTTAAGGCAGGAACAAGTTGCCTTAAGGCTATGTACTCCCACTTTTAAAAGTGATAGGGCCATGGACCCCTGACCTCCCTTCTGCAGGTGCCCCTGTCATGGGGGTGGGGGGTTGAAGAGGCGGAGTGGGGCAGGGCTTTGGGGGAAAGAGGCTGAGCAGGGGCAGGGCCTAGAGGAAGAGTGGGGATGAAGCAGAGGCAGGGCCAGAGGGGGTAGGGGTGGAGCACTGGTGGGGCATCAGGAGAAGGGCTGCACTGCAGCAATACTCAGGGCCACAGTGGCCTCCCCACACCCTGGAAGCGTCTGCCACTCCTGGGTGCAGCCGCCCCCAATTAAAGACTCATGAGCCACCTTTGCTCTTTATGGCTGGGATCCCCCGATTTGTGTTTTGACAGTGCCTTGGGACAACGAGGCCTTCGGGGAATTTAGGTGTTCCAGTAACATAAGTAATACTTCAGGCACAGCCTATAGATGAGCTTCACAGGCCAGACCTCTGATTGTTGTTCCCTGGAGGGTGTTTGACCATAATGGCACAGCAATGGTTTTCTTTGAGGGATACTCATTCCTGGCTCTCACGAGGGGCTGATCCAATGCTACTGAAGGCCCCACGTTAGAAAGAATGGTCTTGGGGTTAAGGCATTGGACTAGAATTCAAGAGATTTCAGTTCGTTTCCTGGTTTGTTTCTCCGTTCCCTATCTATGAAATGAAGATAATAACGCTTTCATGAAAGGCCATGATGCTGTGTGTGGGGTGAGTTTTCCATATTAGATATCCAGGTTCTGATCCCAATTTTTTCAGTGTAAGCATTGCTTTGAGGAACTGCTTAATAACCAGGGTTGTGAAGGGCTTAGAATTTCTTCAAGTATGTATGTACCTATCTGAAGAGATTTCTGATAGTAACTGGCTCTTTAGTCTAGTAGTCAAAGGCATAACACTGTCTAATGGCTGCAACGTATAGCTAGATGAATGCAAAATAGAAATAACTCAGATTTTTAAACAATGATGGAAATTAACTATTGAAACAATTTACCAGAAGATGAGGGAGATTCCCTGTCACTGGAAGTCATTAAATCACGACTGGATGTTTTTCAAAATAAATGCTCTACCTAATCTAGAATTTACAGGTTTAGTGCAGGAATTTTATGGCTTGTGATATGCAGGGGTCAGATTAGGAGATCATAACAGCCTTGAAGAGACTTAAAATTGATGATTTAGTGACATCACTGGGTGTTGGATTAGGCCCTAATTGATGGTGCTGTGAAATGTATATTTTTTAATAACGATCTCCATGTTGGTTATTAACAGGCCACATGACCATTTCTGGAACCTCAGATATTGAAAAGAAGATTGTATCATTGCTGAGAAATTTAAATATATAGATATATGATATATATATGTGCATGTATCTAATAAAAAAACTAGTGAAGAGTGGGATATAGCAAGGGCAGAGGACAATAGGAGAGTGGTCCAATTTGTAATCAAGGGAATGGGTGGGCTTGCGCCCATCGACGACTAAAGATCCCTCCCCTAGTCTAAGGGGAGGAGTCACTGAGCCCAGGATACAACTGATTTCATGGGACAACTAATGAAAAAACAGAAAAGGGTGTGGTGGTCACAAGGTCAAACGAAGGGAACCAGAAGGAAAAGTTCAGCCAGAAAGTCAACAGGAGGTACTCGGACAGGGGTTGCAGACTGGCATGCTCCAGATAAATGTGGGCTAGGGTCTCCCTCAGGCTGCAAAAGGGGCAGGTGTTGGGGCAAAGGGTGAACAGCACCAAGTACATGCCTGAGCTCATGGCTCCATGAAGGAGCTGCCAAATGATGTCCCTGGCAAGCTGTGGGGTAGAGACTGGCCCACCAGGGGTGCTCACCCTCCTCAGGTGGCAACAGGTCCTGCCATTTAGTGTCAGGGTGAGACACGAGGACAAGCAAGTGAAGGGTGTGGAGCACAAGTGTGTAGAGATGTTCCCTCAGTGCGGTTCGAAAGAGGAGGGGTTGCGGATCAACCTCCATTGCACCAGGGGGTCTTTGCCACCTGCACACGGAGTTGGGGGTTGTGTAGCAGGGGCTCCATGAGGACATCCTCCCCCTCAATGACTGCAAGGGGCCTGGAGGCCGAGACCACCCTCCAGGTCTGAAGGAGGTCCTGGTAGAAGACCGGCAGCTCAGAGAGGTCTAGCGGAAGACCTCTCAGATGGAGATAAATCAGCTGCCGGTCACATCGGAGCCCTCGGAGGCAGTGGACGACACCATAAAGCAGTCTCTGCAGGGCCTGGAAGCAGCAGGTGTGGACCTGGCTGTGGAGACAGTCCAGACTCTGCCCTTCTTCCGCCAGGAGAAGACTCAGGATCTCTGCATAGACACAGGGCAGTCCTGGCCAAAAGAACTTCAGAACTGTCTTCTGGAGGTGCGCCAGGAAGCTCAGGGTTGGGACCAGGGTGTTGAGCCGGTGCCAGAGCATGGACACGACCAGCTGGTTGAGCACCAGTGCCCTCCCCCAAAGGCACCGGAGCAGTCCTGTCCATCTCCACAGCCTCGCAGACACCCTACCCTACGAATCTTGTCAGTTCTCCACCGGGGACGGATGGGTGGCAGAAAGGTAAATGCCCAGATAGAGCAGCAGACCGGAACTCCATTGAAGGGCTGGAAGTGTGGGTGGGAAGGAGCTCATACACCACCCAGCCCCTATTACCAGGCCAGAGCTGTTGACCCGGGTGGAGGAGGCTGCCGAGTAGATGGCCAGGCAGGCCTCCAGCTCACCAGGTCACCTGGGTCCTGGACTGCAAGGAGAACATCGTCGGTGCACACTGACAGGACCAGCCTCAGCTCTGGCTCATGGAGCACCAACCCCGTCAGCCTCTGGTGGAAGAGACAGAGGAAGGGCTCAATGGCCAGAGCGTACAGCTGGTCTGACAGCAGGCAGCCTTGATGCACTCCCCACCTGAAGCTGACTGGTTTAATCAGGGTCCAGTTGAGCCTGACCAGGCACTCCACAGAGGGTTTCAGCACCCTGAGAAAACCCACAAAGTGGGGCCTGAAGCCAAATGCCTGTAGGGTGGCCAGGAGATACCGGTGGTCCATCCTGTCAAACACCTTCTCCAACACCCGAGCTCCAGGAGGTCCCAGAGCAGATACAGGTTATTGAAAATGGTGCAGCCTGGGACGGTGTAGGTCTGGTTAGGATGGACCATGTTCTGCAGCACAGACCCCAGCCACAAAGAGTGCTTTGGCTACGATTTTATAGTCCATGCCGAGGAGCGAGACGAGGCACCATTTCCAAAGATTGTGAAAGTCCCCCTTCTTGGGCAGAGGCGGAGGCGGAGCTCTCCGCTGGCCTCAGACTCGGCCAAGACTGTGGCGAGGTCCGGGACGAGGATGTCCCAGAATGCACAATAGAACTCCACGGTCAGCCCATCCATGCCTGGGGATTTGTTTGTGGGCATGAGTTAGAGGGCTTCTGAGAACTTGGCCAGAGTGAGAGGTAGCTCCAGCCAGTCCCAGTCGCCCACGCCAACCGTGGGAAGTCCATTCCAGAGCACCTGGCAGGTGGTGGCTTTGGTTGGATCTGGGGAGAAGAGGCTAGTGTAGAAGGCCCTGGCCCTCCGTGCATCTCCGCTGGGTCCGTGCTTCCGGGCTTCCCTCCTTTTCTCCAGGGCATAGAAGTGGGAGCCACGATCCATCTCCTGAAGGAGATGGATGTAGGATTAAACGAAGGCACCCCAAGCCCGGGCCCTTGAAGACCTTCGGAGTTCCTCCCGCTTCTGTGGAGTGTGCTGGGAGAGGGATGGATCTTTGGGGCTGGTGGCAAGACACTTCTCCATCTCTAAGACCTCCCACTCCAGCTGCTCTATCCCCACATCTCTCTGCTGGCTGACCCCCCGCCCCGAGTGTAGTCGTGGTAGAAGAGCCGGGTAAGTGCCTTCCCCACATCCCACCAGCTCCGTGCCAAGGAAAAGACATGCCTCTGCTCCCACCAGGTCAGCCAGAAATCCTAGAAGGATGCCATGAAGCCCACATCCTCCAGCAGGCTGTTGCTAATGTGCCAGTAGACCTGCCCCGACTCTCCGCAGTGAGAGAGGGCGTCATGGTCACCGGAGGAGTGGGACTATGAGACATGGTGGCAGGAGAGGTAAATGCTGTCCAACCAGGACAAAGGTGAAGGTGATGACATTGTCCAGGTCGTGGTCACACCAGACATCCACCAGGAAGTGATGATGTATAATGTCCCAGAGGATGTCCCAGTGCAGTCCCGTTTCTTGAGGCTGGTATTAAAGTCCCTGTCCAGGACCAGGCAATCATGAGGATCCAAGGTGCTGAGGAAGGCAGATGCCTTCTGAAAGAACCACACCCACTCCAGGCCTACAGTCAGGGTGTAGATGTTGATGAGATTCAACACCAGCCTCTCCATGCGGACCCAGAGGTGTGGCAGGCGACCCGGTACGACCTCGGTGATCCCCCAGCATGTGGGGCTGCAGGTCGGAGAACAGGGTGGCCACTCCGCCTGCACAGGTGGAGAGGTGACTAAGGTACACCCCATCCCTCTACTCTACCCACCGGCTGGCCTCAGCGGCTGGGTCTGTATGGGTCTCCTGCAGGAACACCATGGAGTACCCGCCCTCCCAAATGAAGAAAAGCACCTGACTCCTGTGGTGATCCGTCCTACAGACCCTGGTCTTTAAGGTAGCAAAGGTGACAGGCATTATGAGGCGGGCTGGGGGGGAATCCTCATGGGCAGGAGCACTGGTGGTTCCCATTGGGCTCTGCAGCAACCCGTGGCCAGTCCTGAATGCCATCAGGGTGTCAAGGAAGCTGTGAGCCCGCTGGTAGGCCATGGCATCCTTCCACCCCATCCCTTTCACCTCCTTCACTGTGGCCCTCAAGGTCTAGAGGACACAGTGGAAATCCCCCCAGCGCTGCAGGGTGAGCTGCACCCAGTTCCAGGCACCACAGGTGTCCCAGAGGAATGTGTATAGCTCTTTGAACAGCAACTCGGAGGGATCATTCTCCAGTTCGGCCCCAACGGTGGCCCTGTGGCCTATTAGGACGGGGGCTAGGGGCAGCAGAAGAGGGAAGACAATAGCCTTGAGTGGGCTGGGAGAGGTGAAAACAAAGGCTGCCTCTGGGGAGCTCTCAAGGAGAAAAGAGACAACTCCAGGGGCAGCAGAGGTACAAGAGGCAGGGGGAGGAGAGAAAGTTTTGGGGGTTGGGGTGGGAGCCAGGGGGAGATTGGGAGTAGGGAGGGAGCAGGAGCCGGAGTAGGGGAAGGGTCAGGACAAGGAGCGGGGGCCTGTAGCAGGGTGCAGTGCCTCCTGATTGGGGCCGGGAGCTAGAGAGGCAGGCAGGGGGAGGGTGTCCTCTATGGAGTCGGGCGCAGGCATCGTGGTGCCCTGGCTCCAGGCCCTTCTGAGGGTTCAGGTGGGTGGCACCTTCAGGGGGGAAGGAGGAGGGGCAGGCCCACAGCAGGGGACGAGGCCCCTGGTGGCCCAGGACCTGGCCACTCGGCCCCGGCTGTTGCCACAAGGGCTGCAGCAGATTCGATGGGAGTGATTCCACCGGTGGGGTGGGCAGAGAGGTCGAGGGGGGCCCCAGCGGTGGGATCAGGGGCAGCAGCCTGGGAGCGGAGGGAGGGGAGGGGGATAAGTGGCTGGGCGTTGCCCTAGTCAAGGACCTCCATATAGGCCGGGGTCAGACCCAGGGGATCAATCTCCTCGAGGAGGTACAAGAAGTCTCCCCTGGCCGCCATGAGGTCCTCCCTGGTGGTAGCCAAGGAAGCAGCATCCCCAGCCCCAGCAGGGGGTTCAGATGACATGGAGGGGGGGTTCCATCCATGGACTCATCGAGGAGGGACTCCAGGAGGGAGGTGGTTCGGCCCACATTTGCCACCACGGCTTTCTCGGCTGGTGCCACCAGCTGGGCTCTGGCAGGGGGCGCGGCAGAAGGTGCGGCTCCAGCAGCCCCCCTCCTGGTGTTGCAGGGGCTCTCACCCCGCTTGGCAGCGGGGGCGAGGAGGTTCTGGGCTCCAGCCTTCCATTTGCCGCGCTCGCCTGCACTAGCACCCAGCCCTCTGAGGCGGAGGGCAGGCAGCAGGGTCAGGACCAGGGGGCAAGAGCAGAGGGGTTGGGGCTCGGGAAGGCGGGAGTGGGGTAACAGGGGAAGGAGAGGCCCCCCCCAGGGTGAGCCCCCTCCTGTGCCTGAAAGTGGCGGCCCTGGCTCCCTCTCCTCTGCAGGCCCTGTCAGACTGCTCCGAGTGCCAGCAGGGCTTGCCTGCTCATCCAGGCGGTACAAGGGGGGGTGCCCCGAGGCCTGGGCAGACATGACAGCCACTGACAGAGGAGGAGGGGTGGCCAGAGGGACCAGATGGTTAGGGTTGCTACTGCTGGCCCAGCTGACTTCTTCCTGGATCCCAAGGGTCCCGGGCTTCCCTCTTTGCTGGGCCAGGGGACAGTCCCTCCGGATGTGCCGTGTCACTTGGCAGAGATACCACTGGGCCTCCCCCATCGAGTAATGGACCAGGAACTGGGCCCCTTGATGGGGCACCAGAAACGACCCCTCGAGTGCCTCCTTGCCATGTGCTGCGGCAGCAACTGAAGCTGCACCTGCCAGTGGTACGAGAGGACGTGGTGGAGGGTGGGATCCTTACAGCCGAGGGGAAGCGGGCTGATGGTGGAGAGGGGCTTCCCCAGGATGGAGAGGAAAGGCAGAAGGACAGCGTTAGGGAGGAAAGGCAGGACAGAGGTGAGGACCACCCGTACCACGGGGACATGGACGCCCCCCAGCCCCAGGCCCATCTCCACCGCCTCCTGGGTGGCAGTCTCAGATGCCAAGAAGACGTACATCTTTGGGGCCTCTGCCACCACATCCTGGCCCCATCACCCATGCCATCACCTGCACGTAGTTTTCCACGTGGAGCAAGGTGGGCACCAGGAAGCAACAGACCCTGTGCTTCCTGGTGAGGGTGGGAAAGGGGCCCAGGCCCCCAGGGATGGTGCTGGAGGCAGCGATCAGGGCAGGTGATGAGGGGGCAAGCAGGGGGCCCGCGGCCACTTGGGCATATGCCTTGGGAGTGGTGCCACCTCCAGAGCTAGTGGAAGGGACAGCAAGGAAGGGTAGAGTAGAAGGGGGCCCAGCCGCAGAAGGCGTCTTCTTCCGGGCAGAGCCCTTGCTCTTCTTTTTCCCTTCCTGGCCCTTCTTCTCATATGAGGGCGTACCTCCCAGGGAAGCGGGCTGTTTGCCACAAGAGTAACAAACTATAATAATTATATGAAAACCTTTCAGTGACCTAGACTGGACCGTTGACAGAGTGTGTGTGTATTTACATTTGCTATTTACCTTGGCAGGAGATGTGGGTTTCGTCTACTCTGTCACACGACTGTGGTTTCCAAGGGTCCGATGGGCATTGCCACAGGGAGCTGTGCTGCTCATTGCACCGAACACCATCCACCCAGGTGGGGCCGGAGCCGCTTCCATGTGGAGAGTCTCTTAAAAGAGTCCCTGAGTCTCCACAGGCCAAGTGTTTGCATACAAGTGCCCTGTTGACTGCATCCATAGGACTGCTGCAAACACTGCCCCAAGTCCCTCTGTAGAAAACCTCCAGCCGCCCAGCACAGTCACTGCCATTCACCAGTCTCAGATCCGTGAACTCTAGGAGGAAATGCACAGGTTGGGTGTGAGATTTTCTGAGTGTGACACACTGGGGTGTGAAGGCTGGAATCCCAGAGATCACTTATAAACCTGCCCATTCTTCTACAGCAGCAAGATTCATCTGAGGAACTAGGGAGATTTTTCTAGAAACCAGTGACAGGCCCAAGCCCATGAGCACTGGAAGTGTTATTTAAAAGGCACCATTTACCAACCGTTACACACAGTGGTACCCAATATTCAGAAATTACTTCCTGTTCGACGGTTAAGGAAATAATGTGACATATCCAGCCCCCTTAGTATTCACTGTTGGCAATTCTGGCTTTTTAATGGTGAGCTCTGCAGGTGGGGGAGAAAGAGAAAAGAGATAAACTTTCTGTCATCTTTGGCTCACTGCTCAAACACCCCTGTGCTTCATTAAGTCTCCTGCTGACCCGACTCACAGGAGCATTCAGAGAACAGACCTGAGCAGAGAACTCCCGCGTCCTCTTTGTGTCTGCAGTTGTGCTGGCCCCAGATCCTGGAAGGACAGGTCCAGAGCTCAGATTCATTCCCAGAGCAGTTCACATCATCCAGCCAGATCTGCCCAGATCCTTGCCCATAATGAGCAGAGACAGTTGCATTGATGGCGTATCCACATCCCAGTTGTTTGCAAACAATGTTGGAGTCTCGTAGATCCCAGGAATCATCACAGACTGTTCCCCAGGTGCCATTATAATAAATCTCCACTCTCCCAGCACAGCGACCTGCCCCATTCACCAGTCTGATCTGCCTGCTCCCTGCAGGGAGAGAACCCAGCTGTTAATATGTATTTTCCCACTGAACAGAAAATGGTTGTGAGATTTGGAAATGAATCACCTGAGCAAATTACACCGACATCCTCAGCAATTCCTGCTTGGGCTGTCTCTGGTTGGGAGATGCTGCAGAGAGTCAGATTAGCCTCATTTCCTGCACACTGGACCCTTCTCAGCCCCACGGGGCCCGTTCCTTGCTCAGACTTAGGGAGGGTAAAAGCTTTCTCAGTGACTCCGCACTGGAGCTGCCTGCACACCACGTTGGCATCGTTCATGTCCCACTGGTCATCCAGCACTCTGCCCCATGCACCACGGAGGGAAATCTCCACTCTCCCGTCGCACCGGCTCTCCCCATTCCGCAGTCTGAGCGACTCCGAACGACCTGGGCTCAGGAGAGATGGGACAAACACTGAATAACACTCTGTCATGCACTAGAAACATTCCAGAGTGCACATGAAATACTGGGCTATTTTGTAAGTAAGAAGGAACAACCCAGTGACAAGAGTGTGTCACAACATTAAACAGAACAACCTGTCAGAAGATACTTTTCATTTGCATCTATAAGTGGAAGGTTCTGTAAGGATTGCAATAGTCTGAGCTTGACCGGGGGCTTGCTCGCAAACACTGTAAATGAGTGAACGAGGGTGTTCATGGAGATTACTGAAAGAGAAAGACAAGCAGCAGAGTCAGTTCAGAGCCAGCTGGGTGTGTCTGGTACAGTGTGTACCAGTGTGGCAACATGATGGGGACCATGTGTGTGCACTAGGTCCAAACAGCTCAAGGATCTTGGAACCCAAATAATATTTCAAGCCTAAGAATGAAATCCTGGCCCCACTGAAGTAAAAGGTAAAACCTCCATTGACTTCAACAGAGCCAGGACTTCACCCTTTAGGTGGGCTTTTCAAGGAGGCCCATGGATATAACTGGTTACCACAGGCCCTCAGGAAGGGCAGATGGGATCATGGCAGATGGAGCTCATAAGGAAGGGACCGGGAGGAGGAGTTGCACTGTATGTTAGAGAGCAGTATGCTTGTTCAGAGCTCCAGCATGAAACTGGAGAAAAGAGTCCCTGGGTTAAGATTAGAGGTGAGAGCAGCAAGGATGATGTCATGGTGGGCGTCTGCTATAGACCACTAGAGCAGGAGGATGAAGTAGATGAGGCTTTCTTCAGGCAATTCATGGAAGTTTCCAGATCACAGACCTTGGTTCTGCTGGGAGACTGCAGTCACCCTGACATCTGCTGGGAGAGCAACAGAGCAGAGCACAGATGATTTAGGGAGTTTTTGGAGTGCTGAGGACAACAACTTGGTGCAAGTGCTGGACGAACCAACTAGGGGCCATGCATCTCTTGGCCTGTTGCTCACAAACAGGGAAGATTTGGTAGGGGAAGTAAAAGTGGGTGGTAACCTGGGCAGCAGTGACCATGAGATGGTGGAGTTCAGATCTTGACAAAAGGAAGAAAGGAGAACAGCAGAATACAGACCTTGGACTTCAGAAAAGCAGCCTTGGACTCCCACAGGGAGCTGATGGGTAGGATCCACTGGGAGGCTAAGATGAGGAGGAAGGAAGTCCAGGGGAGCTGGATGTATTTGAAATAAACCTTATTGAGGGTTCAGGAAAAAACCATCCCAATGTGTGGAAAGAATAGCCATTATGGCAGGCGACCAGCTTCACTTAACAGAAATCTTCAGTGAGCTTAAATGCAAAAAGGAAGCTTACGAGAAGTGGGAGCTTGGACAGAAGACTAGGGAGGAGTATATACATACAGCTCAGGGTTGTAAGAGTGAAATCAGAAAGGCCAAAGCATAACTGGAGTTGCGGATAGCAGGGAATGTAAAGTGTAATAAGAATTTCTACAGTAGGTTAGCAACAAGAAGAAAGTAAGAGAAGTGTGGGCCCCTTACTGAATATTGGAAGCAAGCTGGTGACAGATGATATGGAAAAAGCTGAAGCACTCAGTGCTTTATTTGCCTCTGTCTTCACAGACAAGGTCAGCTCCCAGACCACTGCACTGGACAGCACGGAATGGGGAGGAGGTGAGTAGCCCGCTGTGCTGAAATAACAGGTTCAGGACTATTTAGAAAGGCTGGACATGGACAAGTCCATGGGGCCGGATGCAGTTCATCCGACAGTGCTGAGGGAGTTAGCTGATGTGACTGCAGAGCCATTAAACATTATTTTTCAAAACTCCTGGCAATCAGGGGAGGTCCCAGACAATTGTAAAAAGGCAAATATAGTGCTCCTCTTTAAAAAAGGAAGGAAGAGTATCAGGGGACCTATAGACCAGTCAGCCTCACCTCAGTCCCTGGAAAAATCATGGAGCAGGTCCTCAAGGAATCCATCTTGGATCACTTGGAGAAGAGGAAGGTGCTCAGGAAGTCAGCATGGATTCACCAAGGGCAAGTCTTTCCTGATCAACCTGATGGCCTTCTATGATGAGATGACTGTTTTCATGGATGTGGGGAAAGCGGTGGATGTGATATACCTTGACTTTAGCAACCTTTTGATACAGTCTCCCATAGTATCCTTGCCAGCAAGTTAAAAAAGTATGGGGTGGATGAATGGACTACAAGGTGGATAGAAATCTGGCTAGATCATTAGACGCTAAGGATAGCAATCAATGGCTCGATGTCTAGTAGGCAACTGGTATCAAGTGGAGTGCCCCAGGAGTTGGTCCTCCTGCCCGCTTTATTCATCATCTTCATTAATCATGTGGAGGGTGGGGTGGATTGCACCCTGGGCAAGTTTGCAGATGACATTAAGTTGGGGGGACCTGTAGGTACACTGTAGGGTAGGGATAGGATACAGAGCAATCCAGACAAGTTGGACGATTGGGCCAAAAGTAATTTGATGAGGTTCAACAAGGACAAGAGCAGAGTCCTGTACTTAGGATGAAGGATCCCATGTACTACTACAGACTGGAGACCCACTGGCTAAGCATCAGTTCTGCAGAAAAGGATGTGTGGGTTACAGTGGACAAGAAGCTGGATATGAATCAACAGTGTGCCCTTGTTGCCAAGAAGGCTAATGTCATATTGGGCTGAATTAGAAGGAGCATTGCCAGCACATGGAGGAAAGTGATTATTCCCTTCTATTTGGCACTGGTGATGCCACATCCAGAATATTGTATTCAGGTTTGGGCCTCAACTACAGGAAGGGTGTGTACAAATTGGAGAGAGTCTAGTAGAGAGGAACAAGTATGATTGGAGAGCTGGGGGCACATGACTTATGAGAAGAGGCTGAGGGAACTAGTCTTATTTAGTCTGCAGAAGAGAAGAATGAGGGGGATTTGATAGCAGCCTTTAACTACCTGAAAGGGGGTTCCAAGGAGAATGGAGCTAGGCTGTTCTCAGTGGTAGCAGATGACAGAGCAAGGAGCAATGGTCTCAAGTTGCAGTGGGGGAGGTCTAGATTGGAAATTAGGAAAAACGTTTTTACTACGAGCATGGTGAAGCACTGGAATGGGTTACCTAGGGAGGTGGTGGAATCTCCATCCTTAGTAGTTTTTTAGGCCCCGCTTCACAAAGTTCTGGCTGGGATGGTTTAGTTGAGGTCTGCCCTGCTTTCAGCAGGGAGTTGGAATTGATGACCTCCTGAGGTCCCTTCCAACCCTAGTCTTCTATAATTCTATGAATTTTACTTAGAAGGGATTCTCCTTCTAATAGTAGTAAGAAGAAATGTCCTCATGTTTTTAGGAGAGGCAGGGCATGGCTGCAGGGAATTGAGTTAGGAATGCAAGGAGCAGCATTTGTGAGAAATGGGAGAACTGCGAGGTGAATTGCCATCACAGTACAAAGGTATCAGCTGTAAAGAGGAGAGTAGACAGCGGTTGAGAGTGCTGGGCACGACCCGTATAGGCTCAGTCACGGTGTGTAACAGAACCAGTGACCCTGAGCACAGTTTCTTTGGTAGGTTTCCCTGTAAGGATCCCAGTACCAGCCAGTGAAGAAGTACTATGGACAGTCAGTGCATGGGTGAGAAGATGGGGCGCAGAGGGGAGCTGCACCTTCATTAAGCAGGAGGAGACCCTTTGGTGAGAGAAGAAGCAGATGATCACCGTGATCCTTTGGGTCTTAGAAATCCATGG
This sequence comes from Mesoclemmys tuberculata, assembly GCA_007922155.1. Classification (NCBI taxonomy): domain Eukaryota; kingdom Metazoa; phylum Chordata; order Testudines; family Chelidae; genus Mesoclemmys; species Mesoclemmys tuberculata. The sequence goes on from ML676619.1 coordinate 24,477, forward strand.
ATCTATGACTTGGATCCAGAAGACGAGCTCCATTGAACCACAAGGGAACCAGGCTGGCTGGCAATTAATATTAAGTTTTACAGTGAATTATTTTTTCCACAGGGGCCCTGCTACTGTCTGTGCCCAGGATGGATGAATGAGGAATGTGCAGTGTCAGGCAGTTGCCTGTATGACCCCTACCTCATTCACTTTAGAAACTGGAAGGACGGTAGAGAATGAGCAGGGGAGGGCAGGAAAAACAGGGATGATCTTGCTAAGAGCGGTGACCGTCATGCACTAGAACTCAGCTCTATTCCAGCCTCTGCCGCAGATGTCACAGGTGATGCTGAGCAGGTCTCTTAAACCAATTTTTACGGGGTCTGATTTTCAGAAGCTCTGAGCACTCACAACTGCAGCTAGAGTCCAGGCAAGATGTGGATGCTCAGCTATTCTGCAGTAAGGCTGCAAGTCCAAATATTCAGTTTTCTCCTGCTTGCACTGCTGAGTACACTCCTGGGGGCCCTTGGGCAAGTTACTTTGCTTTTCTCTCTGTCACCATCTGTCAAATGGAGCTAAAAATAATATTTCTCCACCTACATCCCTGGAGTTTTGTGAGGGTTTATTAATGTCTGGAGAGTACTTTGAACACAAACAGCTCCACAGAAATGGTGAGTACTCTGAAGAGTCAGGCCCTGAGGGTCTCAGGTTGGTGCCCAATCACCCCCAAATACATAGCAAATTTAGGATTTTGACTTTAATCATTGTAAAATATTCAAAAGCAACTAAACAATGTGAGCCCAAGTGCCATTTTCAGAAGAGACTTAGGCAACAAGAGGTGAAGTTTCCATGCTTCTTGGGGCCCTACGTTACTTGGGGGGAAAAATGAGATTTAAAACCTTAAGTCACTTAGGCACTTTTCAAAATGTTATTCTTGGTCATTTTTTAAATGAGCATCATAATAGCCTGCTATCTCCCAGGGGTGTTATGGAGACATACTCATTAATGTTTGTGGTGCACTCTGGTACTACGGTGACAAGAAAAGCCCAGGAAGAAATTAATAATTCTCTATTCAGTGCAGTGTGTGTATGGTATAAGTAATAAATAAGGTCCTGGGCCACATGTTGAATGATGAGGATAAAAAAGAAATATTCAACAGCTCCCACATCCCCTGAGCACCATCCACCCAGTTCAGAAAAGGAGGCTGGAGCTGTGGAGGACAATGCGTGTGTCTGTGAAATAACAGGATGTGTGCACGCAATTGGACTATAATTGCATTGTAATGTATATGCACAGGGGAGAGAGGTGGAAGGAATTGACATTGCGTTGGCAACCTTAATTCTAATATTTCCTAATTCTTGAGCATTTTGCTTTGACTAAATAACACTTTCATTTTTTTGTAAGATAAATATGAAAGCAGGTTGGCAATGCAAAATTTTTCCTCTGAAGTATTTCCAATGCAGTATTTCAGTATTTAAATAGATCCAATATATCAGCATCTGGAAATAGAATGAGAATTTTTGTTTAGACGCTGATTAAAATGTTAAATTTTCCTTTTCAGTTGTTGGATTTACAGGTTTTCTTCTTCCTCCCCCGTTCTCATTTTCATTGCTTTTTAATTTTAAAAAGCTAGAAAAAAGTTTTTTAAAAAGTGTAGGAAAGCAAGGGACATTTGTTTTCAGTGGGAACGTGTGAAGAAAAATAAAAAAAAGCAAAGTAAGAGAAAGCAGGACTTCCCTGTGATGTGCTAGCAAAATAACCTCAGGACCTCATGTGAGAGAAGGGAAATGGTTATTTTCAACAGTTTATCATTCAACTAAACCTGAAAGGAATTTCACTGCACTAGGGAAAGGCACTTTCCTGGCCCCTGCACTGACCTGCTGCTGAACTGGAAATGCCTGCTGCAAACAATGAGGGCATGCGAACTTTTCAAGAAGGTGTTGGGAATATTTTATAATAGGAAGTGTGATGCAACCTCCATATTGGGGGGTCACTACTAGCACCCTCTCTAATTATTAGTTCTGCCCCTGCTCCGCTGCCCTGCAGAGGTGCTGTCCTTCTTCATAGAGAATCCAGGGCTTTCCCGTGTGACAGATATTCTTTTGTGATAATATTATTTACTTTAATTTTATTTTTAATATATTTACGGTTATTATACTTGGTTTAGTAACTAGCTCCTCTTCTCCTTCCTGTACCCTGATATTCCCCTGCTCTATGGGGCAGTGTCACACACCGAGGGGCAGGTGTCATTAATCCAGTATTTCTTCTGCACTTACCTGAGCAATTCACACCAGCATCATTGTCGTGTGAGCACTGAGAGGCCCCCAGGGCAGTAACAGGGCAATACCCCAAGTGGGGTTCAGTTCCTTTACAGTGAAATGTGTCTGTCCAGACAGAGCCAGTGCCCTTCCCAAAATACCCTTCTCCCGGAGCCGATACAGCGAATCCACAGCCAAGCTGATGACAGAGAACATTGGCATCTGGTAAATCCCAGCGTGAGTCACAGACGGTTCTCCAGGCACCAAGAACCTGGATCTCCACTCTCCCTGAGCAGTTTGAGCTGCCGTTCACCAGCCGGAATCCTGTGTGCCCTGGGGAGAAGTGAAAAGATGTTTAGAATAGGAGCCTTGGAGCTAATTAATACCAAATAGTTAAAGAAAGGGAAGTCAGGGGGGGATTTGATCCATTTCTAATTACCTTGGATCATTTGGGTTTTACCAGAAGCTGATGCCAACCCTATTATTCTAGCTCACTACAAAATGAGAACTTATTTTTCTGCATCCTAATCTGGAATATACATCACTGGGTGTTTAAAGATTTTGCACTGAATTCTTACGTGAGCATATGGCTCCTGCATCGTTGGCATGTGAGCATGTCTGACTGATGTTCAGTATCCTGGGACAGTAAGCACGGTGTGACTCATTCCCCTCACACTGGAGTTTTTCAGTCCAGATTGGT
>ML676621.1:571-15482 GCA_007922155.1 Mesoclemmys tuberculata
CCCCCCCCCCAGTGCAGCCGGAGGAGCCAACGATCTTCCACCTGGGCTGGTGAGTGCTTTTCCCCCTGCGCCCCTGCCTGGCTTGGCTCCCCTGTCTTTTCCCCTCTGCTGGTGCCCTCCTCCCCTGCTTCCAGCCTAGCGGGGAGGAGCGGTCACCCCCCTTCCCCCTCCTTCCCCTTCTTACCCCATCCCTTCCCCTCCCTTTTCCACTCCCCTCCCCCCATATTCTCCCTCCCTTTCCTTTACCCCCCTCCCCTAACGAACTGTTCCCACCCCTTCCCAAGATGGCGGGTGTGCCTGGGGCCGGGCCCCCCCCCATAGACACTCCTGCCCCTCCCTCCCACCCTGAAGCCCCGTCCCTGCCCTCAACAACCGGTCCTCCTGCCCCCGCTGAGCCGCCGGGAGTTATTCCCCAGGAGCGGGCGGAGGACGATTCTGGCGGGGACACCAGGGACTCTGCTGCCACCACGGCTCCTGCCCCCCCTAATCTGGGGGGGGGCGCTCCCTCGGTCGGGAGGAAAAATCAGGGGGGCAAAAAGAAGGGCAAAGGCCCCGCCAAAAAGACACCATCTCCTGTGGCTGGGGCCTCTCCTCCTCTCCCTCTACCCTCTCCCGCTATCCCTTCCACCAGCTCTGGGGGTGGCGGCACCCCCAGGGTGTACGCCCAGGTGGCCGCGGGCCCCCCGCCGGCCGCCGCTAAGACACCCGCCCCGACCACCGCCTCCAGCACCATCTCAGGTGGCCGGGGCCCCTTCTCCACCCTTACCAGGAGGCATGGGGTCCGGTGCCTCCTGGTGCCTGCCTCGCCCCACGTGGAGACCTACGTGCGGGCGATGGCGCGGGTGGTGGGGTCCGCGGCCGTGGTGGCGGCCTCCCGTATGTATGGCAAGGTGGTCTTCTTCCTTGCCTCGGAGGCCGCCGCCCAGGAGGCGGTGGAGACGGGCCTGGCGGTGGGGGGCATCCACGTCCCCGTGGAGCCCCTGGAGGACCTGGGCGTACGGGTGGTTTTGTCCTCCGTTCCGCCCTTCCTCCCCAATGCCGCCCTTCTGCCTATCCTTGCCTCCCTGGGGAAGCCCCTCTCCACCATCAGCCCGCTTCCCCTCGGCTGCAAGGACCCCGCCCTCTGCCACGTCCTCTCGTTCCGCCGGCAGGTACAGCTCCAGCTGCTGCCGGCGGTGGCGCGTGGCGGAGAGGCGCTCGAGGGGTCATTTCTGGTGCCCCATCAAGGGGCCCAGTACCGGGTCCACTACACCACGGGGGAGGCCCGGTGCTACCTCTGCCGGGCGGCGGGGCACGTTCGGAGGGACTGCCCCCTGGCCCGGCAAGGAGGGAGGCCCGGGACCCCCGGGACCCAGGAGGGCGCCAGCCAGACCATCGGCGGCGCCCCCAGCAGCCGGCCGGTCCCTGTGGCCGCCCCCCCTCTGCCGGCAGTTGTCACCTGCGCCCGGGCCCCGGGGGCGCCCCCCCCGGCTCGCCCGGGCGAGCTGACGGGCCCCGCTGACGCCCGGAGCAGTCCAGCGGGGCCTGTGGAGGGGTGGGAGCCAGGGTCGGGCACCGGAGGGGGCATGCCCCGGGGGGAGGCGTCTCCTTCCCTTGCTGCCCCACCTCCACTTCCCCACACCCTGACTCCTGGCCTCTTGCCCCCCGCCTCTGCCCCCGCTGCCCGACCCTCCACCTTGGAGGGTTGGGTGCTCGTGCAGGGTCGGCGCTGGAAGTGCAAGGCCGGAGCCCAGCCCCCCCTCCCGCCAATGGCCGAGGGGAGCGAGAGCCCCCGCAAGGCCAAGCGGAGGGGGGCTCCTGAGGCCAGGCCTGCCGCCGCGCCCCCTGCCGGAGCCCAGCGGGTGGCCCCGACCGAGGAAGTCGTGGTGGCGGACGAGGGCAATACCATCGCCCCCCTGGAGTCCCCGATAGAAGAGTCCTCGCCCGGAGCCCCCCCAGCCGCCATGCCACCTAAACCCCCCGCTGGAGCCGGAGAGGCCCTCGGGGTGGCAGGGGGGGCTTTCTTCTCCTCCTTAATGGAGGAGATAGACTCCCTAGGGTTGACCCCAGCCTGCCCGGGGGAGGACGACCCTGCCCCCTGTATGGGGGGCCTAGGGCAGGACATCCCCGAACTGCTTCTTCCCTCCCTCCCCTTCCCATCCTCAGTTGCCTCCCCTGCCCCCACCACCGAGGCCCCCCTCTGTCCCTCTATCCTCCACGCTGGGGAGGTGGGGCCCATCACCGCAGCCCCCAAGGAGCCGGCGGGGGCCAAAACGCCGAGCCCCGGGCCACCAGATGCCCCGCCCCTGGTTCTGGGCCAGCTGATCTCCCTCCCCCCTGAAATCTGCTTAGCTGTCCCCTCATGGGGCACTAAAACGGGGGGTGCTGTGACCCTAGAGTTAGACCCCCCAGACAACACTCAACCCCTTCCCCCCCCCCCCTCAGCCTCTGGCCCCAGCCAAGAGGCCGCATACCCCGCTAACCCGGCCGTTCTGGCTGAGGGCCCCACCCCCAATCCTGACCCTGACCCCCTTCCTGCCCCTCCCCCTGACCCCTCCCTTACCCCAACTCCTGATCCCCTCCCCGCTCTCAACCTCTCCCCTGCCCTCACCCCTCCCGTCCCCGTACCTTCTCCCCCCCACCCCTCTGCCTATACATCTGCCGCCCCTGGGGTTGTCTCTTTCCCCCTAAAGAGCTCCCAGGAGGCGGCTTTTGATTTCAGCACTCCCAGCCCACTCGGGGCTGCTGTCTTCCCTCTGCCGCCGCCATCCCCCCCAGCCCCCGCCCCAATAGACCAGGGGGCCGCTGCGGGGGCCGAGCCGGAGGACGACCCCTCCGTGGCGCTGCGTGAGGAGCTGCGCACCTTTCTCCGGGACACGCGTGGTGCCCGGAACCGGGTGCAGCTCGCTCTGCAGCGCTGGGGGGACTTCCACCGCGTCCTCCGGGCCGTGAGGGCCATTATGAAGGAGGGGAAAGGGACCGGGCGGCAGGACGCGGCGGCCTACCAACGGGCCCGCAGCTTCCGTGATGCCCTTAAAATCTATGGTACCGGCCATGGGCTGCTGCGGAGCCCGACGAGGACCGCTGGCGCTCCTGCCCACCAGGATCCACCCCAGCCCTCCTCGTAATGCCTTTCAACATCTGCACATTAAACACGAGGGGCTGCAGGACGGGTCTCCGCAGGAACCAGGTGCTCTGCTCTCCTTCGGGAGGGGGGGTACTCTGTAGCGTTCCTGCAGGAGACCCACACAGACCCGGCCGCCGAGGCCAGCTGGCGGCTGGAGTGGGGAGACGGGGTGCACCTTAGTCATCTCTCCGCCCGCGCGGGCGGAGTGGCCACCCTGTTCTCCCCTGACCTGCAGCCCGAGGTGCTGGGGATTGCCGAGGTCGTGCCGGGCCGCCTGCTGCACCTCCGGGTCCGCGTGGAGGGGCTGGCGTTGAATCTCGTCAACGTCTACGCCCCGACCGCGGGCCCGGAGCGGGTGCGGTTCTTCCAGCAGGCGGCTGCCTTCCTCGGCACACTGGATCCGCAAGAATGCCTGGTCCTGGGCGGGGATTTTAACACCACCCTCGAAGAGCGGGACCGCACGGGGACCGAGCCGTGCCCGGCCGCCAGGGACGTCCTCAGGGAGATCATTGACCATCACTCCCTGGTGGATGTCTGGCGCGACCACCACCCGGACGACAACGTCACCTTTACTTTTGTCCGGGTGGGGGAAGACCGGTCGCGCCACTCCCGGTTGGACCATATTTACATCTCTAGGCACCACCTTGCCCGGGCCCACTCCTCCAGCGTCCGGCCGGCCCCGTTCTCGGATCACCACATGGTGACCGTGACGGCCTCTCTCACTGCGGAGAGGCCGGGGCCGGCCTACTGGCATTTTAACAACAGCCTGCTGGGGGACGTGGGCTTCGTGGCGTCCTTCCGGGAGTTCTGGCTGGCCTGGCGGGGGCAGAGGGGCGCCTTTCCCTCGGCGCGGCGATGGTGGGATGTGGGGAAGGTGCGCGCCCGGCTCTTCTGCCGTGACTACACTCGGGGGGCCAGCCGGCGGCGGGATGTGGGGATAGAGCAGTTGGAGCGGGAGGTCTTGGAGCTGGAGAGGCGACTGGCCGCCAGCCCCGATGATCCGTCCCTCTGTGGAGCGTGCCGGGAGAAGCGGGAGGAGCTTAGAGCCCTCGAGGACCTCCGAGCCCGAGGTGCCTTTGTCCGGTCCCGCATCCGTCTCCTTCGGGAGATGGATCGCGGCTCCCGCTTCTTCTACGCCCTGGAGAAAAAGAGGGGGGCCCGGAAGCATGTCATCTGCCTCCTGGCTGCTGACGGCACCCCCCTCACGGACCCGGAGGAGATGCGTGGAAGGGCCAGGGCCTTCTACGCAGACCTTTTCTCCCCGGAGCCGACCGATGTCGCCGCCTGCAGGGTGCTCTGGAACGAACTTCCCGCGGTCAGCACGGGCGACCGGGACCGGCTGGAGAAACCTCTCACTCTGGCCGAGTTCTCGGAAGCCCTCCGCCTCATGCCCACCAATAAATCCCCGGGCATGGACGGGCTGACTGCGGAGTTCTACCGCGTGTTTTGGGACGTCCTCGGCCCGGACCTCGTCACCGTCTGGGCCGAGTCCGAGGCTAGCGGAGTGCTCCCCCTGTCGTGCAGGCGGGCAGTGCTCGCCCTCCTGCCGAAGAAGGGGGACCTCCGCGACCTCCGGAACTGGCGTCCCCTCTCGCTCCTCGGCACGGACTACAAAATAGTGGCTAGGGCCGTCTCGCTGCGGCTGAAGTCCGTGCTGCAGGACGTGGTCCACCCCGACCAGACCTACACTGTCCCGGGCCGCACCATCTTTAACAATCTGTATCTGGTCCGGGACCTTTTAGAACTGGCGTGTAGGGATGGTCTGTCGTTCGCCCTCCTGTCCCTGGACCAGGAGAAGGCGTTCGACCGGATGGACCACGGGTATCTCCTGGGCACCCTGCAGGCGTTCGGCTTCGGACCCCGTTTTGTGGGATTTCTCCGGGTGCTGTACGCCTCCGCAGAGTGCTTGGTCAAGCTCAACTGGACCCTGACCGAACCGGTCAGCTTCGGGCGCGGAGTACGCCAAGGCTGTCCGCTGTCCGGCCAGCTGTACGCTCTGGCCATTGAGCCCTTTCTCCGTCTCCTCCGCCGGAGGTTGACGGGCTTGGTGCTCCGTGAGCCAGAGCTGAGGCTGGTGCTGTCGGCGTACGCCGATGACGTGCTCCTCGTGGTCCAGGACCCGGGCGACCTGGCGCGGCTGGAGGACTGCCTGGCCGTCTACTCGGCAGCCTCCTCCGCCCGGGTCAACTGGGCCAAGAGCTCTGCCCTGACGGTAGGGGCCGGATGGCAGGCGAGCTCCCTCCCACCCGCGCTTCAAGCCATCCGGTGGAGCGCGGGTCCACTGCTCTATCTGGGCGTTTACTTCTCCGCCACCCATCCCTCCCCAGCAGAGAACTGGCAGGATTTGGAGGGCAGGGTGTCTGGGCGGCTGCGGAGATGGACAGGACTGCTCCGGTGCCTCTCCCTCCGGGGGAGGGCACTGGTGATCAACCAGCTCGTCCTGTCCATGCTCTGGCACCGGCTCAACACCCTGGTCTCGACCCCGAGTTTCCTGGCCTACCTCCAGAAGACAGTTCTGGAGTTCTTTTGGCCAGGACTGCACTGGGTCTCTGCAGGGATTCTGAGTCTTCCCCTGGAGGAGGGCGGGCAGGGCCTGTGCTGCATCCGCAGCCAGGTCCACACCTTCCGCCTCCAGGCCCTGCAGAGACTCCTCTATGGTGCAGGTAGTCCGGCGTGGAGCCACTTGGCGCGCGTCTTCCTCCGCCGCTTCCGAGGGCTCCGATACGACCGGCAGCTCTTTTTTCTCCACCCGAGAGGTCTTCCGCGAGACCTCTCCGAGCTGCCGGTCTTCTACCAGGACCTCCTCCGGACCTGGAGGCTCCTCTCGGCCTCCAGGCCCCTTGCGGTCACCGAGGGGGAGGACCTCCTCGCGGAGCCCCTGCTACACAACCCCCAGCTGCGTGTGCAGGTGGCGGAGGCCCCCTCGGTGCAACGGCGGTTGGTCCTGGCAGGAGTCACCAGGGTCGGAGATCTCCTGGACTACGCCCGGGGGGCCTGGGTGGACCCCCATGCGCTGGCTCGGCGTATGGGGCTCTCCACCCCTCGAACCCCCCGACGCGTACTCCAGGAGGTGAAGGCAGCCTTGCCCCCCACGGCTTTGACGTACCTCGAGCGGGTCCTGCAGGAGGGTTCTCCCCGCCCCCCCCTCAGCCCGAGCCCTCCGGTGCTTACCATCGAGCCTCAGCCCCGCGACCCCCCACGGCCCCCCCATCCTCATGCCCCAAGCCGGCTGCTTGACCTGCAGCCGGCCCTCTTCCAGACCGCGCCTAGGGAACACCTGTACACGCTCGTGCTCCACACCCTTCACTTCCTCGCCCTCACGTCCCGCCCAGACACCAAGTGGCGGGACCTCCTACCATCCTTGGAGGGCGAGGATCCCCGGTGGGCCAGTCTGTATTCCACCTTGACCCCGCGGCCCGCCGGGGACATCAGTTGGCGGCTCCTTCACGGAGCCGTGAGCACGGGCGTGTACTTGGCGCGGTTCACCTCCCTCCCTGACACCTGCCCCTTCTGCGGCGTGAGGGAGACCCTGGCGCACGTGTACCTGGAGTGCGCCAGGTTGCAGCCCCTCTTCCGGCTCCTCCAGAACCTCCTGCTGAGGTTCTGGCTGCACTTTTCCCCGCACCTGTTCATCCACGCACACCCCATCCGTGGCCCCACGAAGTCGCGGGACCTCCTCGTCAACCTCCTCCTAGCCCTGGCCAAAGTAACCATCTATAAGACCAGAGAGAGGAGGTTGGCAGGGGGGGCTCCCAGCGACTGTGGGGCCTATTTCCGTTCCCTGGTCAACTCACGTCTCCGGGCAGAGTTCCTCTGGGCTGCGTCCGCTGGCTCCCTGGACACCTTCGAGGAGCAGTGGGCGCAGTCTGGGGTTCTCTGCTCGGTGTCCCCTTCTGGCTCTCTCCTTTTAAACCTGTGACCCCCACGCCCTTTCCTGTTTTTTCATCTGTTGTCCCCCGTAATTAGTTGGACCTGGGTCCAGTGGCTCCGCCCCTAGGCTGGGGGGGGGAGCCTGTAGCGGTGGGTGGGCTTGCGCCCACCCACCTACCCCAGCTTCCAAATAGAAGCACTCTGGCAAAGCCGTCAGGCCTGGCCCTGTCACACCATCCATTCTGGCCATGCCAAATGGCATTAGAACACAGTTGGGTAAAAAACAAAAACAACCCCAAAAACAAAAAACAGCAGTCTTCAAAATTTGGGTTTTATATTTTTAGACTAGAGCAAAGCCCATAGAAGCATACTTCTTGCCAGAAGAATGCTAAACAGTTTCCATGGCCACTGTAGATGGCATGAACCAGCAAATAAACTCATTTTTAAATCTGCTATCCAGAAAAGTGAGGAGACAGATGCTGTAGCATGGTACTGCTGAGACCCAGTCTAAACAAACAAATAGGAAAAAATGGTTAATATTGTTACTATTTTTCTTTTTACTTATGCAAAATTGATAAAATTTTAGATGCGAAGTTCACTTGTGAACATAACAGGAAAGCTATAATAATACTGACAGTGTACAATTAGATGGGAAAACAAGAGCAGGCATAAGAATGCAAACATTTCTGTGAAAGAGAACTGCACCATTTTAATTGTAAAGACAGAAATCTTATTAGCTCTTTTTGAGAATAAAAGGACAGATCATCCCTTAACACACACCTTAAATGCAATGTTTCCTCCCAGACATGCAACAGATTTATGATATCCAGGTGCTTCCATTTACATTTAGCATAACACATTGATTGGATTATGACTACACAAAAGTGCATGAGACACATTCATCACCATCAATTTATGGCCCTGTTGACATTCCTCAATACTGCTCCAGATCTCATTTATTTTCACCCCACGTCCATCAATTTTTCTGTGTGGTCGCATCTTTAACTCAGGAGGAGGAGTATCACTTAGTATCACGTCCTGGAGCACCTAGGTTTTCCTTGAATATTCCTTTGAAATATTTATTAGGCCTAAATTTGCTTAGTTTATAAGAGGAAGAGAACAAAGGCCAAATTGGTATAGTTTGCAGAGTATTGATCAGATATTCAGGGAGAAAATACAGAAATAAGTGATTCAGAACTCAGGCCTCAAAGAGAACACATCTTACTCTGTAGATAGGTAACCTTTTATCTTAATCTTAGATTACTGCTGCTATAAAGCTGAGTTCTGAAAGAAAGAAAGAAAGAAAAAGAATTTTTGTTTTAGAAGAATTCTGGAGAAGGGAAAGAGTTGACAGAAAAGCATCATAAAAGAGAAACTGGAGAGCATATCAATAACCTCAACTTTCATTCCTGAAGAATAATAGGTGCCAAAAGCCATGGTAACGGAGAGGAGCTGAAGTTCTTGACAGAAAATGTGTCAACAGGAATAGTGTATTAGCCAGTAAACAAAGTGATAGTCAGGGAAAAAGAATTACAACGCAGTTAAACATCTGCTTGAGAGGTGAAGTGGTATCACAAGGCATCTTTTGGGTTAGTGGTTGTGTTACAGACACTATTGACTCATCTTCAGGTCTTTTAATGACACTAAGCAACTACATTGAGTGCGATTTAAACTCATTTTGTTTGGGTTGTTCCAAGTTAGATGTTTAATTAATTAGCAATACACAGAATAGTTAAATTACAGTTCTTCATGACATTGCCACTACAGAGCCATACATATAGGAGTTAAATGCCTATTTATATGGTTACAGAAACTAACTATAGTTTGAAATCAGGGAGAAGGCATATAGGTGTATCCATAGATCAAGGCTGTAAATACTCTGTACCCCCAACTGAGCCTCAGTTCCTCTGTCCACCAGCTAGAGAGTCCATGAAGCTATCCTCTTCCCTTTTTCTGCCACATACAAAAAGACACAGCTATGTTCAAATTAACAGATTTATAATTTCCATTTCCTCTCATCCCACAAATACCGAGGAAGTTTCAACAGGATAGAGCCACAGTAATCTCAGTCATGCCACCCAAGACCCACTAGGCCAAATTCTCAGAGCTTCTGTCTTATAGTCATACTGGAGAGGCAAGGTTACACATCATGAATGGCAAAGAGCCATTAACTACTACTTATGCTTTATAATTATTTATTTATTATTTGAATTACCAGATAGAGTCTAGGAGCACTAGCCATAGACCAGGACCCATTGTGATACGCAATGCACAAACACAGAAAAACATAGTTACTTACCAGTAACTGTTGTTCTTCGAGATGTGTTGCTCATATCCATTCCACTTAGGTGTGTGCGCGCCCTCGTGCACAGCTCTCCGGAGAACTTTTCCTAGCAGCCCCTGCAGGGGCCGGTCCCAGCGCCCCCTGGAGTACCGCCATTATGCAGCGGTATATATAGCGTGACCGGCCCCTCCCCTCCTCAGTCCCTTCTTTCTGCCGACTCCGACAGCGGGGACGGAGGGTGGGTGTGGAATGGATATGAGCAACACATCTCGAAGAACAACAGTTACTGGTAAGTAACTATGTTTTCTCCTTCGAGTGATTGCTCATATGCATTCCACTTAGGTGATTAACAAGCCATACCTGGAGGTGGGTAGGAGTCAACGGCGAGCTGCCCTCAGTACGGCTCTGCCGACTCGCGTGTCATCCCTTGACTGCTGGACGACAGCGTAGTGCGCAGCAAAGGTATGCACCGAGGACCAGGTGGCAGCCCTGCAGATGTCCTCTAGGGGAACCCTCTCCAGAAAAGCCACCGACGCGGCCTGGGCCCTCGTCGAGTGCGCCGTCACCACTCCTGGAACCTGGACACCTGCACGCTCGTAGCAGAGCCGGATGCAGGCGGTGATCCACTGGGCGGAGACCGGGGAGCCCCTCATCCTCTCTGCCACCGCGACGAAGAGCTGCGTGGTCTTTCGGAGCGGCCTCGTCCTGTCTAGGTAGAACGCCAGCGCCCTCCTGACGTCGAGGGTGTGTAGTCTCCTCTCGTCCTCGGACCCGTGCGGTTTGGGAAAAAACACGGGGAGGAAAATATCTTGGTTACAATGGAACCGAGAGACTAGCTTAGGCAGGAACGCTGGGTGAGGCCTAAGCTGAACCTTATCCCGGAAGAACACGGTATAGGGGGGCTCCGAGGTCAAGGCTCTCAGCTCAGAGACCCTCCTAGCCGAGGTAAAGGCCACGAGGAAGGCCACCTTCCAGGATAGGATCAGCAGGGGACAGGTGGCCAAAGGCTCAAAGGGGGGCCCCGTTAGTCTATCCAGAACCAGGTTCAGATCCCAGGGAGGCACCGGGTCACGGACCTGCGGGTATAGCCTCTTGACCCCCCTGAGGAACCTCACCGACATGGGGTGGGAGAACAGGGACCGCCCCTCCAACGGCTGGTGGAACGCCGAGATGGCCGCTAGGTGCACCCTGAGGGAGGCTAGTGCCAACCCTTGTAGCCTAAGCTGCAGCAGGTAATCAAGGACCGCCTGCACGGGGGACGTACCGGGGGTTACGCCCCACGACTCCGCCCAGCAGGTGCACCTCCTCCACTTGGCCCTGTAGGCGATCTGTTGGAGGGCCTCCTGCTTCCCAACAGCACGCGTTGGACCTGCTCCGAGCAGGTTCTCTCCTCCTCCGTCAGCCAGAGAGCCTCCAGGCCATCAGGTGCAGGGAGTCCAGGTTGGGATGCAGTAGCCGGCCGTGGTCCTGGGAGAGCAGGTCCGGTCTCCTCGGGAGCTCGATCGGGGGAGCGACAGACAGGTCCAGGAGCAGGCAAAACCAGTACTGCCTCGGCCACGCCGGGGCGATCAGAATCACATCCGCTCTGTCCCTCTTGATTTTCAAGAGGACCCTGGGCAAGAGCGGGAAGGGGGGAAACGCATACAGGAGGGCCCCCGTCCATTCGAGGAGGAATGCGTCCGAAAGAGAGCCCGGCTCGCGACCCCTGAGCGAGCAGAACCTCGGGCACTTCGCGTTCTGCGCTGACGCGAAGAGGTCCAGATGGGGAACACCCCACACGCGGAAAATCCTGTCCACCACCTCTGGGTGGAGAGACCATTCGTATTGTGGTAGGAATGACCTGCTGAGGCGGTCCGCCTCGTCGTTCCTGACCCCAGGCAGGTGAGAGGCGGTTAAACAGAAATTGCATCTCACCGCCAAGTCCCAGAGTCGGAGCGCCTCCTGACACAACACCGAGGAGCGCGCCCCCCCTTGCTTGTTGATGTAATACATTGCAGTGGTATTGTCTGTTAACACCTGCACCATTCTCCCCAATAAAGAGTGGCGAAACACCTCGCATGCCAGTCTGACCGCCCTCAATTCTTTCACATTGATATGGAGGGACAATTCCCCCCGGGACCAGCGACCCTGCGTGGTCAGACCACCGGTGATATGGGCTCCCCACCCCCGGTCCGATGCGTCCGTGATCAGGGTGACCGAGGGGGTGGAGGCCCTGAAGGGAATCCCTTCCAACACAGTCCTGGGGTCCAGCCACCAAGTCAGTGACCCCAACACCCAAGGGGGCACCGTTACCACCTTGCTCAAAGCATGCCTGCTGGGCATGTAAACCCTGGACAGCCAACCTTGGAGGGGCCTGAGCCTGAGGCGGGCCAACCTCACCACATAGGTGCACGAGGCCATGTGGCCTAACAGCTGCAGGCAGTGCCTGGCTGTAGTCGTGGGGCACCTCTGAAGCTGCGATATTATCGCTGTCATGGCTTCGAACCTCGAACGTGGGAGGGAGGCTTTCGCCTGCACCGAGTCCAGGTGGGCCCCTATGAAGTCTATGCGTTGCACCGGACGCAGCGTCGACTTCTGCTCGTTTATGAGCAGCCCCAGAGCATGGCAGGTGGACTGGACGAGAGAGACCGCCTCGCACACTTGCGACCTGGTCTTGCCCCTGATTAACCAGTCGTCCAGGTAGGGGAATATCTGGACCCCCCTGCGCCGCAGGAAGGCCGCCACCACCGCCATACACTTGGTGAACACTCTGGGGGAGGAAGACAGGCCAAAGGGCAAGGCCGTGAACTGGTAGTGGCCAGCAGCTACCACAAACCTTAAGTACCGCCTGTGGGCGGGAAGGATGGAGACGTGAAAGTACGCATCCTTCAGGTCGAGGGCGGCAAACCAGTCCCCTGGGTTTAGAACGGGAATGATGGACGCTAGGGATACCATGCGGAACTTCAGCTTTCTTATGAACCTGTTGAGCCTGCGCAGGTCCAATATAGGCCTGAGGCCTCCGTTGGCCTTGGGAACGAGGAAGTACCTCGAATAGAATCCCCTCCCCACCTCGAGTGGTGGAACCACTTCTATTGCTCCTTTGACTAGGAGGGATTGAACCTCCTGAAGGAGTAATTGCTCGTGAGATGGGTCCCTGAAGAGGGACGGGGGGGGTGGGGAGTGGGGAGGGGAGGCCAGGAGCTGAAGGGCATATCCCCAGCGCACGATGCTGAGGACCCACTGGTCCGATGTTACCTCCCGCCACAGGCCGAGATACGGCTTGAGCCTGTCCAGGAAAGGCGGGGAACCCAGGGAACATGAGACGGTGCCACCCTCGGAGCCACCGTCAAAATTGTCTCTTCCCCTTAGGCCCCTGAGAGGGTCCTTTAAAGGAAGAGGAGGACGGCGGCGGGCGATCGCGCCGTCCAGAGCCCTTGGTCCTATCCCTGCCCCTTGCGGTGGGGAAGGGCCTAGGCTGCGGCCTAGACTGCTGCCGCTGACGTTGCGGCGGTTGCTGCGGCTGCTGGCGACTCTGCAGTCTAGCCGCCTGGGGCGTGTACAGGCCCAAGGAGCGCAGCGTTGCCCTCGAGTCCTTGAGAGCGTGCAGCTTCTCGTCCGTCCTCTCCGAAAAGAGGGCGGCTCCATCGAAGGGTAGGTCCTGGATGGACTGCTGCACCTCCAACGACAAGTCTGTGGACTGCAGCCACGCTGCCCGCCTCATTGCAACGGCGGAGGCCATAGCCCTGCTGGCTGTGTCTGCGGCATCCGACGCAGACTGCAGGGCCGCACTTGCCACAGACAACCCTTCCTCCAGCACCAAACCAAAGTCCACTGCCTGGTCTGGAGGGAGAGACTCCGAAAACCTCCTTAAGGAGTCCCACAGGTTCAAATTGTACCTGCCGAGGAGGGCCTGATGATTGGCCACCCTCAGCTGAAGCGCCCCAGTAGAATAGACCTTTCTACCGTAAAGGTCCAGCCTCCTGCCTTCCTTATTTTAGGGGAGGCAGTCTGAGCACCCTGCCTGTCTTTTTGGTTGGCGGCATCCACCACCAAAGTACCCGCGGCAGGGTGCGCATACAAGTACTCGTGCCCCTCGGCTGGCACGTAATACTTCTTCTCGGCGCCCTTAGAGGTCGGGGCAACCGAGGCAGGGGTCTGCCAGACTGACTTAGCCAGGCGCAGGACCCTCTCATGTACGGGAAGGGCCACCCTCGTTGGTCCCTGGGCCCCCACACGGCCGAAGAGGGGGTCCACCTCTTCCTCTAACACCTTGACCTCAAGGCCAAGGTTCAAAGCTCCTGGTGGGCTTTAAAATCAATGAGCGGGGCTCCTTGGTCTCTTACCGCCGCCTCATCCGGCGATGAGGAGTAAGATGGGCGGCGGGGCCCAGTGGAGGGGCCCTCCCCAGGGTCCTCCTCCACCTCCTCTTCCCCAGAGGAGCGGTCACCCTCCTGCACCGAAGGTGCTTGCTGAGTTTGGGTGACAGAGGCAGGGGCCGACATAGTTCCCTGCCCCATCTGAGCCGCCCACTGGGCCCATAACGGCCACTGCCAGGGTCCCTGTGGCCAGCTCAAAGGCGGCACCGGTGCCGAGGGCAAAGCCGGTGCCGCAACAGTCGGTGCCGGTGCCGGTAACAGTACTGGGTCCGGTGCCGGCTGCGGTGCCGGCTGCGGTGCCGGCTGCGGTGCCGACGACCATATACGTTCCTGACGTCGGGTCCTGGACCCCGAGTCAGGAGAACGCAGGCGGTGATGACGCCGGGAAGGAGCGCTCCGAGACCCGCCACGCGACGATCTCGAGGAGCGACTCCGACTTCGGTGCCGACGAGGCGACGCCGAAGAAGAAGGCGACCGGTACCGGGAAGTCTTTCGCCGCTTTGATGCTGGGGAGCGGTGCCGAGAACGCCGTCTCGGTGCCGAGTCAGAACTCGACGACGAGGAGAGGTGCCGCGACGAAGAGCGACGTCCGGAGCGGTGCCGGGACCTGGAGCGGTGCCGGGAACGGTGCCGCGACGCGTCGTCCGAGGACGAAGATGGAGAGGAGCTTCCGAGCTCGACTCTCCTGCGTCGGGTGGTGGGCGGCCTGTCCACCGGTGCCGGGGCCGCCCACCCTTCGGGGCCCCCCATCGCGGGTTTGCCCCGGGAAACGGGCCCTGGCTCTCTCCGGTGAGAGAGTGCCGGAGGCGTAGGCAGCTCCAACAAAGCCTGAGCCGCCTCGATAGCCTCCGGCGTCGAAGGGTCCCGTATAGGGGGTCCCCCACTTCCAGGAGTCGGGGGAGCCTCCCTAGTAAGTGTCGGTGCCGGGGCCGGTGCCGGAGCAGGGGCCGGTGCCGGAGCAGATGCCGGCGGCACGTCCATGAGGAGGAGCACCTCCGAACTCGACCCCGGCCGCTCCTGCGGTGCGGGGGAGCGCTGCAAGCGTGGATGGCGCTTCTTCCTCTTCGGCACCGAGACCCCCGGTGCCGGAGGCGCACTCTGCACCGAAGACACACTCGGTGCCGGAGTAGTCCGCGATGGCTCGGACGCCGGGCTTAAAGCGGACTCCATCAGAAAAGCCCTAAGCCTCACTTCACGCTCCCTCTGAGTCCGAGGCTTAAAGGACTTACAGATACTGCACCGATCTCTACGGTGCAGTTCCCCCAAACACCGCAAACAACGGTCATGGGGGTCGCT
>VOCS01051717.1:0-13745 GCA_007922155.1 Mesoclemmys tuberculata
CTATGAGTCTATGAGTCTAAAACATTCACTTTTGGGGAGGAAATTTTCAAAGCCCATGGGTTGCTTTTATTTTGGATGTGGTTGGTTTTTCTTTTGTTTTCTTTTTTTAATTGTAAGCAAAAGAGTTGCGAGCTATCTTACAAACAAGGAGAATTGGAAATACATTTTCCCAATGCAAGAAAATTTCTGCAAGCTTTCTCTGAACAGTTATAGCATAGAAACATTTTGGGGTAGTGTGACAGGGTGCTGGCTGAAAACTTAAGGCTCAGTCAGGCCTCTGCCACTGGACCCTTAACTGGCAGCTCTTTTTTCTCCACCCGAGGGGTCTTCCACAAGAGCTCTCCAAGCTGCCAATCTTCTACCAAGACCTTCTCTGGATCTGGAGGCTGGTCTTTGCAACCAGGTCTGAGGCGGCTGCCTAGGGGATGGATCTCCTCGTGGAGCCCTTGCTACACAATGCCCATCTTAGTGTGCAGGGGGCAGAGTCCTACTCAGTGCACCAGTGGCTGGTCCTGGCAGGTGTCACTAAGATCAGAGACCTCCTGGACTACGATCAGGGGGACTGGGTGGATTCCCAAGAGCTGGGGTGGTGCATGGGACTCTCCCCCCTTTGAACCTCCCGGCACATACTCCAGGAGGTGAGGGTAGCCTGGCCTCCCACTGCTTGGGCCTACCTCAAGCAAGTCCTGAAAGAGGGTGCTTTCCACCCACCCCTCACTCTGGGCCCTCCGGACCTCTTCGTTGGGACCCCGCCCTGCAAGCTCCCCTCCTGACCACCTCCTCCGCACACCCTGAGCCAGCTGCAGGACCTGCAGCCAGCGTGTCTCCGAACCGCGCTAGGGATGCATTTCCGCACACTCGTGCTCCACACTCTCCGTTTCCTCACCCTCATGTCCCACCCTGAAACTAAGTGGCGGGACCTCTTACCAACTGTCAAGGGTGAGAGACCCCAGTGGGCCAGCCTGCATTCCACCTTGGTTCCACAGCCTGCTGGGGACATTGGCTGGCGGCTCCTCCACCCAACTGTGAGCATGGGCATGTACCTGGTGCAATTCACTCTCTATCCTGAAGCCTATCCCTTTTGTGGCATGAGGGAAACCCTGGTGCACATCTGCCTGGAGTGTGCCAGGTTGCAGCCCCTATTTCAGATCCTCCAGAACCTCCTCCTGATGTTCTGGCTGCACTTCTTCCTGCACCTTCTGATCTTTGCACACCCCATCCATGGCCCCACAAAGTTACAGGACCTCCTCGTCAACCTCCTCCTCTCCTTGGCCAAGGCAGCCATCTACAACACCAGGAAGAAGAGGGTGGCCGAAGAGTGCTCTGCGACTCTGGGGCCTCCTTCCATGCCTGCATCCACTCACATCTCAGAGCGGAGTTCCTCTGGGCTGCGTCCGCTGACTCCTTGGCTACCTTTGAAGAGCAGTGGGTGCTGTCCAGGGTCCTGTGCTCGTTGTCCCCCCTCAGGTTCCCTCCATCTTCCCCTTTGACCTTCACACCCGGCCCTGTTTTTTCATTCATTGTCCCCCATAATTAATTGAGTCCAGGTTCAGTGGCTCCTCCATCAGGCTGGGGGAAGAGGATGCCTGCCCACACCCTGAAGCTCAAATAGTACTGGACCCCTAATTAAAGGAGGATTGGAGTTGCCTGAGTGAGCCTGTGGGGCAGTGGGCCAATAGGGACTAGCTGCTAGGCTCCTTAGGCAGGTCCTATAAAGGATCACACAAAAGGAGGAAAGGGGGGATGAGTGACCAGCATGAGAGGGAGAAGCCACAATTGGAGGTGAGCTGCCCTGTGTTAGTGACTAGAACTATGTGGCCCTGGAGCCTGGACTGTGTGTGTGTATATAGATGATGATGGGTAACAGCCTGTGAATAAAAAGCACTGGTGGGGGCAGGAAGCTGAGATCTGTGGGTGGTCTGTGGGGCAGAGTACCAGAGCAGTGGGGAGGGGCCTGTGCCAACTGTTTACGGGTAGCAAATTAATATTTTGCAGGAAAATAGCCCTTTGCAAAGAGAAGTGCTTTCAGAGAAAACTCAGCTTTGATTTGGGTGTATGACAGTAATTCTGGATTCATACCAGTGGAACTCAGTTCAGAATCAGGCTTCTCGTTTCACTGAGTTTGCACCTTGTTCAGGACAGGAGTCACTGGAAGTGTTTTACAAATAGTTCCAGATTATAGAAGTTGTTTTTTTTTTTTTTTAAATGAGTAACTAGGAAATTCTATCAAAACTACATTCAGTGAATCATTGATTCCAGGGTCAGAAGGGACCCTTGTGAGCATCTAGTCAGACCTCCTGTATATCACAGAACTTCCTCAAAATAATTCCTAGAGCAGGTCTTGTAGAAAAACATCCAGTCTTGATTTTAAAATTGTCAGTAATAGTGAATCCTTAGTAAATTGTTCCAGTTGTTAATAGTGAGTGTAATGAAAACTTTATACCGTATTCTCAGTCTGAATTTGTCTAGTTTCAACTTTCAGCCATTAGATCATGTTATACCTTTCTCTGGTATATTGAAGAGCCTATTAAATATTTCTTTCATGTGTAGGTACTTAGTCACTCCTTAATTTTGTTAAACTAAATAAATTGAGCTCTTTGACTGTATCACTGTAAGGCATAATTTTTAATCCTTCAGTCATTCTTGTGGCTCTTGTCTACCGTCTCCAGTTTATCAACATCATTCTTGAATACTGGATATAGTATTCCAGCAGCAGTTGCACCAGGGCCAAATGCAGAAGTGAAATAATCTCTGTACTCCTACTCAAGATTCCCCTGTTTATACATCCCAGGATTGTATTAGCCCTTTTGGCTACCAAATCTTTTTCAGAGTCATTGCTTCTCAGGATGGAGTCTCCCATTCTATAAGTATGGCCTACATTATTTTCTCCTATATATATACATTTATATTTAGCCATATTAAAAATACATATTGTTTGCTTAGGTCATGTTATCAGGTGGCCCAAATCATTCAGTATAAGTGACGTGTCCTTTGTTATTTACTATTGCCCCAATTTTGTATCATTTATAAACTTTTTCAGTGATGATGTTATGTTTTCTTCCAGGTCATTTGTAAAAACGTTAAATTAGAGCCAAGAGTTGATCCCTGTGGGACCCAACTAGAAACACACCTGTTTGATGATTACAGTTACTTTTTGAGACCTAATAATTAACCAGCTTTTAACCCATTTAATGTATGCCATGTTAATTTTAGATATTTCTAGATTTTAAATCAAAATAGTGACAGTTCGGGGCAATTGCACCTGTATTTCTCCCTCATGATCCAGCAAGGGCACCCATTGGAGGCTCCTGGCTGTTCATCTGTCATCTCTCTTGGGCAGAGACCTACATCTGTTTCTCTTGACCGGGGTCTTTCCAGGTTGCGCAGTTCCCTGCCTACACTGTGAGATCCCCAGCAAGCCAGACTGCCTAAACTGACCTGTGTCTGCACTTTGCTTTCTCCTTAGAGGCTATGAACAGCTGTAATTGCTCATAGTTGTGAATTGCCATGTAGCCCTTTCTAAGCAATCACTTATTTAAATTCTCATTTATTCTTAAGGTGAAAGCATTAAAAACAGATTAAAATCATAGAAGAACTTACATGCATACTAAAAAAGCTTATAGAATCCTAGAATCCTAGAATATTAGAGTTGAGAGGGACCTCAGGAGGTGTCTAATCCAACCCCCTGCTCAAAGCAAGACTAGCCACAGCTAAATAATCCCAGCCATGGTTTTGTCAAGCTGCAGCTTAAAAACCTCTAAAGATGGAGATGCCACCACCTCTGAAGGTAACTAATTCCAATGCTTCACCACCGGCCTAGTGAAAAATTTTTTCCTAATGTCCAACCTAGACCTCCCCCACTGCAACTTGAGACCGTTGCTCCTTGTTCTGTCATCTGCCACCACTGAGAACAGCCTAGCTCCATCCTCCCTGGAACCCCCTTTCAGGTAGTTAAAGGCTGCTATCAAATCCCCCCTCATTCTTCTCTTCTGCAGACTGAACAGGCTTAGTTCCTTCAGCCTCTCCTCATAAGTCTTGTGCTCCAGCCCCCTTATCATTTTTGTTGCCCTCCGCTGAACTCTCTCTAACTTTTCCACATCCTTTTTATAGTGGGGGGTCCAAAACAGGACACAATACTCCAAATGCAGCCTCACCAATGCCGAATAGTGGGGAATAATCACTTCCTGTGATCGGCTGGCAATGCTCTTACTAATGCAGCCCAATATGCCATTAGCCTTCGTGGCAACCAGGGCACACTGCTGACTCATATCCAGCTTCTTATCCACTGTAACCCCCAGATCCTTTTCTGCAGAACTACTGTCTAGCTCGTCAGTCCCCAGTCTGTCGCTGTGCACAGGATTCTTCCATCCTAAGTGCAGGACTCTGCATTTGTCCTTGTTGAACTTCATCAAGTTTCTTTTGCCCCAATCCTCCAATTTGTTTAGGTCCTTCTGTATCCTATCCCTCCCTTCCAGGGTATCTACCACTCCCCCTAGCTTAGTATCATCTGCAAACTTGCTGAGAGTGCAATCTACCCCATCCTCCAGATCATTAATGAAGATGTTGAACAAAACCAGACACAGGACCGACCCCTTGGGCACTCCACTTGTGACCAGCTGCCAGCTAGACATGGAGCCATTGATCACTACTCATTGAGCCCTTTGCTCTAGCCAGTTCTCTATCCATTTTATAGTCCATTCATCCAACCCATACTTTTTTAACTTGCTTATAGGAATACTGTGGGAGACTGTATCAAAAGCTTTGCTAAAGTCAAGTTATATCACGTCCACTGCTTTCCCCACATCCACAGAGCCAGTCACCTCTTCATAGAAAGCAATCAGGTTGGTCAGGCATGACTTGCCCTTGGTGAATCCATGTTGACTGTTTCTGGTCACCTTCCTCTCTTCTAAGTGCCCTAAAATAGATTCCTTGAGAACCTGCTCCATGATTTTTCCGGGGATTGAGGTGAGGCTGACTGGTCTGTAATTCCCTGGATCTTCTTTCTTCCCTTTCTTGAAGATGGGCACCATATTTGCTTTTTTCCAGTCATCAGGGACCTCCCCCAATTGCCACAAGCTTTCAAAGATAATAGCCAATGGCTCTGAAATCACATCAGCTAAATCCTTCAGCACCCTCGGGTGCATTGCATCTGGCCCCATGGACTTGTGTATGTCCAAGCTTTCTAAATAGTCTTGGAGCTCTTCCTTCAGCACTGCAGGATGTGCACCTCCTCTCCAGTCTGTGCCGCCCAGTGCAGTAGTCTGGGAGCTGACCTTGTCTGTGAAGACAGAGGCAAAAATGGCATTGAGTACCTCAGGTTTTTCCACATCTTCTGTCACTAGGTTGTCTCCCCCATTCTGTAAGGGGCCACACTTTCCCTAATCTTCCTCTTGTTGCTAACATACCTGTAGAAAACCCTTTTTTTCCCCTTCACACCCCTTGTTAGCTGCCACCCTGTTGCTATATAGTCATTATGGTTGTAGCTAGTTATTTTAATGTTAGATGTGTTTATGTTTTATTATCATATATTAGAAGTTAAGTAGCAGCCTTGCCAAAGGAATGTACAGGAGGGTAAAAGGGCAGTAAGTCCCCCGAAGGTACCAGGAGATAGCCAACGACCACATTCCAGCAAGAAGCAGATAAGCTGTCTGCCTGCGCCATCGAGGCGCCAAGCGATCAACACATTCCTGCAAAAGCAGATAAGTGAGTTGGCTACCAGCGCCCTAGAGGCGGCAAGTGATTGGTACACGTCAGTATATGATGATGCTGCTCCTAATTGGTGCAAGATAATGTATGCATGATGTATATGATAATGCTGCTCCTAATTGGTGTAAGATAATGTATGCATGATGTAATCTGCTTGGCAACGAGCCCGTAATAAAAAGCTGCTGCACACTAAGAGCAACAGCCATTCACCCCAGAAGTTGTCTGTCTGATCACTTCAAGATTCGGCCTCCGTGAATGACTCCGTTGTGGTTAGCTAATTACCACAAGTGGTGGAGAATTGCGGTGCTCCTGATCGCTCCTCGCCGCGTGTGCTGAGCCCCGCCTGCGGGCCCCCTGATCGCTCCTCGCCGTGTGTGCTGAGCCCCGCCTGCAAGCCTGCAAGCAACCTCAGGGCCGCCGCTGCTCTCCAGTGTGCCTTCGCTTCCTGAAGGCACTCCTGACGTCCCCGTCACTCACCCCGCGCATTCGTCTCCGGACCCCTCGTGAGTATGGGGAAGGAATTCTCCAAGTTGCAAACTGAGCACGTTAGGGAACTTGGGAGGATTGTCAGGTCTACAAATTCCAGCTTAAATCCCTCTAACACCCTCCCCACCCAAACTGAACTAAAATCCCTTCTTCTTTATATTTGGCAAAATTGCCCAGCGTACCCGCAAACGGGCTCAATCAAATTAAAAGATTGGGAGAAAATTGGAAATTATCTCCATGCTGAACCACGGGCTCCGGTGGATGTCCGGCTGACGTGGAAAGTCGTCCTCCGATGTCTCTCTCTCTATGCTGAGAACTCTTCTCTGCTTTCCCTCAACCCTGCTATGCCTCAGCCTACTCCTGCTAATCCACCCCCTCCTTATAATACCGCCTCCGCTCCTCCTTCTACTGCACAACTCCCTCTGCCGTCTACACCCAACTCGTCTTTTCCTACATCGCTCCCATCTTCGTCCCCTGTTTCTGATTCCCCTTCCTCTGTTACCCCTGCTCTTTACCCTGCACTCTCTGAGCTAAATCCGCCCCCTTCTTTCCCAATCGGGGGTGCGGTGGAGCGCTCTTTTCAACAGGCAATCCTCTCCGGTGATATCCATCCGGGGGACGAGATGGCCTCTCTTTTCCCGGTGCAATATGCGGGACAAGCCAACCGCGCCGTTATAACCATACCCTTTAATATTCTAAAAAACCTTAGGGAAGCCTGCACCCTACATGGCATTACCTCGCCTTATGTCCAACAGTTGTTGGTCAATCTTTCTCACATGTATACCATGCTCCCAAATGATTGGAAGGATATTGGTCGCTTAATTCTAACGCCAGTTCAATGCCTTGTCTTTTTGTCAGACTTTCAAGCGGCATGCCGCCGCCACGCCCCTCCGGGGGTTGCGCCAACCGCCTTAAGCGGTGACGGTGACTTTTCCACTACCCCGGTCCAGGCTGCCTTAGCGGTGGCTACCCTCACTGCCTGTTCTGTAGCCGCTCTGGAAGCGTTTGGGAAGGTGGAAGACACCCGCGACGCGTCGGGCCCTTCCTTCGCCTCCATTAGTCAGGGACCTGCCGAGCCCTATGCAGAGTTTATCTCTAAACTGCAAATTGCTATCAAAAGAGAAATATCCCATCCCGTCGCTCAAACTGAACTCCTCTTAAAATTGGCCTTTGAAAAGGCCAACAAAGATTGCCAAACGGCCCTTCTGGCCATTAGAGCATCTCCGGATGCCAGCATTGCCGATTATCTTAAGGCTTGCCGTCATATAGGCACTACTACTTATAATATGAGTATGCTTGCTGACGCCCTTGCTGCCACTCAAACCCGAAAACCCCCTTCAGGCAACTGTTTTAATTGCGGCAAACCTGGCCATTTCAAGGCTCAGTGCCGAGCCCCGGGCGGAGGTGCTGCCACCCCCGGGGACAATGCATCCAATACGCCACGCACTCGGTGCCCAAAATGCCAAAAGGGTTATCATTGGGCGCGCGAATGCCGCAACAACCCGCAGCCCAAACCCAGTTACCCTCAGGGAAACTAAATAAGGGGCTAGCAACCAGCCCCGCATCAAAGGTTGCCTCTTTTCCCTTCACAGTTGCGAAGGACCTCCCCTTCGAATCAGGGGAGCCACTAGCTATTGTGGTCAAGTCCCTCTCCCCCGACGAGTCACCTTCCCCTCCCCTACCAGGTGACCGCGCAAATTTGCTTCAGGCCATCATTCTGCAGGCTGCTGAGGCTGTTACAATGGACCCTCCTGGCATTGCTCACTTCATACCCCTTAATTTACAGACCTGTCAGCTGCCTCCTGCCCTCCCTCTCCTAGCTTTTCCCCATCGAGACTTGGTCTGCCAAGGCGTCATGGCGGCTCCTTTCCTCCTGGACCCCGGGGATTTCTCTAGTGTTTCCCTAGTTTGTATTCCCACCTCTCCGGTCACCATTAGCAAGGGACAGCACGTCGCTACAGTCGTTCCTGTGGCTCTCGAACCATACCCCCTCGGTCTCTCTGAATATTCCTCCTTAAGCCCGCCCACTGCACATCCTTTTAGCCTTTTCCTAACCCAACCCCTGTTAGAGTACAAGCCACTCTGCGTTTTCCTTATAGAGGGTCGTCCATTTTCTGGTCTTTTAGATACGGGCGCTGACGTTTCGGTTATCCGTCAAGCGGAGTGGCCCTCTGAGTGGCCCACTACCTCGTGCCCTGCAGTGCGCGGCGTGGGTGGAATCCAAGAATCCCGGGTGAGTTCTCGGTGGCTCCTTGTTACCCACCAGGAATCCTCCACTCAGGCCCGGGTACGTCCAGTCATCTTACCACTTCACATTAATCTTTGGGGTCGGGATATTTTATCCCAGTTCAAGGCTTCGTTATCCTTTTCCTAATATGAATACTAATTCTTCCTCAGACTATAAGAATCCGTGGAAAACCCTTGACAATTATTATAACTTGGAATTGTTACAAGGACAGCTTGTCTTTGTGTTAGGTGTCATAGTGTTTTTGCTTTTACTCATTTGCTGGAAA
The DNA here is from genome assembly GCA_007922155.1 of Mesoclemmys tuberculata. NCBI lineage: Eukaryota > Metazoa > Chordata > Testudines > Chelidae > Mesoclemmys > Mesoclemmys tuberculata. The sequence goes on from VOCS01051717.1 coordinate 8,706, forward strand.
CCTCGGTTGTAAAAGCGAAACCATTATGTTTGCGCTTTCCCTATCCCTTTTAGACCCTACCCCTGTCTGGGTGGACCAATGGCCCCTGCCATCTGAAAAACTGCAGGCTTTACATACACTGGTCCAGCAACAACTGGATAGGGGTCACTTAGAATCTTCTACTAGCCCCTATAATACCCCAGTGTTTGTAATAAAAAAGAAATCAGGAAAGTGGAGGCTACTCCAGGACCTCCGAGCGGTCAATAAACTCATTAGACCCATGGGAACCCTGCAGACTGGTCTGCCAAGCCTGGCCGCAGTCCCACGAACCCATTCCCTCATAGTTATGGACCTCCAGGATGCCTTCTTTTCTATTCCTCTTGCACCAAAAGACCGTATGCTTTTTGCCTTTACTGTCCCTGTCCTTAATCAGGAGCATCCAGCTACTAGATATCAATGGTGTACCCTTCCTCAAGGGATGCTCAATTCTCCCACTATGTGCCAGCATTTTGTTCACGAGATACTGGTACCACTCAGGGCTAAGTATCCCCAGATTTCTATCGTCCACTATATGGATGACATCCTTCTTCATGCAAACCTACCTTCCTGTCACCTCTTAGAAATAGCATTAGAGACCCAAGCTTGGCTAGCTTCTAAATGTCTGGTGGTGGCTCAGGAAAAAATTCAGCTTCAGGACCCCTATATTTTTCTAGGTCATAAAATACTCAATGCCACTGTTCAACCACTTCTCCCAGAATTGCAGCTCCCTCAAACCACTACCTTAGTGCATTTGCAGCAATATCTGGGGGCGGTGAATTGGGCCCGATCGGCCCTATCCATCACCACTGCTCAACTCAGCCCACTCATGGCTGCACTTAAGGGCCATGATAGCCCAGCCAGCCCTGTCAATTTGAGCTCCGCTCAAATGAGGGTGGTTGAGGAAATAAATCAAGCTCTTCGCTCCTGCACGCTTGATCGGTGTCTCCCTAACACCCCCTTACGCTTACTTATTTTAAATACTCCCCCTCCTCCCACAGCTGTCCTCGTCCAGCTGGGGGAGGATGCCAAATCTCTGTTGTTCATTGAATGGTTACACCTCCCTCACACCCCTAGGGCTACCCTTACCCCCAGAGATGCCCTGTTTTCTCAACTTATTGTTAAAGCCCGCCTTCGTTCCCTTGCCATCTTAGGAATCGAATTGACGGCTATTTACTCCCCAATTCCCCTAAAGGATTGGGAAGCCCTCTTTCGGGTCTCCCCCTATCTCCAGGACGCCTTAGCTGCCTGGTGCGGTGAAATTCTCTATCATGTGCCGTTAGACCCACGGCTTTCTTTACTTCGTACTATTCCGTTTCGCCTGCATAGCTCTCTCTCTGAGTCACCCTTACCTAATGCCCTCACTGTCTTCACCGATGGGTCTCGCTCTCATGGAGCATGCGTAGCCAAAATAGAGGGAGACTGGCTACACCTTCGCTCCCCCTCTTACTCCTCGGCTCAAAGAAACGAACTGGCTGCCATCATCCTTGCCTTTTCCCGGTTTTCCCATGCTCCCATCAATGTGATCTCCGATTCTCTCTATGCTGTACAAATTGTAAAGCTTATCTTTAACTCCTATTTATCTCCTGCCTTAGATGAACAACTGTACACACTCTTTCTTTCATTACAAACCTTAATAGCCTCAAGAAAACATCCCTTCTTCATAGCTCACATTCGCAGCCATCAATCATTCCCAGGGTTTCTGACGGAGGGAAATCAAGAGGCGGACAGGGTAGCCTCCCCCTCCGTCTCTTGCCTGCTTCTTAAACATTCCTTTTCTGCCGCTACGGACAGTCATTCTTATTACCACCAAAATGCAGCCTCCTTGCAAAAACATTTTTCCATTTCTAAGTCTGAGGCAACGGCTATCGTCCAGCAGTGCCCTACATGTTCTAAACAGGCACATTCCATCCCCTTGGGAGTTAATCCAAGGGGGTTAATGGCCTGCCAAATATGGCAGATGGATGTCACGCAATACCCTCCCTTTTCGCCCTGGAAGTACATTCATGTTAGCATTGACACCTGCTCAGGATTTGTTTTTGCATCCCCACAAAGAGGTGAGGCCACCTCACATGCCATCAATCACTGCTTACGGGCCTTTTCGGCTGTTGGCTGCCCCGCAATACTAAAAACAGACAATGGCCCTGCATACTGCAGCGCTGCCTTTGCCTCATTCTGCAAGCCATGGAATATAGAGCATCGCTTTGGTATTCCATACAACAGTCAGGGGCAGGCAATAGTCGAAAGAGCCAATTTAACCCTTAAAAACACCTTAAGCAAATTGGGCTCTTCCCCCACCCCTCCTTCGCTACCTGCATGTCAAAACCTGCTCTCTATAGCCTTGTATACCCTTAACTTTCTCAACCTCTCTGGCAATCCCCCGCTAACCGCGGCTCAGAAACACTTCCTGACTCCGCCGGCTGAAAAGCGTCACCCTCCGGTATATTACAGACAGTTACCTGATCCTGCTTGGAAGGGGCCAGCCCCCTTGCTAACTTGGGGCAGGGGTTACGCCGCAGTGGACACTGAGGACGACGGAATACTCTGGATACCCTCACGCAACGTCCGCCCCTTCCATCCAGTTTCACGGTCCCAAATCCCCCACGCATCAAGCGAAGAACCTGAGGCTTCAGTTCACCTCCTTTTTGCTTCCAGCTCGGGGTAAGCATGAGCCCTCGAAGCACCTGTATCGTTGGGCTTCCCCCTTGTTTCACCATTATTATTTTGGTCGCTGCTTCTGTTTATATTGCTACTCTTGTCAGAGCATGGCAAAATCAACTAACTGTTAATCTCGCTGACTCATTCTCATATTCAACTGCCTTCTCTGATTCAACCACCGGTACGGCCGCCCCTGCTCGTCGACTGCGACGATCATCCTCTACCACCTTGTCCAGTTGTACTGCCTGCATTACGCGTACCACGCAAGGTACCTCCACCACCTACACCTTTCTTCATACAGCAGTAAGGCCCGATGGTAGCAAAAGAAATGGAACATGTATACATGAAAACAAACAATATGACATATATATCAAGGACTCCACCACATGGTGTTCCAACCCACAGACTCCTCTCATTATTAACGTCAGTGTTTATGTGGGAATGCTTCCCATCAGAGGTGGCCGAACAAACGGGGGGCTGTTTTATGTTAATAGCTCTGCAACTGTTTATACCGGGCAAAGTATCAAACTGTATTTTGATGTGTGTGATGCTTTTGACAAACACTCATGGTCATATGGTTGTGGCTCCTCTGCATGGAGACACACTTATTATAGTAATCATAAGTATCTGTGCAAACAGACCCCAGATTGGTCACAGCCAAGAAGTACTACCTTCCTTGGCGCCAATGTGGCACCCCAAACATGGCGCCCCTGTGGATCACGCGAGGACTGTTCTGAAAGTCAATTCTCTTCCGGGTGGAAATGTGTGTGTCTATATACTGGCGGGGGGTATTCGGGTAGTACTTGCCCCGACATCCAGGAATTTCAAAGAGGGCCAAGAAATCAAGTAATAATCACATGGAAAACAAGCAAAGAAAGAAAGGAAATTACATATGGGCTGGGTATCGATGGAACTGGAAATGACCCAGTGTCCTATATCACCATTAAGCAATTCCCCGTACCTAACACCACCAGTTACTCCTGGTCGGTTTTCAATACCCTTAGTCAAAGAGAGGAGCTACCTGCCATTCCTGACAAGGCTACTAACATGTTTGTCAAATTTGCTGAAGATGTTGCACAAACGCTTGGTGTTACCAACTGCTTTGTTTGTGGGGGTACTAACTCAGGTGATCAATGGCCCTGGAGTGCCGTGGAAGTATCCTCGGACCTCTTGCACAACTTAAGTACTGGAGGTAATATCACCAAGCGTCTTAAACCGGTGCAACAGCCGTTAACATGGGTAGTCACTTCAAGCTTGGTAGGTCAGGCGTGCCTCCGTCAAAATATAAGTGGGGGTCCCCAGGTTGGATGGTTGCAGTGCCTGGGTGAATGGGAAAATGGTCGCTGGTCCTCAGCTGCCAATTTGTCCCAACCAAAACCATTTGACTTCACTAATCTTCTCAAAAACAAAACAGGCAAGCCCTGGACAACTCCTGCAGATATGTACTGGATCTGTGGCAATTTAGCATATCAAGTACTTCCAGTAAATTGGACAGGATCCTGCGTGCTGGGATTCATTAGACCTTCCTTTTTTCTAGTCCCCCTTCCTTCAGCGCAAACTATGGGTGTTAGGGTATACGACACAGGTAAAGCCGCACGTAAAAGGCGTACCGTGGGAACAGGTATTGGTGGTTTCGAGGTCATTGGGCCGACTGATAATGTTTGGACCTCAGAAAGAATCATTGCCTATTACGACCCTGCTACTTGGGCTAATGATGGATCCTGGGGCTACAGAACTCCCATTTATATGTTAAATAGAATAATTCGGTTGCAGCATGTTTTGGAACTTGCTGGGCGCAACATTGACAAGGCTCTCAACGTTATCGCTACTGAACAAGACAAACTGCGTACCGCAGTGTACCAAAATCGGTTAGCCCTTGACTACCTATTGGCCGCGGAGGGGGGAGTCTGTGGTAAGTTTAATCTGTCCAACTGTTGTCTACGTATCAACCCAGTGGGGAAGGTTGTGAAGGACCTTACAGATGAGCTCCGCCGAATCGTCCATGTGCCCCCACAGCAGTGGAGTGGATTGCTGGACGACGGTGGGTTCCTTGGAGGCCTATTTCGCAACTGGAAGCAGGCTGCCTTGATGGCTGCTATAATCTTCCTGGGCCTCTTGGCATTGCCTTGCATAATCCCCCTGATCCGAAATTTGGTACAGACCACAGTGGACAGTGCCTTAGCACATAAACAGGCACTTGCCTTAGAATTAGAAGAAGCCCCCTTAATAAAAACTTCATGTACCTTCTCCAGTAGCGAAAATGAAGATAGCGACAATGAAGAAAGTAAACAGTAGTAAAAATAAAGAAAAACAGAGGAGATGTTGCTATATAGTCATTATGGTTGTAGCTAGTTATTTTAATGTTAG